>BMAV01007580.1:365793-391480 GCA_019973955.1 Trichonephila inaurata madagascariensis
CAGGAGTTATAATATATTAATCAATTTTCCACATTTTAAATTACCAATGTTATCTTGGTATTAAAGCATTTTCCCCCCCCCCCCTCCCCCATTTATCCTCCTGTTGCGGCCCGCGTGAAATAGCTGACATTTTTTAAGGGATCTAAGTTTGTTAATATAATCGAATTTTAACTATATTTATGACAGCTAAGCAGGTAGGAACTTTATGTATTAGTTACTTCTGAAGGTATAAGAAAAAACTAGCTTCTATCAGTTTTTAAAAACTTCATCACAACAATTAAATTTAACGATAGCATAATTAATGAAAATTAACTATGCGCTACGGTACTCATATATTCCACTCAGATTTGTGACATAAATAAAATGTATGTAAATTACATACAATCCAAATTCTTTTATAATATTAATTTGTCTTTTCACTAAAAAATATATATTAACTCTGTTACAAAGAAAATATTACAACCCTGTAGGTACTTCTTATAAATATAACACTGAAGATAGTTTGCATTTTGTAGAAAGGATTTTTCATCGTCAGTTTTCTTTGCATAAATAGATTATATTTTGAGTCTCTTTGTCGCAATTGGATAATTTTGGCTTTTTACTGCATAATTCTGGTGAAAATTTTCCACAAAGTAAATTTTCTTCTCAAAGAAGTCCGGTCAATTTTATGCCATTCCTTTTGAGTGGCTTTCTAAAATTCTTATGATGTATGTGGACGCTGGATTCTTAAAGCACCTCTTAAAAAAACCAAATTCACAAAAATCTATCAAGGGATTTAACAGGCATTTCCGTAAGTGGTGTGCATTTTATTCCCAGTTTGTTATTCTTTCATTGTTATGTATGTGACAGTTGCTGTTGACGTGAGATTGCAAGCTTTGTCCATGCGCAACTTTATTTTGATAACGTATTTCTCAAACTAAAATTTCATGACTGAATATTGGTCTTAAATTTTTTTTTGCCAATACTGAGAGTTAAATTTAGCATTACTTGCCTTATTTTTCAACTTGCAGCAAGCGAAAAATATTACTCAATCAGGAATCCTTCAGAAAACTGCTTTTGGATGGAGTAGCCGTTTTATTTAAGTTTATTATTATTATTATTATTTTTTATAGAAGAGCAGACAACTGCAAGTTTTAGGTTGTAATCACTGAAATAAAGTCACATATAGATTTTTATAGAGATATGTTCTTCCTTTAACGCATATTGTTAAAAAAGCCATTGAAAAAGCTTAAACGTTTTTTCAAACTTAAAATCTTTTGGAATAATTTTGTTTACAATTTTAGATGATAATACTAGTCATTTTGTAATACTTTTAGAGTAGGCGAATTTTTCCCCAAAACTGTTGAGAATAACGTCTACATTAAGAATAGTTTTAAAGTAAGTTTTTCTCGATTTTTCACTTAAAATTTTTAAAAAATATATGTATTATTCTCATTTACAATTCAAGAAAAATTTAGGTACTTATGTACTATCGCAACCGTATTGACTACCACTGAAGACCCACCGTGCAGAGGAGGCCGATGGACGTTCAATAAGTCGAGGCTCAAACTTTCTCCTTTTGGTGTGGGGTGAAAGTTAGGAGAGGGGGATGCCAGCTCAGGTGTCGTCCTCGTCTCTTGACTATGGTTCAAAATTACGAAGTTCGTCGCCAGAAGCCCTCGTGTAGCTGAATCGTGTGACGTTAATATTCACTCATTCACGCGACCATATTGGCGACAATATATGAAACGAAGCACATGGTTGCCAGTTCAGCGCGTACGACCCATTTGAAATCGAGGTTTGCCAGTTATCTTGAATATTAACATTGTTGTGATAGTACGTAAGTACCAAAATGAATTCCTTACTTTAGAATAATAAAACATTCTTTTTACAGTATTTTGCAATTTGTTAATAAGAAATCTTTTCCTCAGAAAATGCATTTACATAACTAACAACATGTCAATTTTAGGACACATTTTTTACAAAAAAATACGTTTTTTTGTCATTTAGTTATAAAAGATAATATAGAAATTTCTTATAGCAAAATTCAAACTAAAAAAGACAGCAAAAAATAATTTTAAAATCGTATTCTATGTGCAAACAACCTTTTGCAGAAAAATGTATACCAATTCAAATTCTATATCAATAATACTTACTGATATATGAGCTTTAAGAGACTCATCTGATAATAAAAAGTTTATTGCTTTAAGATGAAATATCGAATGTGACACCAAATATGTGATATTAGGATTAATAAAAATATTTTAATTGAAAATTTAAAAAAAAACTGGTTGAAACATAAAAATGCTTAATAATTTGAAGATCAGACATTTTAAAGTATTCAATTATTATAAAAATTTCCCTTTTTCAAAGAACTGAAACATTAATTATTTTTACTTGAAAATAAGAACTCAGAAAAACTTCTGAATTGTACTCTAATTTTTTAAAAAGTCATTTTTAAGTAACAGTAGAAGCTCTGGAAGATAACCTGGAAAATGTCGCCCATTACACAACACCTAAGTATTATTTAAGAAACAATGATTCTCTCTTTTTTTTAAAAAAAAAGAAAAAAGAACAGTCGAGAATCCAAACGAACAAATGGCAAAGTTGAAGTCAGAGAAAAAAAATGGTGCTAGTAGGCTCCTAGCTAGCAATCAAGTAGATTTAAAACTACCTTCTTTCTCTAATTTGGCAATTTGGATTAATTAAGGGCCTCTGTGTTCCCGGATGTAAATTTCAAGATTATTTTTCAAAAAAAAATTGAGGAAGGAGTTTTTCCTCCCTCTTAAAATTTTTCTTAGCACACTTCACAAATTACGACTTTTTTGAGGGCTGGAATATCTTGGAGAACGTTTTAATTAAAGCGTTAATTGGGAAGTCATATTTTTCCCAAGTACCTGGCGAGATTTTTAAATGTATGTTTTTTTAAGTAGATTTAAAAAAAAAAATTAAAGACACTCAACGTCGCGTTTTGTTTCTTCAGAGAAAAGTTTTGAAGATTACTTTGAAGTCCTTTTCTAGGAAAACATTTTCGCGAATCATGAAAATTTTCAGATTTATTTTTGCTTTTTTTACGAGGTTTTAATGTCAAAGGAATGTGTTTTTTTAAGTTTCATCCTACATTTATTTCCAGATGTTGATATAAGATGTATTCTTTTTTTATCTGGTTTAAATGACGGCGCTGGCTATATTTCCTTTTGCTTAAAACATTATGTAGGCGAAAAAACTCTTGCATTTAAAATTTTAATAATGGTAACTTATTTTAAGAAAGAAAATTTAATATATTTTTGTTACTTTCTAGGCGAGATATTATTCTTGGATTTTAATAAAATAGAAAATCTAAATTAAAAGAAAGAAAATCGTAGAAAATAGTTTTCTTTCAAACAATTCCTTCTTACTTTGAAGTTATCCAACCCTTTTTTTGTAGTTATTCTTTATAAAAATTGTAAAATATTTAGTGATAAAAATATTCATAAAATTAATTAATTTTAATAATTTGCTTGAAATTTAAAATGAAATATATATTTCTTGAATTATAAATTTCGCTTGTATTATTTTTTGGAGAGAATATTTGAAAATAATATAAAATTTTTAAGGACAAAAAATATTGTGAGCAAAGGTCAAATTGAATAATGAAATGAATTTCTAAAATATCAATTTCACTTGTATTTCATGTGCTACTGTAAACTTTTATTTAATTAAAAAAAAACTTTAAAAAAATTATATTTTCAATTTCTATGCAGACATTTTATGAAACATACATGTTAATCAATGTCTTCTGAAATATACTATGGTATTATATCTTTTATTCAATGATTATTTTTATATATAATTCTTTTACTTAAAATTGAAATTATTTCAACCATTTTTAATCTTTTAAAATATTTTAGACTTTATTTCTCTCATTAAAAGATTACGTTTAAAAAAATTCTCTCTCTCTCTCTTTATATATATATATATATATATATATATATATATATATTTATTTTTTTTGATTATATTAAAATAATTCTTATACAGAAGGTCATTCGCACTTTATGGAAACGATTTTGATTGTTAATTTTTATCTATAATTACCGTATTTTTTGTGGCTATTTGCTTCTGTCTGATAGCCATTATTCTTGACAATAGCTCTTGCTCGAATTTTTCGTGAAAGTAAATTTTTTCTTAGTACTGTCATGATAATTTTACCCCATTCCTCTTGAATTGTTTTCCAAAGTCCGTTCAGTGCTCTTGGATGCCATTTTCCTAAGGCACGTTTTAATAAACCGAAAACACAAAAGTCCGTTGAAGAAGTGTCATGTGATTATACAGGTATTATATACATCAAATTTGATTCGCTTTATTCCTGTTTCTGATTCTTTCTTTGGTAAATAACCGCAGTTGACTTAGATGTACGACTAGAGACTTTGTCCATATGAAGCTCAAATTTATCAATGTCCTTTCGATATAAGGCTAAAATTTCTTCTTCAAAATTTGGTTCTAAAATATTCTGCTGATAGTAGAGAGAGTGGATTAATTTTGGCTTTACTTGAAACTTTCTTGATTTTTAATTTGCCGTTGTAACAAAATCCTGCAACTATCATGAATCCCTTTGGGAACTTTTCTATACATTAAGGAAGCCATTTCGTACGGTCATTTCCATCAGTTGAGCAATAGATAATTGATCTTATTTCATTACAATCACTTAAATATACCCATGCCTCATCGATTGTTACCATAAATTTCTGTTTTTCAGCAGCTAGGTGTTTTTCATATAATTTTCTACAATTTCTTTTTCTTTTAATAATATATTTTGGCAAAAGCAGATGAATTTTAGGTCTAAACATCTTTTTTTAATTTAAAGTCTCATGAATGATTTTTCTTACAGTGCTGGAAGGCATTCCTAGTTTCGATGCAATGAACCTTTAAGTCGACGGTTTTTCTTTTAGGATCAGAGACTTCACTTTCTTGATAGATTCCTGCGTTTGAACATTCTTAAGGAAAATTTGTGTGGGGGGGGGGGTAGGGGGGGTAGGCCTAAATGCGGTAGGATTCTAGAATAAAAATTAACGTCAATAGATTTCAAATAAGACATGAATGAATAATCCAAAACAAACAAAGATTTATAGTGATCAACATAGGTAATCAGTATCGACAATTTATCAATATATTTTAGAATACAGTATATTAAGGCAAAGAGACACACTTAATATGACAAGAGACACTTTCGTACGACAGGAAAACTGGAATGGTACGTCCACTCGGTATGAGTGAAATCGTAGAAGTGATAAACTGTAGGGGGCCTGGCAAGTGACAATAGCAAAAGTGTACAAGGTACCAACACTTAGGATGATGTTCTGTGATCTTCCTTTTTGCTTTCAGCTGTACGCTTTTTTCTTTCAAATTTAATTCATCATAAATATCTTTTTTTTGAAATGCAATAACCGTGATTTGAACACCGCTTTATAATTCGTTGATACAGTTATTTCTCCTCGAAAAGCGCATTTACCAAACCTTCGAGCCATTAATCAATTTTAGGAGCCTTATTTTCAAAATAAATCTTTTATTTTACATTTCAGTCAAAAGAAAACATTAACTCATGATTATTCTTGCCAAAGTTTTATCTCAAAATGCAAACTAGAAAATAAATTACAAAATCATTTCCATGAAGTGTGAACGTCCTTCTGTAGCTTTCACCTCTTAATTTAAAAAGAATAGGAGTTGTATTTCTAAGAAGAAAATATATAATATTATCTATTACTTTCCGTAGCCTTCCTCTCAAGTTAATTTCCGCAAAATTCATTTTTGCAGATCTCAGATCAACAAAATAAACATACTTACCAAATTTTAAGTCTAAGTCTAATAGTCCAAAAATGGAAATACTTTTATCTATATGCCCTGTAACCCCCTCCCCTTGGGAGTTGATTTCCGTAAAACCGTTCTTAGCGTATTTATACTCAACAAAAGAAACATACTTACCAAATTCCAAGTCTGTAGGTCTGGTAGTTCCGGAGATCTAATGATGAGTAATGAGTGAATCGCTCTTTCCGTTTATATATATATATATATAGATTTAAGAAATTTACCATCAAACATCGATATATACCGTAAATTCCTGTGTGTAACGCGCACCTATACTTTCAATCTGCAGTTTTTTTGTTTTTAGGTATATTAGCCAAATAACGCGTACCCGTAAATTACGTTCTTATTTTTTGTGTTAAAGGTACGCGTAATATGCCGAATTTTACGGTATATGATCTATCTTTTTATAATTGCACACAATTGCTAATCATTGGTGTGATCGACTTAATTTGTTTCTTTAATTGACTTTTAGGGAACTTAGACATTAAAACAGCCATTTTCCTGTTGTGAAATTACTCTAAGCATTTATCAGAAGAGTGAAAGGAAAGATTAATTAATTTTTATTTTTAGAGTCTTAGAGAAAGAGCGAATGTTATAAAAATTTTACGAGTAATTATTTCCTGTACTTAAAACATTAAATTCCTTTTATAATGCTTAATAATACCAAATATTGAAAAAATTCGTTTGATTCTTGAAATATGGACACTTAAATAACTTGCTATTGTACTTATTGTTCGTATTTTAATTTGTGTTGCTTTATTTAGGAGATAATTCCACTAGCCACGTACTAATATTTAAAATATAGAGTCCACATTCATCGATAATAAACAGTATAACAAATTAATCCAGTAAAATATAAAAAAAAAATATATCAAATACTATAATTAGAGTTTTGAAAATTAAAATAATAGCAATTTTACAATTGCATTTAATTTACAATTGACTAATAATTGTTTCGTTATGCTTAATATGCCTTTCGGTCAATTTTTTGTTGAATATTTACTGGCATAAACTTAATAATTGAGTGAAGAAAAATGTTACTTGTTCTTATATCTGCTAGTACTAGTGTGATAGATGTCCAGCAAGAGTTAGAATGAAGATCAGCCATAATCAAAACAATATAATTTATTACTCTTATAACAAGATTCAACAACCTAACAAATCTCAACAACCTAAGATAGGAAATGCATCTAAAATTAAATATTGGAGCAAAACCAAGGTAGACGAGACAATTAATATTTAGTTATGAATTGAATCACTTAACTTTAGTACGTTCCAAATAATCGAAATTCCGTTCTAAGCTATTCTACTTCAAGCCGCACTATTCCAATTTAAATATCTAATTGACCAAATCGTCAATTATCAATTTTAAATATTAAGCTATAAATCATTGAGTCATTCTAGAATAGCTTTCTACTATTTTACGTTAATCACTAACTTCTATCGTCTAGCTCCTAACCTCTCTCTCTCTCTCTGTCGAACCTAAAAGTTAATGCTTAAATATAACCTTGATTTACATAAATCGCATCTTCTTCTTCGGGAGAAAGTTTTCAATAAAACAATATTTAAAATAAGTAAATTTCCCAAGAGGATTAGTAGGAACATTAGGAACCCTTTTTTGATTTAAAACTCAAATTTAATAAAAACATAATTATTATTATTACACATTTTTAAGTGATTATCTGGTGAATTTGTAAATTAAAAGGATTGCTGAGAGATTTTGGTAGTTTTATCTAAAAGCGAGAAGGAAATCTATCCAAAAATATCATATAAAGTCATATTATTAACAATATTTCATAATTTTTTGATTTTATTCGTTTTACAAATTATTGCTAATCCTTTCAGAAAAATAAATTTGAATTTCTTAATCTATTATTGGAATATGATGTCAGAAAATTATTAACTGATATTCACTATTTCCTGATTTTTTAACTTAAAGAATTCAAAAAATTAAGTGGAAAAGAAATTTAAAAAAATACATTTTTGCTAACTTTCAGTAAAAATAAATCATCCCTAAAATCATCACGTATCATAAACTAAATGACATAAGCAACGCAAATTAACGAGAAAAAATTCCGCCAACTCCGAAAACTTTCTAGAAAGAAACACATTTAAAGTTTTTAAAGACATATATAAAATTAAAAACATTTCTGGAACCCTGACATTCGATTTCAGAACATGAAATATTAATTTACCAACTTCTTGAATTTGTCGATTCTAATTTATGAGAACTTTTTAAGTTAAATTGGTATGATTTAATATTAAATTCGACTGGGTCTCAAAGTATGGTTATGATGTTATCACATGAACTTAATACGAATCATTATATTTAATGAATCTCCAAATATCTAATATTTTCAAATTTTTCAAGCCATGCAAAAAAAGAAATTCAAGTTATAAACTTTTATCTATATTTTAACAACAGGACCTGTATTATGTATAAAAGTAAAAGTATATATTTCATTTCTATTATAAAAGTATAAAATACATTACCTATATTAATAAAAAACAAAGTTTTGAGGAAAAGATCATAAAATTTTAAAATGATATAAATGAAAAATATTTGTATTTTACATTTCCGTATTTAAAAACTATACTTAATAACTATGAATGTTTTTACTATCATGTGTGCACTATTTTAACTACACGATGGATTAAAGCATATAAAAAGATAAACAACTTTAAATTTAATAAGAATAAAGATATTGAGGGTAAATATCTTTTTTAACCAAAACGTCACGCCCGAGTATTATATAGGGTAATTTTTTGAGTAATTTACTATGGGGGGTGCATATCACTGTGATCAGGAAATATCCTTTCATCTAACAATCCGGAAACGCCAGAAAAAAATAGCATAAAAGATACTTTTACATTTACTATAGACAAGGTTCTCTGGAACTCATTTTTTTCTCTATAAAAATGTAGTTGGTAGCCGTATTACATTTTTAGAATTTTGAATCCAAGTTGTAGAAGAACTTTCACATAAATATTGTGATACAGCTTCTAGACAAAAGAATTCTTGCAAACCACCTACAGTAGATAACCCTGCCTCTCTCTAACCTCTTAATGAACGACATTTTATATCCCATATTCTTCTACTCCAGCGAAACATGAGCTTACAAGACAGAGGAAAGTTCGTTGATCAAAAAAAGATGTAAATGGAAAAAAGATAAGAAAGGAAACACGATACTGTTGTAATGATTGCGGAGTTGTTTTGTGTGCTTGGATAAGTGTTACCAGTAATACCATTCAATACTTGATTGCTAAAATACTAATAGGTATTCATTTTTATTTTATTTTTTAGAAAATAATTCTTTATTAGAAGTGAACTTTATCACTGCCACACTATATATAAAACAGGAATGGCGAACCAGTGGCACGCGTGCCATCAATGGCTCGCGACACAACATTTTGAGCACGCCAGCAATCAAAATGTTTTGCATTTTATTTCAAAATAACAAGGTTCACTATCAAGTATTACGAACAAACGTGACGGGGAGCTCACTCGTTTGTTATTGTTCTGCCTTAGTTACATCGTGGACTACAATTGCTTATGATGCAAAATTTGTCTACGCATAGCAATGTCAACTTCTTTGAAACTACTGTAGTTTTAATTTATTTGTGTTATATTTACGATTTTTAACTGTTATACATGACTAATTCAGCAAAAGAACAGAAAGTGCAAGATAGTAAGTGTAACGAAGAATTTCAAACTGGATGAATTTAGAAATATGGCATTATTATGTGTGTTTTATGTTCTAGAACAGTGGTATGCTGAACATCGTCTGTAAAACGGCATTTTGAAACAAATCACAAATCTTCTTGTTAAAAAAAGTAAACCACAGCAAAAATAATTAATTGCTTAGAAACCATTTGGCAGATGACTCCAATTCAACATGCATTCTACTAAGAGCAACATCTTACAATCTTAATATAAGTTATTTATCATCCAATTTGCAACAACAGAAACCCCACTAATGCTACTTTAATTTGAATCACATGTATGACTAAAACATTTGCAACTATACAGTACAAAAGGTATTTTTTCGTAGTAACTAATGAGATTTGAGTTGTTAGCATGTAGTTTTATTTTTTCCCTACTAATCACAAGTCAATATTATTTGGCACGTCTATACCTCATTAAACACTTCTTTAGAAAAAGTGGCACGTTGATCCATAAAGGGGGGGGGGGGGTTCGCCACCCCTTGCTATAAAACCTAAAATTTTCTATGCAAGTAATTCAAAATATCAAATTTAACTAAGTATAGTTTACTTTGTACTAAACATTTAAATTTTTGTAATACAAAAAGGTTTGCCAATTTATGTACCTAAATCGTCAAAATAACTTGCAATTAAAAGGTTATTCTTCTTGTAAGGAAATTAGCCTTAAAAAGAGTTAGAAAATGTCGTCTGATCAAGCAATTTATTTTTTAAAAAATGCGTATGTTCTACTACTTGATAATGGATTGGAAAATGTTTTTAAAAGGTTTAAAAATAAAAATGCATGTCAAATCATAAAATACAATTAAATAAAGTTGTTTTTATTAAAATAGAATCATTCAAAAATTTACTTTAATTTCATATTCATATATTAATTGCTTTCAATTTCCTCATTCAGATTTTTTTCAGTGGCTAGAATATGTAACTGAAACACTAACTCCTCTTTAAGGATTCGAAAGAACTAATGCTTTGAGAAAAATATTCTTAATGAAAGTAAACATTTTCTCTATTTTTTATCATATAATCTTAGAAGGAATTGCTATACAGTTATAGAATCCTGTGATATTTCTTCAGTTAACATCCAAAGAGACTAAAATTCTAGCAATTAAACTTAATAAATACAAGAAACAATAGTTCTTTTCAATCAAACTTGCTTATTTACACTTTTAACTTGAGAGGTAAAACAAAAATATACAAAAGTTTTCTATACATAAGGAACTATTAACAGAGTCAAAAGTAAGTGAAACAATGCAAGTTACAGTTAAAAACAGCCGCAAGGTTTAAAATTATATCTAAATAATTTTGAGATATCTCAATGTAAAATATGTATAACTAGAAAATGCAAATAATTTTGTTTCTTAATACATAATCATACATTAACTACGAGGAAGAAACTCAAATAAGTTGAAAGCAGTGTTGATAAAGTAATTTTGTTCGCTTCTTCGCTAACTAATGGCAGCCCGAGCCAAGTCAGATTTAAGGAAATCAGTCTAATAAATAAGCAAAAATATAATAAATGAAATAATAATAATATAGAAAATTTTCCTAATTGTAATTATTATTTTACTCTTAACTTTTAAAATTATAATTGTTAATATTCAAAATAATACTTGTAATTCTAAAAACTATATTTCTTTGTAACTTATTTTTTGTTTTGCCAGATTAGCAACAGTTTGAATATTGACATTTTAGAACGCTCAACGTTTTTATTGAAGCGGAAGTAAGCCTAATGAATGAAAAGTGTTCTATTAAGTACTATGGAATATTACTTTTCTTAAACTAAAGAGGACTAACAGCAGAATTGATTGAACAGCAGATCTCACAAAAGGATGTAATAAAAATACCCGATTGACTTTCACAATATGTTTAAAAATGAATAAATTCTAGAAATGGAATTTTATTAAGTCAACGTTAATATACGACACGAAAGATTAAATTTTTAAGTCACAAACTGACTTTACCTTTAACGTAATCTTTAGAGTGTTTTATTAATATGGAACATATAGAGAGACTTAGTGAAAAATTTTATTCTAAGATTAATCAAAGACGAAACATAGAATTTTCGGTGTGTTTAATCTCAAAAAACGGTAATAGTTTTTATGCCCCTTAGGACTCAGATAATGCATGCGAAGTCAATGAATTTTATAAGGCGAATAAGAGAGCAAACACGAAAAGAGGAAAAAAGTATACCTAGCTTAAAACAAGGCGAATAGATTTTCTTCAAAATATCTATCAGGTGCAAAAAAAAAAAAAAAAGAAAGAAAGAAAAAGATTAATAAAAAAAAGAATGGATTCGAAGTGATTATTTTTGCTTCATTACGGATAATGAAGATAAAAATAAAAGTTTCCATTAATTTAAGAATAACTTTTAATTGGCTTTTTCTTAGGGTATTGACGCATAACGGTTACTTGGATTGACGTCTATAAAAAAAGACTGAAGCTCTTGATCGTAAATTTTATTCTGGTATTTTGTATGATGAATAAGATAAATAAGTGCTTGGTTAAAAAATATGTTCTAGATCCTCTAAATCACTTTTTCTTAAGAAAGAAAAAAACTAGTGGCCCTAAATCACGGTGTTTGCACTTTTTAAAACAAAGCAATTATTCACTCCTTTTGTAAAGGTGTTACATATATCGTTTTTCAACATCATTATTATCTTGAAATAAATTACTGGTTTTTTTTTAACAAAACATTAAAATATTGTAATTGAATAAAAAGTTATTTGTGATAATGTACATATTTCATGAAATATATGTATGTAGGGTAATTGTTTGTTTTTTACTACCGTCCACATCTTAAAGCAACACGAGAGCTGTATATTATTGTTCGAAGCATCTTGGTTGATAGCAATTATTTTCGAATTAACATTTTCCACTGATTGCAGACAGAGTAGCCATTGATATGACTTATAAGCTTTCTTTTCAAAATAATTCAATTAAAAGAATACATTGGTACTTACATACTATTGCAAGAATGCCACCGTTCAAGATAATTCGCCAAGTTGGCAACCCCGATTTCGCATATGCCGTACGTGCTGAATTGGCAACCATGTTTCGTTTCATATGTCACCAAGACGGTTGCGATAATACGTAAGTGCCGATATATGTTTTAAAATTAAATATTGTACATTGCAACTTTTATACAGTTACATGATACAAAATTTCAATTAAACAATTTTGATATTATGGTGTACTGTTACATTTTCAGAATATTTAAACATACAAGGATACTTAAATTTTAATTCTACGGTCAAATATTCAGACTACGTTACACAATAATCGAGATTTATATTATTTAGTACATAATGTAATCCACTTATATTAATTTTAATTGAATATGTTTTTATAAAAAGGGACTTTTAAACAATTTCCCATTTTCAAAGAAACCTAGTTAGTATTAAAAATACCTTATATATTTAATTGAGTATACCTTGAATACCTTATATATTTAATTGAATATTTCAATAAAAATGATCATTCTATTAAATTTTTATTTTAAACATTCATCTTGGTTATTGTTTGAATAAAATAACACACAGCATTTACCAGTAAATGCAATAATAATAAATTTACGAAAAAAAGATATTTTAAACAGTATTATTACATTGTCTAAAATATTCACATCTTTTTTCTTACAATGTGATAATCAGTGGTTTTGAAACCATAAGAATGATGAATTTCTGTAACGCAAGTTCTCATTTTTTAATTTATTGTTGCTGCAATTTAATGAATTCGTGGTATATTTATTATAGTTTATTTTAAATCCATTTTTAAAAGAAACTAACGTTTTTTTTTTTTTTTTTTTAAAAAAAATTTTTTAATTTTTATGTTTTTTTTATATTAACAATAATTGTATACTCTTTTAAAAATGTGCCATAAATCAAACAGTTTTAAACAGAAAATTACAGAGGAAAATGTACAGAAAGTCAACCTAGCACTAACAGCGTACTGTCCTGAAGTTAAATTCAGCATAGTTATCTATAAAAACCTAAGTTTATAATTACCCACCTCAAAGATTAAGGAACAATTACAGAACACAGTATTTTGAAAATATGGCTTAAATAAATATTATTAATCAAAATGGTTATATTTCAAGAAAAATGGATTTATCTCTCTTACCCAGGCTATATAAAGTGGTGCAGATGATGTATTATGAAATTATTTTTTATCTGCTACATAGCTACATTCGCTATGAAAAGACAGTTACTTTAATTTGGAAACAGAAATTAACTTTAAATATAAAGGGAACAATTCTTTAAAATACATGATTAAATAGAGGATTTAAGAAAATTTGCTTAAAAAAATTAATTATTTTAAATTTAAAATCCAAAAACGTTAAATAAAGACATTTCATGAAAAAGGTATATTATAAATCCAATAAATAATGAAAGACAGTTATGTGTATAAGGCCCAAGACGTTAAAACCACTTCTCACCTAGGGCAATAAGTTCCCTCTGAACATAAGCACGGTACAAGCGCAAATAATGTTGGAATATATAAGGTGTCCACTTAAATAAAATGTTCAGCGACGTGATGGGATAAGCAATTCAGATTTTATCAGATTTCGTTTCAGATGGTGTGTTTATAAGTGGTGTGTGTGTGTGACAGAAGTGGGGCCTTTCAACATGTAGTGCATTGTACATAGCTGCATATGAATCTTAACAGCTGGCGCCCTAATAGTGCCCCTGCATTGGCAACACTTCATTGTCAAAAGCACTTGAAATGGATCATGGTACATTGGGATTAGATTTCAAAATAATGAAAGAAAGTTATCTGATCTGATGAATTTTTTCTGGTCATGTTAATTGAACAGGAGTGCAAATGTATCAATTTCCAACGGAAGCTCTGGCACACTAATGCATATTTGGTCTAATACAAAGTATTGATGATGGTATAATAGTGAGAACAATGTTTGGGGGGGGGGCACGTGAGGACTCATCATCCTTGTAGAGCAATTCTTGACACCTGAGTGCTATATGTATTGCTGACCAGTGCACCCTTTCGTGGAAACAGTGTTCCCCATTTGTGAGGGCGTTAACTAACAGGATAATGCACCTTGCCGTACGGGCCGAATCTTCAAAGAGCATTTGGAGGTACATCCTGGTGAATTTTAAGGGGAGTTGGAATCCACTTTCTATATATACTAACAATGTTAAATTGGCTGTTTTCGATGTAACTTTTCTCAAAATCTGTTACATGTACATGCTTGAAATTTTTTATACAATTAAAGTACACTTTTCTCATTATACTGAAATGAGCTTTTATAACTAATTTTAAATTTTTTAATAATTTATGAAATATTTTATCAAACATTGCGAAATTTGACCCATTTTTTACTTAAAAAATTTGTAAAAAATAAATTTTTGAGTTTTTTTTACAAAAAGCTCATTTCAGTATATATTAGACATCATTTAAATATATCATAAAAATTTTACATACTTGTGGACAGTAGTTTCTCAGAAAAAGGTACATCGAACATCAAACTGTACATTTTGAGATAAATTGATTTTTATGTATACAGTGAGACTTCTAATGGTCAAGGAGATAAAAAAAAATAAAAGGCTCGGTTTACAATAAAAGATACATGTTTTGGTTTATATCAGACGTTCAACTTTTAAGCAAAAAAGAAATACTTTGTTTACATTTTTCGCCTTTCAAATGGGCATGGCCCAGTTTCAACGATTATTTAAAAACAAGTTTTAAGGGCTTCTAACTATCCTAGAGGTTAAAGTAAGGTATTTTTAGAAAGGTTAAAATCTATATAATTTAAAAATGTAAAAATTTCAAATTGTCAAAAAAAATAAGATTTTAGCTTTTCAACTCCTCTTAAATCATGTCTTGGCCTCTGAATTCATATAACAGGAATCTAATCGAACATGGATCAATCTGGAAAACGGTGCAGCCACACACTACCACTTCGCTATGTATGGTAACCGTAGGAGCAGTTGATTAGTGCTTGTACCAGATATCTCAGACTACTTATCAGCTCCTTTTCGTATCAATGACTTCTCGGGTATTAGTGGTTTTGAGAGTGGAAAGTGGTCTTACTTCACACACATTAATCCTTTACAAAGCCTCGGGAAGTATACTTCCTACCAACTACTTCATTAATTTTTAAATGTTGAAGTAACGTAATCTTTCCACCAGCGATTTGTACTGCTAGCACGAAAACTGATTTGTGGATTTTCAAGTCATAAGCGCCTATAAGTTTCCTGAGGAGCAAGAAAAGTATTCTAGATGACGTACAATTCACTGCAGCTGTTGTCTGTTTGCTATATTTAAAAAAAAAAACAACATATACACGTTGCCGTTTTTGCTTTAATAATGTATATGAAAAGAGAACAAAACACGTTTGCACAGCTTGCCATGTTACACTTTATTTCGATCACTGTTTACTGAAATTTCATGGAAAGTAATATGTGTAAATTACGTTTTTGAGTACAAAATATGCAAGTTTATAACTTCTTTTTACAGATTTTAGTAATCGTAAATTATGTTTCATAATGTCACCCAGTGGGTGACAGAAACTTACTGTCTGCCAAATAAATAAATAAAACAGTCTTAAAAATCAAATTAATTTTTCGGTAAAAAACTAAATAAGAATTTATTTTATAAATCAATCTCAATACCAAAAATATTTTAACATAACATTAATAGAAAAAAAATTGCATTATAAAGGGTTAAATAGGTGAAGCCATTACATATACATATTAAAATTAAATCGTAATTTTCTCCCAAACATCTATACTAAATATTTTCGAAATTTTAATATTACTCCTCTTTTACAATGGAGTAAATTTTAAATTGAATGAACATTCAAACTTCATTGAAAATACTGAAATAATTTTTTACAGAATTAAAAATTGATTCTAAGCTTTTTCTACTATTAACAACATTGGAATCCATTATTTAAAGTTTCTCTAGTGATTTGTTAGTAAAACCAATCTAAATATTAATTATTAGGAAAGTGAGAGATACCATTTCTAAAATAAAATAGAGTTCACAAACTTCAGAAGAACTTTAAATGCTTGTTCAATGTGTTAATGCGAGTTACTATGGCTAACTTATATATAAATAATATTAAAAATACATTTCTTCTTCAATAATATTAAAAATACATTACTGGAGAATAGGTTAAGAAAATTTTATGTATTAAGGTATCCGGCTATCCAAAAATCATCATTTTCTTAAAAAGAAATTTGACACATTTTTATGATTTTATTTTACTGGCCATCTTATTAGCTTCGTAAAAATACCAAGTTTTCATTTTCCTTTCACTAGATCAAAAACTACAAGTGTTTTAGTAAAAGAAGATGCCATAAATTTACATAAGATGTCAAACTTTGAGACGCGTTTTACTCGAAATTCGTTTTTTTTTTCTTTTTTCGAAAAGTTCAAACGGGGACAGCGATTGCTCAAAATTTTTAAAATAACTTGCTGAAATTTTTTGTGTATGTTCTGTAAAACAGTGGAAGTGCTTTAACCTTCAATTTTATCAATCACTGTTTTATTACAAAATTTACAGTTCTTTATGTGATTGCAATCACTGTTTTTTTAAGCAAATTCATGTAATAACTAAGATAAAGAGCTCTAGTTTTTTGTAAAATTAAAAATATCTTATATCCTAAAGGTTATTTCAAAAATGAATAGCAAAACTGAAAAATTGAGAATTTGTTCATTCGTTATTTGTACAGAGAGGGCCCCGTTTATGTAACTTTTTGTCAATTTTTACCCATTTTTTCCCATTTTAGTAGTAATAATATATTTTTCTCTACTTAATTTTAGCCTTTTTTTCTTAAAATGTACTGAATAAATCTAAAAAATATTCATAACTCCATTTTTTTGTTTAAAAAAATGTTGTCGCAAGTAGTCGGATACCTTAACCCTTTATGTACCGCATTATGATTTACTGCAGTTTTTTTTCATGGAATAATTTTTTTTGAATCAATACATTGAAAATTACTGTTCACTTAAAATAAATAGTTAAATCATTTTCTATGGTCTTCATTAACATACGAAAAAAATAAGACCCTTAAATTTTGACATTAACTATTTTTTCGGGACAAGAATGACAACCTTCGCAATCCACTGAAAACGCCCTCAGCTGAAAACGCAATTTCTGCTATAAAACTGTTCGCCTACCCTGCTAAAAAACTTATCATAGAACCCGTGCTGGCATATATGTTGAAAGACTGGATTTCAAAGAATATTCCTGCTAAGTATCGTCAGAATATTCGTAGAAATGGTTATTCTATGTAATTTTTAAATGAGTGGTACTTATAAGTACCGTCGGTACATACAGGGTTAATACGACGTATTTTTAAAAAAGTCATCTACAAAAAGAGATAAGAATTTATTTTAAATGTTCTTATGCACCCTGTGTAAATTTTTAAGATTTCACGTTCTACTAACACGAAAATATTTTATAAAAATCACCTTCAAGTTCATTACTTGCTTAAGGAATGGAATTTCAAGTCGAAAGAAGTACTTCTAGTATATCCCGTAACTATAAAGCTCTGACACAACAAAATAGAGAAATTTTGCAGAGAAATCTATATGTATTTCTACATGCGATTAGAGGAAAGTATTTTGGAATACTTTAGAATTCCACCGACGCCAGGTCTAAAATCCATGGAATGCGAAAGCAATTTCATAAAGGAAAAAGAGTCGTTCTGACTGCTATATTAACCTAAACTCGTTGAAAAAATGCTTAGGTTGCATAAAAGGAACCATATAAATGAAGCTTTTCAAAGAAATGCATTACTTTAAAATTTATTCGGGAAAATCTTTCAATAGCATTATGGACGTTCGAAATTACTTAAATGGATTTTAAGTTCATTTGAATTCTCAAGTCAAACAAATCAAATTAAAAAAACTAAATGTATATTAATTAAATATTTTTGAAGATTTAATTTCAGTAGAATGTTTCAGCTTTGAAGGCAAGTATAGAATTCTTATTTCAAGATGAGACCAATTAAACAGCTTAGAATACAAACAGAAATAGTATACACACAATATGTCTAGATTGGTTTAAAAAACTATGGAAAAATTGTAACTGGTCTATCCGCGAGCTTCTCACTAATTCTCTTGGAGAAATCTATTGCTTTTAAATGTTGTTCTATTGAAAAATTTCTCACGAAGAAGACACGATTTATGTAAATGAAGGTTTATATTTAAGCATTGACTTTTAGGTACGTGAAGTTAGTGGTTAGGGGAAAGTAGTTGAAAGCTAGTCGAGAGTTGCTTGACGATTAATTGCTAAATTATTAAAGATTGCTAATTGACGATTTATTCAATAAATTGGAATTGAATAATAACGACTGGAGGTCGAACAACTGATTACTGAATTACGGTAATTTAGACCGTAGACATCCAAAGCGATCCAAGAGTAAGTTAACTGAATCGTAAAAAAAAAATATTTAGCATCCTTTCTGCCTTGTAATTGCTCCTATACTTAACAGAAGTGCGCATTAAGTGAGAGAATAATAAATTAGAATTGTTCTGATTATGGCTGATTTTTCTTCTAACTCCAAACACCGATAAATGCGGCAAACGTTTATCACAAAGCTAGATAAAAATGTACTCATATTGTGAAAACAAGTATATATTTTTATGGAAATAACATGTATATGGAGGAAAAAGAAATGCTGCATCAGAAATTGTTGGAGCGTCTGTCATTTAACGTTATTAAACACTGGGCCGAAAACTGTTTTTTGATGTGTATTAGAAGAAAGCAAGTAAATAAGGCATAGTAAAATTTTGAAATAGTCATCTTAATAGATATATAAATATTCCACACCTATTTTTCTAGAAGCGGGATAATTTTATGAAACAAGATGGTTAAGAGCCCTTCTGTGTTCATAGACTGCGTGTTGCACATCTCAGAAAAGAATCAGTTTCCAGAAGGTACAGTCGATGAATATCTAAAATTAAAAGTACTGCATATAGTTGCTTTTTATAGCTAATTGCAAGAAGGCACAGAGCCGCTATACTGATATACAGTATGACGTTTGAGAAAATTAATGGTAGCGTAAGAGTTAGGAAATTAAATACGTAATTGGTTTATTCACATGACAGCTGTTAATTACAATATACACATTTACATTAAACTTATTCAAAAAATTGTTTCCTTCATTAGAGTTCAGAATATCGCCTGCCTAGTTATCAGACTGCGTAACTCCACCGGTATAACTGATTTGATATAGAAGTGCAACGCGCCAAGAGCATTTTGGCGCGATTCCTTTAATCACGCCAAGCAGTGGTGAAGCAAAATTCTCCCTTTTGCTTAGTCTACGACATGCCTCAGTGCACGCTCCGCTTTTAATTTATTCCTTCGATCAGTGTAATCACTGTCTTTTTAAATTTCATAATAAAACTAGATTTCGAAGGGAGAGGTGGTGGCTAGATTTTAACATAAAATAAATAAAACAGAAAGTAATATTAATGTATTACACTGTTATATTATCGCCTATCTTGGCGAACATAAACAACAACTTGGCGCCTAGCCCTACTGTATCAAATTAGCATCCCAGATGGAGTTACGTTACGCAGTCTGATAATTAGACCGACGATATGTTATTTGTGAAGGAGGAGGCAACACAACCGTTCTCTTAGGTGTTTTCAACGGAATCTCCTTCCACTCTATGGTCTTGAGATGGGGGTGGTTTCTTTCTGACACCTCGAATTACACTCGGAGTTTCCTGCTCGTAGGTGTGCCCAGCCGTTGGGTTTTCCAAGGTCATAGGTTGCCGGGGCGATGTCAGATGAAAAGACCCCGAAACATTTAGGGGTGCACGTGTCCATAGGAACAGTATTATCCTATCCACAACAAGAAACCAATTTTTCAGCTATGTGAGGCGAAAACGACTCAACAGCTTCTTAGTTTACACCAGAGGTTCCCAAACTTTTTTTGTTTGTTTGACCTCTTGCCATGTTTTTTGGTTTGGAGTAGACCCCTGCTTACCTAATATTGAATTTTTGTAAATTTACCAATTTAAATGTCTTTTTGACAGCTGATATAGATCTTACTTTAAACGATTTAAATTTGTAACTGAAGTGAGATACAGTCTTTAAAACTTAAGGTATCCGACTACGTTCGGAACCGTGATTTTGTAAAAGCATATAAATGGATAATATTTATGATATTTAGTATCACTTAGATTAGAAAATGTATATAAAATTGTTTTAAGAGCATTATTACAATAAAAAATTATTTAAGTACAATATTTTGACTAAACATGAGCATAGAATGGCCCATTTTCAAAATGTTCTCCTTTTGTGAAAAACGCTTCTATGATAATAATATTTTGCCTGTCTATAGCTCAGACCTCTCTACAGAGGCTCAACTAGAATTTTTGAAAAATTCATATTATTTTTAGAGTTACCACCCATTGAAATAATTATTGGGTTTTTTTTCTTAAAATTGTTCCCCTCTGTTGTCGTAAAATATGAATACACCGACTTCTAAGTTATATATTTCAAAAATCGTAGTTGAGCCTCTGTACAGAGGTCTGAGCTATATACAGGCAAAATATTATTATAATAGAAGCATTTTTTACAAAAGGAGAACATTTTGAAAAATGGTTATTCTAAGTTAATTTTTTGCCAAAATACTGTATTTAAATAATTTTGTTTTTGTCAAAATGTCCTTAAAACAATTTTATACATGTATTTTAATCTAAGTGACACTAATTATCAGGAAAATTATCCATTTATGCGCTTTTTTTAAAATCACTATTCCGAACGTAGTCGGATACCTTAAGAAAAACATGTTAATTCAATGAAAATTTAATTAATACATAAAATCATTAAGCAACAAACAAATGCTTTTAAAGGGAGGAGTAAATATTGTGCTTCAATAACAATTTTTCAACATTTGGAATCAATCATGTCAGGTTTAACCTTAAATCTCCTCAGTTAGTAGTGTCCAAACCTTATCCCTCCTCCTTTTTTTGTTTTGGAGATTATCAACCACGCTGAAACTCTTTCTCACTAGGAGAAGTAATTAAAAATTTTCTCACGATATTCCATAATTTGTGATAAATTACAGGTATGTCTTTTTAACGCCGAAATTGCGGACATGGTCCTCGTTTTAATAAAATTTATGCTGTCACCATGTAACTGCACAAACTAACCTTATTAAAATTAGTAAATAAATCTATTAAATAGATAAAATCTGATTTCCACTTGACTAAATTTTCTTTTAAACTTAAAATCATGATTTGGTCAAATGAGAGCCACCATCATAGACCCCATTTCCACCTCATGGACCCCCAATTTTTTTTCGCTGACGTGGACCCCTTGCAGGTCGTCATAGATCCCTGGAGGTCTATATAGACTAGTTTGGGAATCACTGATTTGAACCAATCACTTCATAGTTCTTCGAATTGAAAATAAATGTATGCAATTATGAGCAATTAATTTATGTCACTTGCATATGTAAGAAATATCCCTATAACAGAAATACCCATATTTTGTATGCATGCAATATATGCATACAAAAGAAAGCCTATGACGTCTTTAGAGAGCCACGAATAATAGAAAACTTAAAATTTATATCAGAAAAATCGAGTAACCTAAGTAATACCACTGACTATACTATTGCCAACAGCGGAACTTATAAATTATGTAATACTTGCAAGGGGTAGCAAAGCTTAACTAAGTCGTAATTGTCTCACGTGTGTGAAAAACTTGTGTTTCTTACCTTCCCTTTTCTTCTCTGGGAAGGTCGAGGAAAAAAAGAAAACTTTCACGTCTTCTTTCTAACGACACTCCTGGGAAGCAGAGCAGCTGATCGAACTGCAGAAAAATGTCTCTTCTAACCTCACCAAGGCCCAGTTTAATGAGCTGTGCATGTCTTTCAATACTTTCATATTACTTCTATCGCTTGCTTTTATTTTTTTTACTTTTTTATGTGTACTGAAATACTTCACTTTTAGTTAAGTAATTACTTAAAACATGCTTAAGGTTTAATGATAATTCTACGATTGTATTTCTTCGGAAAGAGAAGAATGAATGCTACGTGGATTCGTGTAGTTCTTGAATAAACAATTTCTTTTAAGGCAGATGGGATAGTTGACTTTTTTTTCCGGCTTAATACTGAATGATTTAAGGAAAATGAGACTGAAAATGTAGAATAGTTACTTAGGATTATAATTAATTTTTCGAGATATAAGCTTTATGATCAAAGGAAAATATTTTAATTACACCCAACAACATAATCTTATAAATTTTTACAAAAATTAAAAAGAAAAAAGGATCTGAAAGCATTTTGTGCTACTTATGTATTATAATGTCGACCAAATTTGCCAAATCAGATGCCGTAGCGAAATGTGTCATTGTTGATATTGTGTTCAAATATGAACAGGTATCACAATTGGCTGCATATAGCACCATTTGTCTACGTTCATAGATTTGATGAAATTGGTTGATGCTTAATACGAAAATAACGAAATTATTAACCTTAATTATCAATTTATCCTTTATTTTCTGAGCCAACACTCACAGATATATGTTTCTCTTCAACTTAAGTTCACTAAATTAACAGAGTACGTTTTTCGCCAGAGAGAAAAATCTGCAATGTAATCCTGACAATCTGTAAGACTAACCCGAAGACATTGCTTTCTTAAAACTTTCATTCAGAACCGATATGAAAGTAGTTGTAATGTTCAATGAACAAAGCTTAAAAATGATCAAACTCAACTACCACATTTATTTGAATCTAAGCCGCCATCGATTATAAGCCACACCAAAATATCTCTGCACGTCTTCATAAAAAAATAAAAAATTAGTGTACAATGATTTATCGACATACAATAACTACGAAATTTAAAAAAAATTTAAATGAAAAATAATGAAATGCTAATAATTAATTAATTTTACCTGTATTAGTAACTTTTGGTGGGGGGTGGGTGATGGGACTAATCCCTAAATGGCCTAGTGAAACTAGACGAGATCCATGAGCCCATAAATCTGTACAAAGTTTAAGAACAGCAGGGGGGAAGCAACAGCCTCCTCACAGGAAATCCCCAGACATTGTAGAATGTGCTGAGGAGAAAAAGGACTGATGTTACATTTGGTGCAAATTGGGAAGTTTCTTTTGCCACCTTCAAAATTCATGTGTATCTCAGATGACCAGTCGAAAATCTCGAGAATGCCGTCTGATATTATCGTTAACCCTTGAATGATATGGCGAATCCAGGGTGTGTTTGAAAGTACCATGGGTGTACATGGGGAACTACCCAGGTTCTACATATTAATTCTTTAACACTGGAGTAGATCTCGGCCGACGTAAGGTTCATGTGGTCCACCGGATCTACAGCATCGCTGGTAGTTGCCTTCACTAGGTTATCCGCTACTTCGTTCCCGGGCAGGCCTACATGAGAAGGGACCCATTGTAGATGGATAGGGTGTCGATTTGAAAGCCGCTGAAAAAGGTGTAGAAGACTCCTGTTGGTACTGTCGCCGATAGATGGCCAATTCGATAACTGTTTATGTTGTTAATTAATGAAAGACCACACTTGATACAATTACATACATGCACATGTAATTGTTCTAACCTTGTGGTCTTCAACCCCCGGGCATACAATTATTTCCATTTTATGTATGGTGTACTTATTCGGTTTTATGCGACTTTCCATTAAGTCACTTTATATTCCATGTTAAATCACTTTATGTTAATTTTTGGTGTAAGTATATTTTATTCTGGAGCATATTTAAATATATTTGAATTAAAATTATTTAATAAAAACAATTTAAAATTGAAACAATCAACGCCGGGCCCGTGCGGGGTCGGGAGGAGGGCGCGGTAAAATTATCAGTTGACCAGTCAGCGGCGATAAAAAGGTCTGGAGGCACTGCTCTAACTGACAAAATCTTTTTTTAATTTTCCCCATCCAACAAATTTTCCCCCTTTCTATTCTACGTCACTCCCGATTTTGGGTACTTAGCACAAAGGTATATTTGATTGCTTGGCGTTATCTATATGTCGCAGGAAAATGATGGAACTAAGAATTTCATCAAATCCCTATGGGAGAGGATTAATTGGCGGGAGATGTTGAAATGACGTCTCCTGAAGGTCATTTCCCTGATAAAAGTAAGGGATTTGAACAAATCCTTGACATGTTTCAGTGAAATGATGAAATAATATTGTCAAGAGTTTAAAAGTGCTTATTTAACAAATAGGGTGCATTATTAAACGTAGAAGTAAGTAATACAATATTAGTCAATGAAACAAATTATTTATTCGAAACTAATCAACAAATAATTAGAAAATAAAGCTGGTATTTTTTTATGTGCAACATCTTTTTGTCTCGGTTGCTTACACACAAAAATATTAATTCCTATGTTAATCCTATGGTGCCATTCTTTTAAAGATATGGGGTTGATGTTTAGGGGACTGATAGTACTACCTGTATGGTTAAGAAGTACAAAGGCCCTCCCCCCCCCCCTGGACAGCCTTTTACCAATGCCTTTTACCAATTACTAGTTCATTTCACATTTCACTGAAACAGTTCAGGGATTTGATAAAATCCCTTACTTTCATCAGGGAAATGACCTTGAAGAGACGTTATTTCAACATCTCCCGTCAATTGATCTTATTCCTTAGGGATTTCATAAAATTCCTGATTTCGTCATTTTCCTGCGACATATATGTGAAAGCTTTACAAATTAGTTGCAGTTTAATTATTTATATCAAACAGATATTCTCTTTCGAACCCAGCAGAAAACTTGACAATATAATTATGATACGAATATAATATAAACTAAATAATATTTGATCAAATAGATTCTTCTCTTTCTCGCTCTCTTAATGTATGCACCTATATCGATTATATGTAACTAATCAATTACTGGACAATCCCCCAAAGCTGGAAATCGAAAAACTTAACTAACACCGTAATTATCTTAACGTGTCAATGAAACTTATGTTTTGTTCCTCATTTCTGTTCTTAAGAATTTGGAGGAGACTAAAAAACAAGAAAATCTTTACGTCTTTGATCCAACTGCACTCTTGGGAAGAGAAGAAACTATTCGAAGGATATAGAGAAATATCACCTTTAACCTCCTCAAGAAATTGTTTAAGGATCTATGTATGTTAGCGAATACTATCAAGGAACCGGTCCTCTATTCACTGACATCGACA
>BMAV01007580.1:396480-408950 GCA_019973955.1 Trichonephila inaurata madagascariensis
TCTCAGATTTCCTCCACCTCTTCCTCAATCGCTTTAAACGGTGTCATGGAAGCCTAAATCATATTTCTAAGAATGAAAAATTCAGGAAGTAATTTTTGTGAAGCGAAGATCGCTTTACAGTTATCTGCTATGAAAACTTTTTGACTGGGTTCAAGGAATTAGCAAAATAAAAGGTTTTATCCAGGATAGAGAATGAAACGATGTTGGATAAAAATCATTTATTAAGGAAAGAATGAACGGTATCTGAGAAAATAGTAAGGATTTGGTTTGACACGCAAGGGTCATGTGATGTTGATACAATGTATATTAACTGTGTTTAGGGGATTTGTGCTGGACAAAGAAAAAGGCAGCTGAAAGACTTCAAATAAATACATTTGAGACTGCATAGTTAACGTTTTTTTCCCCCAAATGTAAAAGAAAGCGAATTTGATTGTTCACAAATATTGTTATTAAAACAGTATTGATTCTCTCATTTAGGTATTATCATTTATAATACTCAGGGTTTATTTAAAACTGTTAGATATTTTTAGCCTTTAAATGACAAGATACAAAAAGTCGGACTTTTATAAGATGATCCAGTAATTTAATCAGCTTATTTAATATTAAAGAAAAAAAATATATAAAAAGTTTTTTTTTTAATTTTGAGTTTTGTGAATTATATAATGTTTCTATATCATATTACAGTAAAATTTTATTTGTGAATAAAAAGAGTTAACTGTGAAAAATATAATTTGAAACTTCATTAAAAATATTCTTGTGCTCTGCCGTTGTCTCTATTTCCACTTTTTTTTTATATATACGAAGGTATTTCAAAAAGTTTCTTATAATTTTAAAGAAAACAAAACAACATCTAAATTTTACAACATCTTTATTATACCTAAATGTAATTTTTGATACAATTACCTCCACTATTTAAACTGTTTTTGAGGCGTGGTACAACTTTTTCAATGCCCACTGGAAAGAAATTCCGTTCAACATCTTGTAGCAAATCTTGGGTTGCATCTTGCACTGTGTCATCTCAGTGGTATCGTCTTGGAAAGTGTTTTCATGGACCAAAAACAAGAAAGTCATAAGGTAACAGATCTGGGTTATAAGGAGAGTGCTTCAACAATTCGCACTTAAATTTTTTCAGAAGTTTGCTCGTTTGTTTTGCTGAAAAGTTTTGTATTTTCATTCGAGGGCCCAATATCTTTTTACAGCTACTTTTCGCTATCCTTTAATATGCATCAAGCTTTCCCGTCGAAAAATAGCTTCAGCGTCACCTTTCAAGGGGAATGATTTCTTTTGTAGGAGATACATTACGTTTCATGTAAAAAATAGGGAAATATCCAGATCTTATCTAAGAGCCACAATTTTATCCAAAAATTCTTTTCCCTCCCTTTGGCCCTTTTTAAATCAATCACACTTTTAATACTTTTCTCTTCATATTCCTCTATCCAGATTAGGCCTTCATCAAGTATAAACTTTATAATATGTAAGCTGCTTCGACATAATTTTATATATACTTCCATTACAAAAACCCAATTGGGTTGAGACTTCTTCTATAGCAATTCATTTTATTTATTTTTTGTAAGAATGAATACATTCACGCGCGAGAGAATAAATGCACATTTATCTCAGAATTTGTTTGCAGTTGAGGGTTTTCTCTTTCTCTCAGCGTTGTCAGTATCTATGAGTTCGTCCTCAAACATACTTGTTATAATAAAATTTAGGCTGTTACCTTGTAACTGCAAAATTAACCTCATTAAGTTTAGTAAATAAATTTGTTAAATAAGTAAAATCTGATTACCATTTGATTAAATTTCCTTTTAAAGTTATAGTCATGATCCGGTTTAATGAGAGCCACCATCGCATAGACCCTTCTTTGCCTCTCATGGACCACCAAATAATTTTTTTGTTGACATGGATCCCTTTCTGGTCTTCATAGACCACTTTGGGAATTATTGATCTAATCGATTCAAAATTACAAAAACTTCTATCCATTCTTTGATTCAAAACATAATACAACTTATATTAAAAGAAAACTAAAACTAATGTATATATTGACTTTAATTATATACCTAATTATGATTATACTACAAAAAAAAATGTTTTTGAAAAATATCAACACTTTAGAACTTTTAGTTCCTTACTATTATTCACAGGTGATATCCTCACCATAACATTTTTAGTTTTAACCTTTGAGTGACTGAAAATCTTCAATAATTGAATACACATTTCCCTTTAATCAATTCATTAATAAATATGTTTATCCCCCCATACTACATTAAATGAAGATGCATAAAAACACTTTCCTATTTGCGACACCTTCCAAACTAGTACTAGGATAACTTAACTAACATTTAATTGTCTCACGTGTATACGAAACTTCTGTTTTTTTTTCTCAGAAGACCGGTTGATCGAAGAAAAGAAAGCTTCACGTCTTCGGCCTAACGATACTCCTGGGAAGAGGAGCAGTTGGTAGAAGACTTGCAGAGAAGTGTCTGCCGTGGCCTCATTAAGGCCCTGTTTAATGATCTGTGTATGTCACCAAACGCTTTCAGGAGAATTCCACGTCCTTTTGCTAGGTTCTATCCTTTTTTTCCCTACCATACGGACGAAAGTGTTTTTACTATTGGGAAGGTAACTACTTGAAACACAGTTTGTCTTGGGAAGATTCAAGGAATGATTGTCTTTTTAATAGAAAATAATACCATCTGGTTCTCTTCTCATGGTCTTATAATAGAGGCTTCTTTAAGAAGCAAAAGTCAAAGAAGTAATGAATTCGGAATTGGTTAATTCGCTTCAGGACCATAAGGTGCTGACAATAAATATTAGTACAGAACCATTTCGAAATAAAGTATAAATGAAAATCATAAGAAAGACACATAAAAGTTAGAAGTTTTCTTTTAATTTTATGAAAATGGAGCAGAATTATTTCCATAGAGTTATTTGTCATTATGATGGATTTGTTTTCGCTCGTTAAAATATTTTTAATTATTGCGCAAACTTATATTTACGAATGACATAAAACATGTGAAAAACCCAGTAATATGTTATTACACTACACAAAAAAGTGAAATAATAACGGGGAACAGTTCGCGAATGTTATATCATTGGTGCCGATTGAGCTATTTTTTTCTTTCCAAACGTTCCCGTTTATGTAATGGTATTTGACATGTTTATTTTTGACATTCCGAATAAAAAATGCAGATAAGTTTGTAGTTAAATAGGACAATCACCAATTTTAAAATTGGAAAAATTATTTTTTCTTAGTCGTATGTGAAATCGATTTGCTTAGGTGTAAATACAAATGCATATATCATTGTGAGGTTGTGGGAATTTCAAAGATGAAGCTCGAATGATGCTTTAATGGTTTATTAACTCACAAACATATGACACTCACATACACGAAAATGTACTTTTTTTGCACGTTTTAGGTAAATACTGAATCTCTCGAGTTGTTCACAATTTTAGAGGGAAAAAAAGCAAAAATGTGGGTCAGGATGGTATCTAACACATCTGCCTCAAGCAGATACAAAAACCCTCTCACGAAGCTCACTGGCGGAGCTCACAGACCTCTCTCTTCGAGAGACAAATACAGAATACCTCTCGGTATGGAACTCGCACAGGCGCAGTACCTCGGATCAGACTCGTTGCCACCTAGAGTCTTTAAATGTGTCTTGAGTTCGTTACACCATGATGATATGTATATTTTTCTCATATTCATTTGAAAAAGATTTATTCAATTTTTATAGTAAAGTTTTGATAAAATTAATAAAAAAAACCCCTAAAAATATTATCATTGATTAACTATTCATATTTTAAACCCTCACAGGTAAAATTCTGGAGATTCTCTTTCGGGATTTTATTTTTCTCTATAAAATAAAACTCACTACAGGGATTAAAGACATAAAAATACATTTCCCAAATAATTAATCTAAAGAAATTCATATTTTTTGAAACTGAATAGAAAAAGAAAAAAATTAAAAAAATTAAAAATCCGATCATACGTATTGGAAACAAGCACGTAGGGAAAAAAGTACAGAACAAGTTAGTTGATTCTATTCAAGAAATAATGCAACACAGAAAAAAAGAAGAAAATTTTGATTCTAAATAGTTTGCGATTACTAAATATAACAATCCAATGCACCTAACAACAAAACTAAAAATTATTCATTTATCTCTACTTAAAATTCTTATGTTCTGCATTCTTAGTGATTGCAGTAACGCCATAATAAATCAAACTGAAACAAATCATGTACTAAACTGTAAATACCATCCATCACATTCAAAGTTGTTTTCATGCAAATTTTTCTCACGGTTAAAGTTTTAAAACATTAAACTTTCTCGTGACAGAACCCCAGTATTTTATATAGTGTAGCATTTCAAAACTTTTCCGCTGAGACACAGCTCATATGCTACGAATTTATCAGAGTGAAAACTTCTGAACTTTCCTTTGATATTTTCACCTTTAAATGAATCATCTTCAATCGCTTTAAACGGTGTCATGGAACACCTTCAGCTGTAGTTCCAGAAATGAAAAATTCAGGGAACGTCCTCACACAGAAGATCGCTTTACTATGAAAATTTTCTGACTGTGGGTTCTCAAAAGGAGCGAAATAGAATGTTTTATCTCAGGATATAGAATGAAATGATGTTCGATAACACATCATTTATTAAGAAAAGAATTTTAAGGTTGCTACATGAAGCACGAAACAGTCAAACATGCGAAGTTTAGATTGGAGCAGTTAGCCCTTATTCTGTTCGAAAGTAAAGAAAAAGGATATCATCTATCAAAAGGAAATGATTCTTGAACTTGATCGATTATAGGACTAACTTCATTTTATTTGATGCTATTCATAATTTCTCCTTTTTGTTTTTAAGTATCTTATGTTTCGAGCACATTGATTTAGGAGCTACGAAAGTTAAATATTTGTAAGTTGAATCAGGAAAGGAATTATTTTAATTCATATCCAGTCTCTTTAATTTTATAAAGTTTTAATTATTACTAAAAATTATGGATGTAGAATTTTAATTTTGATTTGCTATTCTTCTCAACCTACTCACCATGCTAAGTTATACAATAATTCCAATATTTCGTGACCTTTCGAAAGCCATCATTATAGAATTCTGCAGATTGTAGCTAAAAACATTGCTCCACCACTGAAATGATTTCATTTGTATTGTCAAATATCCCTTCCCTCAACGGGTTTTTCTTTAAAATTCTAAGAATAAGAAAAAGTTGCTTAGGATGGAATCGGGAGAATAGGGCGGATGTGGGAAATTTTCAAAGCTTGATTCCGCAATGAATCCAGAGGTGGACGAATAGATGAAATGTGGCAAGAAAATGGAGCCTTTGACAATCATACCATGCCCTTTCTGCACAAGACTATCACGCGTTTGGTACAGAAGTGTGCCCTAGTAATGGTTTGACTCTTCTCCAAGTAATCTGTTATTATAACTCCACAAAAGCAGACAGCATTTCTTGTAGACTTCTGCACATTATCCTTTTTGAGGAGCAACGAGGATCTGTACTTCCAGTCCTTGCTCATATCCTTGTTCTCATATTGATAGATCCAAGATTCATCAATGGTTAGGAAGTAAAGTGAAGAACTTAAACGAGCTGTGAGCCTCCAGGTTAATTTCTTCTAAAACGTCCTGAAACCAACCAAATCAATATTAATAACTGCAATTTATAACATTATATATGTAAAGATAAATTCATATGCAGAATAAATTTTATTCAGAAATATTGATTATTTTTAATACTAATTAGTCTTACGATACTCCTAGATATAAATAATTTCAAGTATAAATCACTTTGATTTCTGATTCGTTCAAACCTTGTGCCACTCGGAACCTATTCTTTTGAAGGTTTCTTGCTTAAAAATTAAATTTGCTCTATATGTCGATTAGGAAGCTAAGTATCAAAAATGACCTGATACATCGGTGAAGCTTTGTATTTTTAATTTAGTCAAATTATAAAAAAAATTTTAAGATTATAACAAAGATTTAAGATTATATTTTAAGATTAAGATTTAAATATATTTTAAGATTAAGATTTTAAGTATATTTTATAAGGTATCCGACTACGTTCGGAACCGTGATTTTAAAAAAGTGCATAAATGGATACTTTTCATGATATCTAGTGTCACTTACATTAGAATACAAGTATAAAATTGTTTTAAGGAACATTTTGACAAAAAAAATTATTTAAATACAATATTTTCGCAAAAAATTAACTTAGAATAACCTTTTTTCAAAATGTTCTTCTTTTATTAAAAAATGCTTCTAAAATAATAATATTTCGTTTATATAAAGTAAAGACTTTTCCAAAGGGTCTAAACTATTTTTTTTGAAAAATTCACATTATTTTCAGAGTTACAACCCATTGAAATAATAATCGGCGTTTTTGTTAAAATTAATCCCCTCTGTTGTCGTAAAACACGGATAAATCCACTTCTAAGTTATATATTTCAAAAAATCTAGTTGAGCCTCTGTAAAGAAGTCTGAGCCATATACAGGCAAAATATTATTATAATAGAAGCATTTTTCACAAAAGGAGACTATTTTGAAAAAGTTTATTCTAAGTTAATTTTTAGCCGAAATATTGTACTTAAATAATTTTTTATTGTAATACTATTCTTAAAACAGTTTTATATACAATTTCTAATTTAAGTGACACTAAATACCATAAATATTATCCATTTATACGCTTTTTCAAAATCACGGTTCCGAACGTAGTCGGATACCTTAAGATTGTAATATTCCCCTGCGAAAATATGAAACTAGATGAACAGCATACAATTTCCTTTCCCATCAACACTTGATGGGAAAATAGATCTTTTCTATTTACGTGTATTTCGGCATTCAAATGAATGGAAAGGCATAGAAATTCATTATGCATAGTTTGAATCTCCAATCGCGCAACTTACCGTTTGCCCAATACTTCCAAAACTAAAAAAAAAAATGTAACAAAAACTACTACTCTCACGTAGTATATGCAAAACTTTTCTTGCCCTTTAACTTTTCTTTTCTGAAAAGCTGAAGGAAAGAAAATTTTCACGTCTTCAACCTAACGATACTCCTGGGAAGCAGATGGACCGGTAGAAAACTGCAGTTACTTTTCCTAACGTCACCAAGGCCTGTATAATGAGTCACCGAATTCACTTAGACCACATCTTACACTTTTTATTTTTTTGATATCAACTAGAAGTGATAGTATTGGAAAAATAGTTATGTCAATTTTATTTTTTTCTATTACGATGTTGTTAGTTTAGAATTTCTTTGAAAGGAAATAAGCGTGACTTGGATGGTGGGATTCCGGAAACGGAATCTCTTTTCAAAAGCTGAGGAAATGCTCATTTTTATTTTTGTTTTCTTGTGAATAGTTTGATGAGGTAAATAAATGCAAATGAGTTAATTCAAATTGCAAATAGTCGCAAATGAGTTAATTCAAAGATTTAAAATGAATCTTATTTGTGAACAAAGAATATTATATTTGATATTGATATTATAAGTAGAAAAGAAAAGCAACTAAGAAATCAATAAGATAAAGTTCTGCTGTAAAAATTCAAATTATGAGCAGTATACTTGCATCAATCTGCAAGTATTTTTTAAAAAATACTGATAATTTTAATATATCTTTTTACATAGTTGTCTTAAAACTCTAAAGCAATATTCCTATTTACATTTTTGAATATACCTATTAAATTTAAAAAAATAATTTCACACATAGACAGCAAATATTGCTTGTTACAAGCAGCCAAACTTAACAGTTGCGTATTTTGATAATGCAATGTTTTAATAATACATGCCACAGAGAGAAGTACACTAAGATGTATTAAAAATCAGTAGACTTTTATTTGAAGTAGATGATTCAGGCAAATTTGAAGAATCCAGAATTTTTGACAAGATGATCATGAATTGCAAGATCACTCTTTATTAGCTTCTGAAAATACAGTCGAATCTCTATATTGCGAACTTTTCTCAGGAACCTTGAACATTCCACGATTTTCTTCGTAAAATAACCTCTCTATAGCGAAGTGCATTTTCTATGTAACGAACTTTTTTTGTGATTCAATTTTTTTCTCCGTTTTTTTAAAGTATTTCTGAAAAAATTTCAAGTTATTCTCTCTCTTCAACACATGTTATGGTGGTCATAAATCTTGAACTGGTTTTATTAGATCCTAACTCGCTTACAGTGATAGAGTTCTGGACGTTTCATCCAAGAAGTGCAACCTTTAACCCTCATTGCCCAGTACAATACAAACGTCTTCGACATCCTCTTTATCCTCAGTGGAGTTGTTCCGTGTCCCCGTGTTCTAATTATAAAATAATGTTATGTTTAATATTACTTGTATGCTTTAAGTTATAGAGTATCCTTAAAATTCATTAATTTTAGTATAAAATTATTTAATTAATAATTTTAAAATACAGTGAATTCGACATTCTTTTTTCTTGTTTTCCTTGCAGTTTTTTTCTTTTTTGATTTATAAGATGTATAAAATAAACATATATTTAAAAAAAAGGTGTGAATAATTACTTTTTTTAATACATAGAGTTTAAGAATTTAAAATTTGTTTTCTGTGGTTTATATAAAATATATTAAAAGATGAACCTCTATATATAACGAACATTTTTCCGGGATTTAGCGACTTCGTTATATAGAGGTCCTACTGTACTTTAAAAGTAAGTACATTAAATGTAACTGTGCCAATAACTTCTTGCGTATATGATGACAAAATTAGAAATTCAAGCCAACACCTGTTGTTTGGCTGTTCTCATCATCGGACCGCTTCCACAATTTTGAGGTCCTTTGATTGATTAAAATTTGTCAACTAAGCATAATAAATTCAAATTAATGTATGTGTTTGTTGATTACATTTTTACTATCACCAATAAAGCACATGGGTAGATAAATCACGACATGGAGAGTGTCATCTTTACGTTAGTAACTCTTGTAACATTCAAGATATAAGATGTGAATTAAGATGCATAGTAAAGTAAGATGTAAAATGTGCATTCTGGAAGATTAACCACTTAACTGTGATCGACGAGTATATTCGCCACGTAGAAATTGGAGGATTTTGTGTCATGACGAATATACTCGTTATACGTAAAAAGTGGGGAATATCAGCTATTTAAATTGCAATTTTTGAGAAAAACAAAACACATTTTCAAATTTCAAGATGTTTAGAATATTTTGAGGCCAGGCTGGAGTAAAACAAATAATTAAAAGTTATGAAAAATGTAAGATGAGTCATGCGTCCCCATATACATCGGCTCTGAAACAGCGTATAAGTTCGCATAACGAATTCATTTATGTGTGAGCATAATGTTTTTTAGATGTTGGCCTAAAAGGGTCAAAGTCGACAATTTGATTTATAATAGGGTTCCTTCTGCTATGATCAGCCATGGGACAAATGCGTCACACCGACCAGCACTGAGCCCATTGATAGCTGATGACCCGAAGTTGCCAAGCTATCAAGTGTTACTACCATGTACTGACATTAGAATAATAGCCCAATCAATGCCCCGTGCTGACTAATGATTAGTTATATGATTGGAGTGGAAAGGCATTCTGGAAAGAGGACTGGGATCAGCCCTACAGCACCTACTGCAGAGTTTCTTTAGTGTCAAAACAGGTAGAAAATATTTTGTCAGTATAGAAATAAATAAATCAGTGAGCGTTTAGGTCTCTCAGTCAGGGAATTTTGACGCTTCCTAAAATTCATAGATATTCATAAAAACTGACGGTCGGAAGAAGCATTGGCCCCATGAACCGCGACCGAGCTAAATTACTTTTTTGACCAAGTGACCAATAGCTGGCAGAATCAGTGGCGCACACAAGGAGGGGCGTGTCCTAGGAGGCCGGACATCCCCCATAGCCTTTGTTTTTTTTTCCGATTGGTTATAATTCTATGTATATATTATGTTAAATTTAATTGTGTGTTTGTTATTAATAATTAATTTTATTAATTAATACACAAATTATTTATTCAATAATTAATTTAGTATTGTTTTTGTTCCCGAAAAATCAACAAAATCAAAAGAATATGTTGGGTGGCGTATTGGAGAATGATACCAAAATGGTGGACTTTCGACCCTGGACCCCCCTCCCCTTGAAAATTTTTTGTGTGCGCTACTGGGTAAAACCCTTGGATTCCCTTCTGTTTTGGTGAATACCACTCTATCGGAGAAATGTAAATTCATACCTTTATATGTATTTAATTTTTCTTGCTTTTTTTCGAGCAATGTGCATGTAAAATATAGTATTTATTCGAATCGAAGCCGCCTTCGATTCTAAACCGCACCTCGAATCCAAGATAAGATTTTGTGAAAAATGTGAAATAGTTTATCGATATCCAATTTTATGAAATTACAATACATTTAAAATGAGAACTAACGAGAAGTGAATAATTAATTATTTTGCCAGTATCATAAACATTATACATATATATGAACCAGTAATAGCTCTAATTGCCTCATCCAACGAATATTGATTTCCTCGATTCTAAGCCGCACAATTGATTTTCAGTAGAATTAACATCGGAAAAAAGGTGTCGCTTAGATTAGAGTAGATACAGTATGTTTATATTAACCCAATATTTTTAACATCAATATTGTTGCCGCACTGAGGAGCATCCGTCTGACAAACGGGTACGTAAATTTTCTTGAATTTTACTACCTTATGCATCTCCAGAACACATTCTTGACTGTCTGGGGCTTTCAAAACAAGATTTATATAAAGACCCTCTAATAGTATTGGACTTTTTGAGAGTGAATGGGATCATGGACTTGATCTAGTTTGGCTAGACATGGAAATCAGAAACAACAACAACATTGTTTTAAATGTCCTTATAGCTCATGAAATTGAGTACGGCTCAAATAAGATGTGTGGGGTTAAATCAAGCGCAACAATATATTTTTATCACTAGAATTGTGACTGGTATTTTTATAAAAATTGATTACAAATTATATATATTCATGTAAAAGAAATTAAAAATAATAATACCAAACTCGAAAAAACTACAGGAATATCAGTCTGATAGACGGTGATAGATAAGAGAAATCGTACAAATCGTGAGTTGAAAAAATCGCCATGTACCACCACTTGATTCCTCTCACTGGGTCAAGGCAGCCCACCCCAAAAATCACACCACAGCGTTATGTACAGGCATCAAAGCAAATCATCCCCATCTGAGAGACGGATGTTCCAGTCAGAGGGTTAATCAAATAAATAAGTAATAATCAAGTGATCAATTTTATAAAATAACCCCATGTTTTTTTTATCCAATATTTTAACAGCGGCACTTACTCTGTGGTACACATCATCGCTCGATTTTCGAGATACCCATTGTTGCAAGCTCTCAAACAGGGGGCACCACAATTAACTGGTAAAAAAGAAGCAAAATGATTATAATTCTAATCAATACTTTAATGAATATTCCTTCAATCATCAATTAAGTCAGTGCTTCACAAACTGTGGGGCGCGACCCCCTAGGGGAGCGTGATAAACCTAGGAGGTGGGCACGAGCCTATTGAAAAGTCGAAACCAAAAAATTATTTAAAAAAATTATTAATTTACTGAACATAAACAAACAGAATACATTCCGACGTAATGAAAAATAAAATACACATTTACAACTTATATAATACACTTATAAATGTATAAGTACTGTACAATGTATTTTATAATTATGCGACATAGCTATCCTGTGATGACTATGTCTAGTAGGATCCGCGTAAGCTAGAGGTGTGGGATTATCTAAATGATGAGACATTATGTAATTCTTAACACAACTTTTATTAAGAATAACTTAAATTACTTAATTCTAATTAACAACTTTCTTAAAGTGAGAGTTAACACCCAATTAAACCTTATATTCAAGTCAGATCGCGCAACTAGATCACTTATCTTAATTATATTTAATTAACTGTTTAATCTAACTTCTTATACAAAATATTACCTTTTATAGAGTCACCTTCCTTCATAGGTTGAAGTAATACCTATTACGTAATTTTAGATGATTTAATCTTTATTATATTTTAATTGAGATGAACGTATCCTTCTTCCAGAGCTATAGGACGACTAACACTTGTTCCGAATGATTCCACACTAAGTTATCTCTAGGCTTGCCGTTCTATTTCATCAAACTTTCTATCCTTTTAAAGTATATCTCTTTTGCATATTCGATTCGTTTCTCTTCTTGGTATTGGGTTGGAAAGGTTTTGCCATTAATCGTGGCCGTCAAAGAACTTAGGAGTTATGTTAGAAGAAGGACGCGAGAGACGTCACAATTAGTTTAACTATACTAAGTTAAGCACAAGCTTAATAATTACCAGTGACCCTGTGTGGGCTTATTATATATAAAATTATATACAAAAATCAACACTTATCTTGATAATTTGTACAGTTTATAATTAATCTCTTCAATGCCGATTAGATGTTTTGCGATTCGCTTAACAATGTCACCGTTTTCCAC
>BMAV01007580.1:409050-425365 GCA_019973955.1 Trichonephila inaurata madagascariensis
TTATTAGATGTTTTATGATTCGCCTAACAATGTCCCCGTTTTTCACGTAGGCGAGCATATGTCCCGCCCGGCGGCGGGCAATAAATAAAGAAATCCTCTGAAATAATTCTGAAATTCTTCGCAATCACTTTCAGGGTCCATTTATTACATTCCAAAGCCGTCAGAATAATTTTATGGATAGCAGTGAACAGAAAATATCGTATTTCGAAAAGACGTATATATACGCCCAGCGTAGTTTACGCACTGGCTGAGAAAGTCGTTCATATACGCCGGCGGTGGAGAGGTTAAAGTTGTATTGTAGCTTAAGCCTCAAAGTATCGCATTATCGAATTCAGTAATACAATTCTTATTGTATGGAGGGGGGGCGCGATGAAAATTGTGATTGAATGTTGGGTCGCAAGTATTGAAAGTTTGAGAAGCACTGAATTAAGTAAATAAAGGTATAGAATACAACTACGGTATACATTTAGCAGTTTGATCTATCAATTACCAACACTTTCTAAACTAGTAAAAGTAAACTAACAACCTAATTGCTTCATGTTTGCACAACACTTGTGTTTCTTCTTTCATGGAAGAAAAAGAAAAGCTTTACGTCTTCGGCCTAACGATACTCCTGGGAAGCGGAGCAGTCGGTAGAAGACTTGCAGAGAAGTGTCTCATTAAGGCCCTGTTTAATGATCTGTGTATGTCACCCAATGCGTTGAGGAAGATGTTATTCCTTTCATTTGTTTCTGTCTCTGCTTTTATTACTTAAATGTTTTTACTGCTGGGATGGTAAGTTATTTGAAACAGTTTGTAAGGGATGGTTTTCTTCAATAGGAAATTAACTACTGCTTGAACTACATGGAACTATTTTAAGAAGCAAGAAATAGCAATTAAACCTTTAGGTGTTGTTTTGGAATGTCTTAGGAAGTAAATAAGAAATTTATATCATGATTTAAAGCTAATAAATAGTTAATTACTCTAATTAATCTTACATCAAGTAACTATGTATTACATAGGGAACGTAAGGACTAAATTTGAATGCAAAAAATGTTAAGGTATCCGACTACCCTAAAATCATGATTTTTTTAAAAAATTGACAAATTTGTTCTATGATTACTAGGCCATCTTATTAGCTTTATGAAAATACCAAATGTTTTACTTTCCATTCACTAGAACAAAAACTACAAGTGTTAGTAAAAACAAATGCCATAACTTTACATAAGATGTCAAACTTTAAAATGCTTTTTACTCGAAATGTGTGTTTTTTTTTCGAAAAGCTCAAACGGGGACAGCGATTGCTCAAAAAGTTTTAAAAATAATTTGCAGAAATTTTGTGTGTATGTTCTGTATGACAGTAGAATTGTTTTAACCTTCAGATTTATCAATCACTGTTTTATTACAAAATGTACAGTTCTGTATGTGAATATAATCACTATTTTTTTAAGCAATTTCATATATATTATCTAAGATAAAGTGCTACAAGTTTTGTAAAAATTAAAATATCTCTTATCCTGAAGGTCATTTTAAAAAGGAATATCAAAGTAATACATCAAAATTCAAAAAGAGAGAATTTGTTCATTTCTGTTTGTACAAAGTGGCCCCCATTTATGTAATTTTTTGTCAATTTTTAACCAGTTTTTCCCATTTTAGTAGTAATAATTTATTTTTCAATTCTTAATTTTAGCCTATTTTTCTTAAAATGTACTAAATAAATCTAAAAACCACAAAAAAGTCTCCATATATCCATTCTTTTTAAAAAGAAGTTGTCGCGCATACTTAAAGAGGCAAGAAGTAGCTATTAAACCTTTAGGTGTTGCTTTGGAATGTCTTAAGAAGTAAATAAGAAATTTATATCATGATTTAAAGCTAATAAATAGTTAATTATTCTAATTAATCTACATAAAAAAACAATGTATTACATACAGAACGTAAGGACTAAATTTGAATGCAAAAAATATTAATAAAGTTAATTATTTTCACATTGTAAATATTTTATTGTAAGTAAATAATTTAAAAATATACGAATATAATAGTACCATGTATTTATTTCTTTTATATTTCATTTGATCATAACTTAATTAATTTATACAGTTGAACCTCATTAATGCGGACTAATTGGTGCTCAAAAGTGTTCGGGTTAATGAAAAATTTACTATAATAGTAGAAGTATTTTAACTTTCAGATTTATCAATCACTGTTTTATTTCAAATACTACCGTCCCTTGAGTGAATATAACCACTGTCCTTTTAAGCAATTTCATATAATAACTAAGATAAATATGTTACTACTTTTTGTAAAACTTAAAATATCTCTTATACTGAAGGTCATTACAAAAGTGAATAGCAAAGCAACACATCAAAATTGAAAATTTGTGCAAATATTTTTGTACAGAATGGGCCCCATTTATGTCATTTTGTACCAATTTTTTCCCATTTTCTCTTCTTTATTTTAATATATTTTTCTTAAAATGTACTAAAAAGAATAAATAAATCTAAAAACCACAAAAAAAAATCCCCAAATCTCCATTTTTTTAAAAAAAAGTTGCCGTAAGTGGTCCGATACCTTAAAGGTAGCTGAAACAATAGCTCCTTAGTGATTCATAATAAGCAATTATCTCTGATGTTTCATAACTAACTCTTCTATAATTTTTTGCGAGACTTAAATGAAAAGTTACGCATTAAACTTTTTAAAAAATTAATTAAATCCGAAAAAGTTTGAAATCACAAATTATCTGAAAGAAAATATTATTACATATTTAAAAAAAAAGTTTAAAAATTTAAAGATTTCATTGAATAAATAATGATTTTATCAATATTATAAAAAATAATTTTCTACCTTTTTAAAAATAAATTACTCTTTTTATCATTTTAATAAAACTCACATACGAACGTAATTGTTTATACAACCGGCATTCTTAAATAAGAACTTTTTTAATTTCTCATATCAGTTCTTCAAAAATAAGATAAAATTCAGTGCAACTACTATTTTACAGTAAATGTTTTATTAATGCAAATTAATAAAAATATTTCAGGAGCAAAAGATTTCTTTAAGGATATTAATAAGAAAAATTATTTTGAGAATTCTAACAATGCATTGCTATTGTTTATGTCTTTTTATATTACTTCGACAATTAATAAGGAAATAAATTTTAATTTTCTATAAAATTTAATTAGTCTCTCAAACTGAATAAAATACGCGTTTCAATACAAATTAGTTTTATTTTATGAAAAACTAGAAATTAATTTATATTAGTATATTGAAAGGGAAATTTTTTCTTCTTTTTTATAATTGGCCTTGCTTGCATGATTGCAAAGAAGCAAAAATAAAATTTTTTTAGGAAACTTTATTTTTCAAACCAAGAAAAATAATTTTAAATATTCACGAACCTTATAATAAATATCTTTAGAGACAAAAATTGCATTTAACTAGGATATTTGAGACTTTTCGGTAAAATCACAAAATGCAAATGTCTCAAATGAAATTAAACACGACCAGTTGACTAAAGCAGATAAATTTGTTAATTACTGTGAATTATTCATGTTTTTTCATTAACTTATTTATTTTATTAATATCGTGATTTGCATTTCAAATGCTAAGCTATCTTACGGTATCTGACTTCCCTAAAATCATGACTTTAAAAAATTGACAACTTTTTTTTATGATTTTATTTTATAGATCATTTTATAAGTTTTATATAAAAATACCAAGTTTTTTTATTTTCCATTCACTAGACAAAAAACACAAGTGTTTTAGTAAAAGCAGATGCCATAACTTTACATAAAATGTCAAGCTTTAAAATGCGTTTTACACGAAAAGTTCAAACGGGGATAACGATTGTTCAAAAAGTTTTTAAAATAATTTGCTGAAATTTTTTGTGTATGTTCTGTATAACAGTTGAAGTGTTTTAAGCCTTCTGATTTATCAACGACTATTTTATTGCAAAATCTACAGTTCTTTATTTGAACATATAATCACTGTTTTTTTAAGCAATTCATATAATACATAATATTACCGTGTATTTATTTCTTTTGTATTTCATTCGATCTTAATTTAATTAATTTATACAAATGAACCTCATTAATTCGGACTAATTGGTGCTCAAAAGTATTAGGGTTAAGGAAAAGTTTACTATAATAGTAGAAGTTTTTTAACCTTCAAATTTATCAATCACTGTTCTATTTCAAAAATTACCGTCCCTTAAGTGAATATAACCACTGTTTTTTTAAGCAATTTCGTATAATAACTAAGATAAAGTGTTCTAGTTATTGTAAAAATAAAATATCTCTTATACTGAAGGTCATTTCAAAAATAAATAGCAAAGCAACACATCAAAATTGAAAAATTGAGAATTGGTTCATTTACTATTGTTACAGAGCGGCCCCGTTTACGTAATTTGTTGTCAAGTTTTACCCATTTTTTCCCATTTAACTCTTTTTGAATCCCTACATGGAAAATTAAGGGATATACATAAATAAAATACTCAACTGTGGGAAATTTTATTCGTTAGAGCTAATTAATTAATTAAAGATACTCAACTTTAAAATTAATTATATACACTGTTCACTTAAAATAAATAGTCAAATCGTTTTCTATGGTCTTCATTAACATGCAGGAAAAAATAAGACACCTTTTCACATTAACTATTTTTTCGGAACAAAAATGATAATCTTCGCAATCCGCTGAAAACACCGTCAGCTGAAAACACAGTTTCTGCTATAAAACTATTCGCCTTCTCCGCTAAAATGCACATCATAGAACTCATGTTGCCATGTATCCTGGAAGAGGGGAATTAAAACAATATTCCTGCTAAGTATCATCAGAGTAGTCGTAAAAAGGGTTATTCTATCTATCTTTAAAGTGATATCTATAGTGTTTTCTTGATATCTAGTGTCACTTAGATTAGAATACATGTATAAAATTGTTTTAAGGACATTTTGACAAAAAAATTATTTAAATACAATATTTTGGCAAAAAATTAAATTAGAATAACCTTTTTCAAAATGTCCTTCTTTTATAAAGAATGCTTCTAAAATAATAATATTTTGTGAGTGTGTGTGTGTGCTTATATAAAGTAAAGACTTCTTAAAGAGAGTCTGAACTATTTTTTTTGTTGAAAGATTCACATTATTTTCAGAGTTACAACCCATTGAAATAATAATCGGCGTTTTTTTCTTGAAATTTCTCCCCTCTGTTGTCGTAAAACATGGATAAACCCACTTCTAAGTTATATATTTCAAAAATTCTAGTTGAGCCTCTGTACAGAGGTCTGAGTTATATACAGGCAAAATATTATTATAATAGAAGCACTTTTCACAAAAGGAGAATATTTTGGTCATTCTATGTTCATTTTTTGTCAAAATATTGTACTTAAATAATTTTTTATTGTAATAATATTCTTAAAAAAATTTTATATACGTTTTCTAATGTAACTAATACTAAGTATCATAAATATTACCCATTTATACGCTTTTGCAAAATCACGGGCCCGAACGTAATCGGATACCTTAATTTTATCTTTTTTTGCTTAAAATGTACTAAATAAATCTAAAAAAAACCCAAAAAATCTCCACATCTTCATTTTTTTTTAAAAAAAAAAGTTGTCACAAGTAGCCGGATACCTGAAACTGCGTTTTATATTTAACGTTATATTCAAAATAAAAGAAACAAAACTATCAGCAAAGCATTTTCTGCAAAATCATCCTTTCAAACCCCGTTTGGATCATTTGAGCTTAAATAGACAAAAACGGATTCACGTTCATTTTTAAAATGGGGTTTTTAGAGAAAAAAAATAACAAAAATAAAATGTACGTTTTTATTTCTTTAATTCTTTTTTCTCACCCACCGTTGTCTTTAATACATTTTTCAGATTTCGAAACCGATGCTGTGTTCTCCTCCTCCATCTCTAATGGAAAATAAACTAGATTTCAACAATAAAAACCCAAAAATGCTCCAGCATCCGACCAACCGCTTCTAACAATCAATAGACTCATTACCTCTATGAAAATCGTGCATTAAAATAGTTTCTTCATTTCTGTAACAGCGAATGAAAAAAGTGGAAATTGAATTTCCTCACTCCTTTTTGGTAAGACAGAGATACAAAAAGTAAAAGCAAGGGATTGGTGTTTTTTTTACTTTTTATTTTATTTCACTCTGTAAGGGAAATAGCGTTTTATCTCTAAATTATATACATTTTTTATTTCAGTTGTAGCTTTCACGTTCAACTTTTATTGCTTTTCTTTCTCATTTTCTCTCATATTAGGCAGATAAACTCTTTATTTTCAAATGAAGAACTTGAAGGAAGGATTTTATTCCGTTTTTATTTTATTCTGCTGCTTTTTGCAGTTTTTTTTTCTTGTTTCATGTTTCTAGTTTTTGGGTAGTCCTTGGTACATAGTAAGAAGGACATTTTTCACGATTTTTTCTCTCTGATTTTATTTTTTGTACCCTCTTTTAGGATCTTTTTCAGCTAAAATTGCGAGTTTCCTTTCAGAAGAGAGCGAAATATATGATCCCACGAGTGTAAACGGAAAATGAAATTTTTGTGTTTTTTTTTTCTTTTTTTTTTAGATGTTCCCCCAGAATTGCACAATTTTCAGAAAATGCACCGCGAAATTTCGTTTTATCAAGAGTTTCTTCGTCTTCGAGTATAAAGCAAACAAAATTAAAGAATTCTTTTTTTGTGAATTTTCAGAGAATATTCTAAAAAGTGTTCGAGTAGATTGTATAAATTTAACAAATCGCTTCTTTAAAGAGTTCTAAATGTTATTAATAATAAATTACAAATAGAAAAATTCTCTAAGATTTCATCATCAATCATACAAAAGTAAGTTGAATCTTTAAAAATAGCTTTTGTAGTACTTGTTTTTTTGTTTTTTTTTTCAATGTTTATGTGGCATATTTTGTTAATGCGTTAATTTTTTTATACCAAAAATTAAAGTAAGTTTCAATAAGAAAAGTGAAGATAATTCGGTATTTTTCCGTTTTACCGGTGCATGCGATAAACTCGCTTAACAGATTATACCTTTTATCACCCCATTTTCAAAACAAGTCATGGTCTTTTCTTATCAGGAACGTCTTTTTCATAATACATAAAAAATGAATGAGAAACCACCACTCAGAACAAAAATTATTAATATTTTTTATGTGTATATTGTGTGTTGTGGCCAATAACATTGGCGAGATTTGAACGGATTGAAACGGAAAAATCCCGTTAATTGTACTAAGATATAACAATAAATGACTTTTGAATTTAGATTATTATTCGGAAAAAATATCTAGGCGTAAAATTCCAGTAAAGTGTCTTTTTAAACTTCTATTTTATCCTTCTATATTTATTTCATTGATTTTCTCACCAAACTCCTAAATTCATAAGCATAAAAATATATAATAAATCAATAAACTATACCATTAGGTAATTTCTGTTTTATATCGAGGTGGTTAGAGAGCGTAAGAAATTAAATGCATATTTTTTTTGCATGGGTTGCATGAGAAGTTCGAGTTATAATTATTATACAATGTATAAAAAATGTAAAATAATGAGTTTTTTAATCTTGTGCAATGAAAATAAAAAAGTATTCATTAAATAGCAGAAAAACACAATTAAATTTACATATAGTCACAGAGAAAAAATAGTTATGTTGTTAGTAATAATTAACGAGGAAGAGCAATTTTTCCTCGTTTAGATGATAAATAGTATTATACGCAGTTCAGCAAAATTTATGAATTGAATAATGATGCAAAACTTCCACAAATAATTGGATTTTGATTTAAGAATATTGAAAATGTTTGCCTATTAAAAATATGCATAATGATTATAGATTTTTTTTCTTTTTTTCTCAAAATATAGTTAACCAGGTGAAGAATGTCTTAATTATATCTTTTAGTATTAAGAAAAATAACTTTTTTACCTATATTTCCCATGTTTTTTTCTTTTATTACCCTATTTTGTCATTATTTATCGCTTTTTGTAGTATATTTCCTTAAATTCTTAAGTTCCTGTTGTTCTATTCCAAACACACACACATATATATATTGCAAATTTTTCTTCCATCACATTCCAAACCATGTAACATATTGAACAACTATTAGACAACAAATATAAAATCAGACGTTAGCGTTTAAATCAGCGATCGATTGAATAAAAATAAATCGATACAAAAATTGTCGTTGTCCTAGTGCCAAACGAAATAATTAATTACCGTAAAATCTGGCGTATAACACACACCTATACTTTCAAGCTGATTTTTTGAAATTTTTAGGTATATTAGCCGTCTAACGCGCACCTCCTTTTTAACGAAAAAGTCTGAAATATATTATTATTGCTTTTATGTTTTAAAGTTTTTTATTCGAGGTATACCAGATTTTTGAAAAAATAGTATACTTTTAGAACTACAACTCTTTTAGTTCTTTCGGCAAATAGTTCCATTTAAGAGTTTCAATACATGTAGAAGTAAATTTTTTTTACGCTAATCTCCATTGTTATTTTTAAAGCTATCGTTTTTATACCCGGCGTAGAAAGCGCACTTTTAAGTTTCGAAGTTATTTTTCAATTCCTACTATTAGCTCACACTCTCTATATATTTACTTATTTATCTTGGTGGAATTTTCAATCGTTCATAAAATACGTTTTAAAGCGCTCCATTGAGCTGAAATTTTATATACATGATTATTTTGGATGATAATGCAATAATTTAATGATAATTAATAAAAATTAATTACCACTTATAATGTTGGGATTCTGTTATATGTATATACATATCCATATTAATTGTAACTATTTAATAAAAAGTAGCTAAATTAAAATTCTTCTTTGTTGATCAAAGTAGGAATTGACTTAAAATTTTTTTTATATTACTTGTTTTTTTTTATTCAAAGTTCGCGTTATAACGTCGGATTTTACGGTACTTCTTTTTTAATAGCTTGAATTTCCCCATCGTATAGGGAAGATGCACTTAAAAATTCCCTACAGTAGGAATTACAAAGAATCTACAACACGAGTTGCCACGCGGATATTATCATGTTCAAAACAACAAATGTTAAAGTAATTTTTTAAATGTTAAATCATTCGAAACTTTTTGAAAAAAAAATTATTTTTATGTTTGAAATATCATATCGTGTGCTGACATCATAAAAGAAATTTTTTTTTTTTATGATTTATGCATTCGTTTAATAAATAACTGCAATATGATTATTATAAATTCACAGTTTTATTTTATTTTGAATTAAGTTTCAAGTGCAGAAATCCCCTTACTTATTCAGTTCTTCCAAGCAAGTGATTTTTTTAAACACATTTCAATAACAGAAAGTTGTTGCTTTGATGAAAATGTTACATGAAAAAAAGTAGTATTCTTTTAGTGTAATTTATTTCGTCACCAAAACTTACCAGCTGTTGTAAAATGAACATTTGTATAAAAATAAATATTTAAGAAAATATCTAACAATAATATTAACAAAGCATACATTTTAATTACGTATAATACATTCTTTTTTATGCATGGTCTTCATAGAATAAATTATGTGTGCAAGTAGAGATAAATGCATACGCAGAAAATCTGATATCTAATTTTTCTCTACTTTCTACTCGAACTGACAATTAATTATTTAAAACAACCCCAAGCAAGTTATTACCAATTATTTAAACCAGTAATTATTATTTGTAGTTAAAGTTTAATAATTCCTTGTTAATTGAGTTCTCATGCCTTAATTTCTTTTGTAAAATCACGAAAACAATATGTAAATTTTTTGCACTTAAGAAAGGAAAGGAAGACTATCTTTTAAAGCTCTTTAAAAAAGCCTTAAATATTTTATTTAAGTAAGAAGTTCATTTTAGTATACAAATATTATAGTTTTATTCTTTTTTGCATATTTACTTGTTTTGTTATTTATGTTACAATCATACTTCAAATCAAATAGAACTTTTTTCCTAATAGAGGTGATCAATTTGTGGTTTTTGTTTCGGTGGTTTAGTGTTGGAAATATGGTGCAAATAATCAATTCGAAATAGAAGAAACTTTTTAATTAAATGTAGGATGCATCAAACAGAAACCTTTATTTTACACGAAAGAATATACAATAAAATCTTTGCAATCTAAAATTTGAATCAACTAGTGAAGCAAAAGCTTTTTATGTAACTATAACGTGTTAAAAACATATAATCAATTCGAATTCTAACAGTCAGCAACCGAATTCTCCCAAAATGACAAAAATTGCCTTTTGCAACAAAACTTATAATACCAAACGATTAAATATCGGTAAATAAAATAAATAGTACGAAAAATAAGAATTATATGAATTATTAGATCAAACCAGACGATAATAGTATGAAAAAGAGAATAATTTCTAAAATTAACAGATGTATTAAATATAGTTTCTAAGAACATTTCATGTTTACATATTACATATTTTGATTTATTTAAGAATCAGCTGCTTGGCTTCAACCTCCCCAAGTCCAGGTGACGGGTAAGAGTCGTAGTTGGCTGACAATTAGTGCGAGTTATCGCTGTTTAAAATTACTTTTCCCAAAGTATTAAATAAAATTTATTCGAAAATTAAGAATCAGAACAAATTTAAAAATCACAGAAATACTTTTAGAACACTCTCACCCCTATTGGTTATTCGAATAAAAATAAAATGCAAACATATTCCTCTTATTCATTAAAAACACAAAATATAGGCAGGTTTTTTTTTTTAAAAAAATTCATTTGTTTCATATTTAATTTGAAAAAAAAAAAAGAATTTTGTTTAGAATACAATTGTTCTTGAAAAATAATTCATTTTTTTCCCCTCGGTGAATATTTTGCATTATTTCTGGTTTTCTCGTTTGTTATCGCGAAGGAGGGAAAAAATACAGTTTCTCTCTTGCTCGAATAATTTGATGAAGAATATAAAAAAAAACAAAGAAGCAATAAATAAAATTTAATAGATTATCGAATTCTTCCCAGTTTCCTAAAGGCAGCAAATTTCAAAATACCTGCTCAGCGCTCAGTATCAGGTTTTAAGCTTCAAAATCGATATGCAGGAACGATAAAATTTCACACAGCCAAAATGAAAGCCAAGAGAGAGAGAGAGAGAGAGAGAAAAAACTTTTTTTTGCCCTCTTAAAGTGCATCGAAAATTTTGATGGTGCCCAGAGAGAGAGTATATTTTCGAGTCTGATGGATGCTGTTGAAAATTCTTGATAATTAAACAGCTCAGCTTGATGCAAAATCGATAAATTTGACTTTCAGATTTTTACCTTCTTGCTCGCTCTTTGAATAGAGTTTGAAAACTTCAAACCATACCCTTCAATGTCAGTGCAGACTGAACGTTTATAATAAAAAATGGCCATTTTCAATGAAAGATTCCTTATTTTTTCTTTGCTTTGAATTTCAAAATATGGTGTCTACTTTCATACATATATGGAAGGTAAATAAAATCATTTCATTTATAGGTAAGAAGTTTTTATCAGCGTATTCGTATTTTGAACGAAAATAAAAGTGATTGATACACCATCATAAAAAAAAATAGAGAATTGAAAAAGATACACAAACTGTAAGGCTTGATAATTTCTTTTTTTAAAAAATAATGCAAATAAAATTTTTTTACTTACAAAATAACAGACCAAAGCAACATTTGATTATTAAATTTTCGTAAGCATAAAATTAGCATAAAAACGAGGAAACAAAAATGAAGATTTCAATTTGTTTAACCACTCACATCTAAAATTTAATTAAAATCGCGTATGCGCGATTGTTTCGAAAAAATTCCTATATCAATAATTACAATAACAGAGTTTTTTTTAAACTAAGCATGAATCAAAATTATTTTCATTCCAATTAGTGTAGCAAAAACTTAAGCATATTATAAAGTACTAATACTGAAAATCTTAAGAAATTCTTAATATCATTATAGTTATTAAATTTTTTTGTATATGTTACCGTTAAAGTGTGAAATCCATTATTTCATAGAATAACTAGGTATTTCATGAAATAACTAGACAAGTCAGTTAAAGTATATAAAATTATTGAATTCTTCGATTTAACTAGATATTCTATAGAATAACGATTACTTGATCGTAAAAGTAAGAAATACGGCTCTTGAAAGTTCTTTGAGCCGGTTCTAGCTGCATTGGGAAGGATTTTTCCTATTAGGAATTAGAGATGGCCGAAAAAACAACTGTACTCTAGATATTAGTTCAGTGTATGTCAGCTAGAATTAATTTCCATTAAAGAAGTTCCAAATATTGACACAACGTTTCGATCTGTTGCAACATCTGAAAGTTGCGGCAATGGACAAGAATTCAAAAAGTGCTTGTGTTAAAGAAATGTGTGATAGTAAAAAGAGTGCTTGTTTCAAAAATAATAAGCAGTGCAATCCAAAGTGCTATCACAGCAATCCTTGCTCTAATAAATAATGAAAAGTAAAATAAAGGTACCTCACAAAATTAAAATTAATATTCTCTTACATTTTTGTTTTAAAAAGTTTACACAATGTTTTTATGAAGCAACAGTTTTTCTCGCCTTCATGTATTTTCGTTGATAATACTTAAAATATAATCTATTTCTGCAACATATTCTTTTTTCCCTTTTTGTTTAACTAATGTTAGCAATATGAGCAGTAATAAATTACATATGTATATACTAATCTGCTTTTCCTTATTATTTATCATTTATTCATTCATCTGCAAAAGGGATAAAATGTTTTTTCGTGAGATTTTAGCTATGTATGATCAATTAATTTATGAAATATCTTTGAAATTCTTTATTTTTCACTTTAACGGTCTTTTCCTAGTTATTTCATAAAGCCCTCGTGTAGCTGAACAGTGCGACGTTAATATTCAATCAATCAATCAATCAACCTAGTTATTTCATAGAATACCTAGTTATTTCAAAAATTAACTAGGTAAAGTATAAAATTTTTCATCTATTACATAGTACTTTAACTGAGTTGTCTATTTATTTCATGGAATACCTATTTATTCTTCGAAATAACTGAATTATACACATAAACGGGAACATATAGTATATATTTTACTAATTTTCTTAATTGTACAGATTATATTCATGTGTGTGAAAAAAGAATGTTTCTGTCACTCAGTTTATTATTAGATTTCCGTAACATGTAAAATTTTCTGAGTGGATATGGCATCTTTAGAAGAAGTATGTATCCTACTACAAAAGAAAACTTCTTTCAGAACAAATGACACATGTCACTTATTCCCACGTCAACAAAAATTCTTTAGTTATATTTCATTTAGTTTTACTATGACATTTCTATTTTAACAAATGACATGTCTTAACACTTATACTCAAGTGAACAAAAACTCTTCAGTATAAAACATTAGGTTTTACCACGACTTTTCTGTTTTCCACCACCTTTCAGTCAGAAATAATTAATGCAAACAGAATAATAAATGTCGACATTTGGAAGACTATCATAACAAATAAAAAGTACGACTACATTAAAAATATTCAGTGGCAAAAATATAACAGAAATGCAGACATAACAAGACCTCAACAAAAATAGAAGACATTGCGTAATCTTTCTTTCAAAACATTTGAGCCCATCCCAGCGTAATGTCCAAACTCGGTGGACTTTGATCCAAACTTCTGACATTCTGCCTTTACCGAGGCCTTCTTGAAAGTTCCATAACCGGCCGGGCGGCGAGTATTATGAAAGGGAGAAGGGTTTAGATGTTCGATATTTAATGTGGCTTTTGAAGTTTCTTCGTGCGTTTAGCTATTCATGAACATGAGAAATCCGAAGCATACAGCTGGAGCCCATTTGCATTCTCTTTGTTCTCGAACCCAGAATTTTTGAATTGCCCTGTCATCGATGCCATTCTGCGTTAGTGAAATTCCATCCGAGCTCATGTCAGACGTGCACGATAACCCGAATTGTTGTGTCATCCAGATTTGAAAAATGGCTTGCAATGCGAAATTCGTTCCCCGGTACGTGATAATTGCTTGTCATTTAAGGAATGAAAGGAACTCTTTTGATAAATTCTGAATATCTTATTTTCAATTAAAGATTATTTTTCGAGCAATGCTTTTGGTGGTGCTAATTGACAAAGGTAATCAAATTAATAGGAAAGATATTTGGACAATAGAGCATTGGCTCGTTAAATGTTTTGCACTGTTTATTTACTTTAGAAAGTAAATAAAGTTGCTTAAAGACATCCACATAAATGTATTGTCTGGAAAATAGTTTGGACAATAGAGTATTGGCTCGTTAAGTGTTTTGCAATGTTTATTTACTTTAGAAAGTAAATAAAATTCCTTGAAGACATCCATTCCTTGAAGCTTTAAATCATACTTTTTATTTTGTAAATTGAGATAAATTATTCGATACGTTCAATTTCTCTTAGTTAATGTTTCGTAAATAGAGATTTACGAAAAAATGTATTCTATTTATTTTTAATTATCCGATGGGGGTATTATTGAGATCATAATTCATTATTTATTTGATTAAAACTTAAGATAACTAAAAATGAGCGTGAAGAACTGTGAATAAAAGATATTTTCCGGAAAATATTCTTCGTCTTTACTTTTGAAATCAAATATCAGCTTTTCTAATCTTAGTATCTGTGACTGTTTTTACTAATTGCAACAGCTGTTAATTTTCAGCTTGATAAATGATTCATTATCAAACAATGCTCAATTTTGTATGATGGGATAAAACGTGTTATTTTTCATTTTCCTTGAACCCTCTCTGTCAGGAAGTTCCCCCAAAGCAGATAAGTGGAAAGGGCTTTTAAAAATTACTCTCTGAATTTTTCATTCTTGGAAATATGATTCAGACTTCCATGACACCGTTAAAGCGATTGAAGAAGAGAACGCATTTAAGGGTGAAAATCTGAGAAGAAAGTTCAGAAGTTTCACTCTGATAAATTCTTAGCTCATGTACTATCTCAATTGAAAAGTTTTGAATTTCTATATCCAATAAGAGTATTTTTCTCTCTAGAAATCTTAACCTTTTAAAACTTTCTTAAAAAAATACAAACTTGTTGTAACGCAAGATTAAATGTAGTTGATGATGCTTTGATTGCAAAATATATTCATTGTCAGGGGCGTAGCTACCGCTGTATCAGCCGTATCATTGATACGGGGCCCCAAAATGTCTGAAGGTATCCGACTACGTTCGGAACCGTGATTTTGCAAAAGCGTATAAATGGATAATATTTATGATATATAGTGTCACTTAGATTAGAAAATGTATATAAAATTGTTTTAAGAATAGTATTAAAATAAAAAATTATTTAAGTACAATATTTTGACAAAAAATGAACTTAGAATGACTTATTTTCGAAATATTCTCCTTTTGAGAAAAATGCTTCGATTATAATATTTTACCTGTATATAGCTCAGACCTCTGTACAGAGGCTCCACTAGAATTTTTGAAATATATAAATTAGAAGTGGGTTTATCCATGTTTTACGACAACAGAGGGGAGACTTTTTAAGAAAAAAAACGCCGATGATTATTTCAAATGGTTGTAACTCTGAAAATAGTGTGAATTTTTCAAACATCATAGTTGAGCCTCTGTACAGCGGTTTAAGCTATACACAGGCAAAATATTGTTACAATAGAAGCATTTTTCACCAAAGGAGAACATTTTGAAAAAAGGTTATTCTAAGTTAATTTTTTGCCGAAATATTGTATTTAGATAATTTTTTTTTTTGTCAAAATGTGTGTCATAAAAAAATTTTTATACAGATATTCTAATCTAAGTGACACTAAATATCATGAAAATTATCCATTTTTGCGCCTTTTTAAAATCACGGTTCCGAACGTAGTCGGATACCTTAACATTCTGACAGTTTGAATCAAGTTTCTTTTATTCCTTTTCCAAAAAAGAGCCACAAGGAATTTTGATACAGGACCCACTCAGGACTAACTACGCTCGTGTTCATTGTTTGAATCAATTTTATTATTACTGATGCACATTAAAATTGCCAATGGGTAAAACTTAAAAGTATTCTAAGTCAAACATTTCTAGTTATGCTATTAATTGTATTTAAACATTAAATTTTAAAGGAATGAGCTGTCTCAAATAAATGATAATAAGTTCCTGAAAGCCAAATTTCTACTTAAATATAATCATTATATTAAATGTTGGGCTATAATTTCACCGTATAGATTATTATATAAATCAGCCATCAGTAATTAAATTAAATACAGTTTTTTTAAACATTTATTATTGATAGTTGTAATTTGTTCATTTTATATCCCTGACTTTCTTTTATAAATAAAGTTATTTTCAATTGCATTAACGCTTATAAAAATTAATTTTGCATCCAAAACTTTTTTAATGTCTGACAAAAATGTTCGCGGTACCTCTTCATCATGTGTTT
>BMAV01007580.1:428543-461613 GCA_019973955.1 Trichonephila inaurata madagascariensis
GATTAAACCCCACTTTTAAATAAAGCTGGCCTCAGTCTGCGATGTTTATAAATATTGCATATATATACATCATGCAGCTCATTCTTTGGTGCACCTTACTAACCTGAGTGTCAGTCTACGTACCCTTTGGGGTAAGCGAACCTCACTTTGGAATCCGCCGTGTAAAAAGGGCCGAAACACGTTAAATCTGTTTAGGCTCAATATCCGCCCATTGGTGGGGTGCGGTGGTAAGGAGAGGGAAGTGTGTTGCTAGCTCAGATATTGTACGAGTCACTTGACCGAGGTTGAAAATTGCGAAGTCCGTAGCCAATAGCCCTCGTGTTGCCTTATAGTGCGATGTTTATCTAAATCTGTGGTGGTGGTATCTATATAAGCCAGTAACAACCTCCGGACTAAGGTGATCATTTTAGTCAAGTTGATATGTTATGTGCTTACAGATCCGAAGGTACTGAGTTCTAATCTTCTTCATTGGTGACCCTGGCTGAACTTTGAAACAACGCAACCTTTGATGAGCAGACATGGTGCCATCTATCAGCCTCAAGAAATACCAAAAGCCGTCAGACACGCATGACGCAGCACACCAAGCCGTCAGATCCACATGACGTAACATTCAAGCCGTCAAACACAAAGTGACACAACAACTGACACCCTCGCCATAACAACTGTATCGTTCGTTCACCTATCCCAGTACTCACTGGCAGGGAAGTGAGTGGCGGTGGTATCTATATAAGCCAGTAACAACCTTCGGACTAAAGTGATCATTTTAGTCCAGTGGATATGTTTTGTTCTTACGGATCGGAAGGTACCGAGTTCTAATTTCCTTCAAATCTAACTCACTCATCCTGCATTGTGGACAATTGCCATAAAGGACAGAAAAACTTTGTCTTCATAAAATTTGGGATAAAATTACCTGGCAATTTATCTATTGACATTTAAATTTAAAAAATTAAAAAAAAAAACTAATTAATCACTTTACAAAATTCCTTTTAAATGCATTCAACCACAGAATTACACTGATTTATCAGAGATCTTCAAAATAATCCAGTCAAATGAAAATAAACAATACCTATAAACGCTACTCAGAATTACAACCACGATATAATCTCATTACACATTCTTTTCGAACAAATCTATGCAAGAAAAAATTATCTATTACAACAATAAACCTAAATAATCTCCATTCAGAGAAGCATTATCTTTTCCATCACCCGACGACAAATTTCAGATATCAGCTAGATACTAAGCCTTCCGAGTTCGCTATCTCCCTTCACCATACCAAAAAAATCGTGCCATTTTCATGAGGGGTGGAAAGAAAAAGAGAGTGCAAACGATAATTGGGCGACAGTCTGTCGGCGCCCATCGGTTTAATCAGGGGGGCTTAATCAGAAACGACGTCTTCCGATGAGTAGCAGAGTAATGACCACAGTCGGACGGATGGACATCACTACCCCTCGGCGCACCTCCCCCCTTCGTGAGCGACCACGCGTGGTCACGCGACAGGGGGATGGAAAGGAATGTTTTTGCTCTCTCCCTTCCCATCATGCATTGGAATAAAAAGAGCTGCGCTGAGGGATTAACAGAACTAGATAAAAAGGGAAATAAGATTTCTGGAAATGCTTATAAATCTAGAGATGTATTTTTTCGGTTAAATGACTTGAAGATTTGTGTCGAAAGGTTTTAGTTTGTAGTGCCTAGTAGAGCTGTCAAATGAGATGTGAATATTTTTTATTTTGCTAAAAATAAAGAAAAAATATGTAAATAGGAAAGCTGTAACGATAGAAAACATTAAAAAAAAATACTTTGTTGATTTTTAATAATACATCTTTAATATTTAGCCCTTTTTGTGGCATCTAATGCCTTAATCGTTAATGTAGTAATTTACAATTCAATGGTCTTGCGACTTTTTTTGCAATCAGTAAACATCGTTGTTTACCTAAATCAAAAGTTTTCAAACCAGCAATCAAATGAAAGATCCAAAATCTATGTTAAGTTAATAAGATCAGAGATACTACGTATTTTATATTCAAGGAAGTTAATAATAACAATGTTTGTATAAAGTAAAGAACTTGAATGAACTGAACAAAATAGCAACGAATCTTATAATTTTGAACCAGGTCAGGTGACGAAGACGGCACCTGAGATGGCACTCCACTTTCCAAACTTCCACTTCACGTCAACGAAATAAAGTTTTGCCACGACAGATTTAAATTACATCAGACTCTACACCATTGTGGCGTAAGCCAATGGAGCTGTTTGCGTGCTCAGAGTTCATGTATCGGTCCTTATTTCAGATTTCGAAGTATTTTTATGACGACACTAACACATTTTACAATGCGGACACACACAACTCTGAATATTCATTAAAATTTTTTCCTCTTGTGGGCAGGCACATCACCAATTTCGAGTCTCCTCATTCGGCAAAAGTTTCATACTGACTGATTGAATTCCTCATGTGTTAGGGAAGATATACATGCAAATTTCCCTTTAGGGATTACTGTGGAGCAAGTTGCATGTGTGCCTCAACGGCATTTACAGTGTTTATGCTGTTGAGTTAGTAACAGTCTTCCAAACGGCCATGAATTCAAATCACTGGTGCCCAATGAGAAGATACTGATCTTGAGTGAGCAGATACTGGTCCTAGTTGAGCAGATATAAGTCCTGGCTGAGCAGATACAAGTCCTGGCTGAGCAGAAACAAGTCCTGGCTGAGCAAATACTGGTCCTGGCTGAGCAGTTACTGGTTTTGGCTGAGCAGATACTGGTCCTAGCTGAGCAGATAATGACTCTGGCTGAACATCCAGTTTGTCATGCGCATACTGCTAGAGCAATAACGACTGGAGTGCATATCGAGACTTTCAATATTTATCGGTGGATGTATCGATATACGAGCCCTGACATTGATCTGAATGAGTGACACCCTTCGAACGTAGCATATTTTCTTTTTGTAATAAGTTTTATGACTACCGGTACATCGTGGACGCGTGTAGATGGCTTCAGACGGGCCAGTCTACTCTTTTGAGTTTGATTACGTAACCCTTCGTGAATTCGTCTGTCATCTGTAACTGCCTCTGTTAGCAGAGACTTGGCAAATCTGTTACGATGGGTTTCCTCAGCAATTTAAGCAACTTCACTAATTGCTTTCCTTCATAGAGCAGAGTAGGGACTTTTTCTAGTTTTTTTCCCTTACATTGTTCTCCCTGAGTGAAAAACAGTCGCTCTTTTCATATCATGTTCACTACTTGATGGGCTGCGTCTACACCGCGATTTGTAACTTTTTTTTTTGGCCACTATTTCTTGGTGTTACATTTTCACTGTCATGCACTGTACATACATTCAAAATAGGGCTAGACATTTATATTGCTTAAAATAAAATGCAGCGAATTCATTGATTGCGTTTGAATTGTTCTTATGAAATATTTTCTATCTCTTTGGAATTACAAGCAATAATTTTAAATAGATATGGTAATTTTCTACCAATATCAATAAATATTAAAAAGGATGAAAACGAAATCTGTTATTTTAATGTGCAATTTTATTCGTATTATGATTCATATAGTTTCATATTTTAAATCAAAATTTATTTTACTTCATAGTTACGTTCAAACCACTAACCATTTTACTGTAGTAATATAAGCAATAAAAGAATATATACTTAAAAGGATATATGTTACCCATGGGAGCAATGTAATTGGTACAAGCAAATACAAATTTTCTATAGAAGCTTTGTTTCAAATGCAATTACTTTTTGTTTTAGGCATCGAATACTCATTTGCTAAATGATAATTCGTTTTGTTGACTGCAACCAACAAAAATTGATGTATTCTGACCGCAGATAATGTCTTAGTGCATCCTGGAAATTTTTCGTTGTCATAATATAGATATTTCATAAAAGAATTTATATTGCTATGTATGTTTGGAAATGTGAAAGGTACTTATTTACATTTGACGAATAAATAAAATATCAAGAGAACTTAACATTTGCCCATTTTTACTTTATTTCACTAACATTTATTTTATTTATTCTCTTAATTTTGTTCCTTTACACTGGCGTAGTTAGTCCTGCTTGGGCCTTGTATCAAAGTTCTATGTGAGAACCTATTTGGAGGCCCCTTAACATTTTACGGTTTTATACTCTCACATTTTGGGGCCCCTGTAGCTTGGGAGCCCCGTATCTTTGATAAGGTGGTAGCTACAACTCTGTTCCTTTATATAGAAGAATTGTAAATACTGGCGAGTTTTAAGAGGCGAAATAACTTTTACATTTGTATTAATGCGTCTTGTACCATAATAATATAAATATTACAATATTTTTTTTCACCTTATTAAATGAACTTATATATTTAAGAGATCTTCTTTCAGAAATTCCGTAAAAATAAGTAGATAGTTTTTTTTAAAAAAAATAAATTAATATTTTTAGTTTTGGAGGCATGTAGATTTTTCTTTATTCCATTTACTTCCTTTCCAGCAACCTACTTAGTAATTCTAAGCCACCGTATTGACGACAATCAAGATGACATCTCGTTCTTCTGCAATTAAGTAAATGCAAAATTTCTTCTCATTTTTATGAAGATTCAAAATATATAATACAATATATAATGCGTACAAAATGAATGCATTATACATAACTGTGTATACTCTATACAACTATATATATAATCTCTTGTCATTTTTTTGGTAAAGAATGAATCTCCCGACGAAAGAAACTAACGTATATATCTGTGGTGGTGATATCTATATAAACCAGTAATAGCCTCGATGCTATGACGACCGTTTTGATATGGTGGCTAGTGAGTGAGTGAGTGAATATTAACATCGCACTGTTTAGCTACACGAGGGCTTTTAGAGACGGGCCTAGTAATTTTAAACCATGGTCAAGTGACGAGGGCGACACTGGCATGGTGGCTAAGATACTCGTTAACGGAGCGAAGGTGCCCATTTCTAATCTTCCTGCATTGGTGACCTTGGCCATGCAAAGAGAACCGTAGCAGTCATAGCGCCATCTATCCAACTCAAATGCAACCAAGCAGTCTCAGACAAAATGACACAACCCACAAGCCGTCACGCACGAATGACGCAACCCTCAGAGCCGTCGCGCTCAAAATGACGCTATTGCTCACACGCTCGCCACGAATATGGTATCGTGCGTTCGCCTATTCGCCGAATCACTGGCAGGGGAGTAGTGTGATGGTGAAATCTATATAAACCAGTAATAGCCTACATGCTATGACGATCGTTTTGGCATGGTGGCTAAGATACTTGTTTACGGAACGGAATGTATCCAGTTCTAATCTTCTTTCAGATCCAAAAAAGTCCTAGATGACATTTTCACATCAATGTAATCAACACAGATTTTTCAAATGAATTAATGCAAGAATCGAATGATAACCAGTAAGGGCTAGGTCAGGGCATTAGGGAGGGAGGGATGATAAAACATTTCAAGTAAACCCCACTATTTTTTTGAGTGATTACAGCAGCACGAGGCCTTGCATTAGTATGATGATAGATAAAACCGTGACGATCGACAATGCTGGACCTTTTCGCAACCAATGGAGATCGCAGTTTCTCTTTTTAAAAACTGTAAAAAACGAACTAACCCCTTAAGCACCAGACTGCTTAAAGCACAGAAATTCCAGATTTCTGTGGATACTGACCTTGATGTTACGACACACACGTTTCATTTTTCCTTTTGACTCTGCCTAAGGCGCACACTCGTTCGTGTTTCGTTTCACTATCTAAAGATAGTATAGCTATTTTTGTTGTTTACTTTTGCTTTTTGTTGTCAATATGGCATCGTCGTGGGATTTCAACAAAAGTTATACTGAATGACAATGTTTGCCGGAAACCAATGAATACGACAGTGACTCTGATACGGATATATCTATTTGTGATGAAGAAAATGAAAGAATTGGACAAAAATGGCAATACACTTATGTAACGCATGGGGAAAAGCTTTTTTGGTTTCAAGAAACATTTCGAGCTATTTCACAAAGATTTGTAATTTTAATTCTAATTTTCCTATTTTGCAAGTTTTTGTAACCAAATCATTTTGTAACTTAGCTTTTGTAATTTTACTTAATCCCGATAAAAGAAAATCGTCCCTATAATGTTTCCTGTGCTGATTACACTTCTCGTACACATAAATAAGCCATGCATCCCCATGAGGTGATAATGGGATTGTGCCCATTAATTTGCCCATTTGAGGTTACAATAGCATGTATCCACTAGTGCTTACATGGTGCTCAAGGGGTTAAAGGTTTGTTTACGTGGTAGGACCTTTCAGTGAATTTTTTCCTGCGCATCTTAACACATATTCAGCAAAAACTTATCGACTTCGACGTCGATTCAAGTGGTTCAGGAGACTGAGTGACATCGAATGAGTGAGCGAGTTTGGTGTTTTATGGCACAAGAGCCAGTTTTGGCTATACTGCGCCAAACATTCATAGGTCTGTGGTCTGGACGGGAAAAGAAGAAATTGGATGACAAGATGGTGGGTCGAAAATAGAGAAGGATCACTGGGGTACCCCGGGGTCGTGACACCCGTGTTTACCAAAGTTAGTAAACCCCTTGGGAAAAGGAAAAGATCACTAGAGGGTACCTCGGGATTCTGACACCCGTACCCACCTAAAGAAGGTGAGCCCCCTGAGGGGAAAAATTTAGAAAATATTGAGTAACATCGAAGCTGATACTTCATTTCCCAAATTTCCATAACAAATCAGTGCGGCGACTTTGCTCATCAAGAGATTTAACGGGCATTAGGGCTTTTTTACACGAAGGATCTTTGATAGTTTTAGAATCCCAACTTATGACTCGACAAGCATAATCTCGGCCATGTGCTCAAGACCACTCGGCTGTCGGCGACATCTATACATTTTAAAGGGACAGCAAAGTAAGAATAATATTGTTGTTGGAACATTTTCTATTTGATGGAATGTTCCAAAATTGAGTTCTATTCGTTTATACTCAGAGAAGATAGCCTTATATAGCATGCAGCAGTCGCCTTATTTCGTATAATGTGTTTTTAGTGGAATCAAAATTCGAATTCGCCATTTTAATAAAACATTGCGGGTCTTGAAAATCAAAATTACTTAGATCTTGTTGATAGAATGTTGACATTAATCCTAAATTCGAAATTTTATAAAGATAAATTTTAAAATATAACATTTTTCACTAAAACTTTTAAAGGCATTTGTAAATTAATTTCTTAAGAACAGAACATAAATTTCATTAAAAATTAAAATGAGTCAGTATCGTTATTTTATATGTGTACAAAATACTTTTCATACTTAGTTTTAATTCATACGGGAATTAATACAAAGTACAAAGTACTTCACATATTTAATTTTAATTTATTTACCTGAGACAACTTTTCCTTATGCTGTCCCAACAATAAAATATGAATCATATTTTATCTAGAGTAACAAATTTTGCATAATTTTTTTAGTTTTAAGACTTATGTTTTGAATTAAATTTAAGGCTCTATGTAAAATTGCTCGAAAGCACATGAATAGAATTTTAAAAATAATTAGCAAGATTTAACTAAACTTGGAGCTTTTAAATATGTAACCGCAGAGACTAAAATGATGTTTAAAGGTTATTATAAATAATAAATCTACTCAGTCATGTACTTAAATTCATTGCTTTTTAATGGCTGTTTTGGAATTTTACGAGTTCTTACTGCTCATAATTTGTAAGCAGATTTGCTAAGAGTTCTCATTGCGTGTATTTTAAAATTGAAAAGATCTATTCTCACAGAAATTTTAAATTTGAATATGCAATAAAATTAATTCCGTGGAATTATTTTTGCTTTCCTTCTCGAAAATTCCATGTATCTTAAGACAAAAACATGAAGAAAAAAAGCAGCATTTCCATGAATATGTATTTTTTGACCGAGCTTTGAAAGCATTTGAAAATATTTTTAAGAATCCGAAAACCACAAATGAGTGAATTTTTAAAGCAAATTTTAAAAACTTTCAAAAATTGGAGAAAAAAAATGCAATTTTACATCAATTTTCAATAATTTTGGTTCTTTCGTATATATCGTTTTAAAATGAATACAGTAGCCTAGACATGCCGAGAAAATTAAATGAGTGAATGAGTGTTTTATTAACGTTTTACGATAAAGCAACATGATGGCTATTGGCAATAACTTCGTAATTTTTGAACATGGTCAAATGATGATGACGACACCTGAGCTGGCATTCTACTCTCCTAACTTCCACACCAAGCAAAATTGAGGACTTTGTGAGCCATGGCAAATTTGTCGCGCACCAGCCACTCTACACGAAGGGTTTTCAGTGTGGCACTAGGGCTCGAACAAATGACACCTCAGCCCCTAGTCCCTGACCTTGACAATCACAGTCTTGACCTTGACAACCACGGCCATCAAGAAAAATAAGAATTAAACATTACACATCAGCGTTTCTCAAACTGTGGGGAGCCCCCGTTTGGGAGATGTGATGACTATACCAGGGGGCGCGAGCATATTGAAAAGTCGAAAACAAAAGATTATTTTTAAAAAATTACTGATTTACTGAAAGTAAAAAAACAAAAAAATACTTTCTGACATAATAAAAAATACGCATTTACACTGATATAATACATTTATAAATGCATCAGTAATGCGCAATGTATTTTATAATTAATTTAATAATACTAAGTTAAGAAAAAGTAAATAAATACCAGTGAGACCCCCATGGTCTTATATCATATACAAAATTATATACAAGAATTAATACTCATTTTGATAATTTGTATGGTTTATAATTAATTCCTTAACTGCCGATTAAAAGTTACTCAATTCGCTCCTCAATGCCATCGTGTTCCACATAGGCGTGCATATGTGATGCATGGAGGGGAGGGGAGGGGGGAGGGAAGAAATGGAATAAAAATAAGCGTCCTCTGAAATAAGTATATCCTTCTCAAACACACACTTTTAAGGTTCTTTTATTGCATTCAAAAGCCTTCTGAATAATTTTATGTATAACAATGCACAGAAAAGACCGTACTTCAGACAGACGTATATGTACGTCCGGGGAAGATAATGCTTAAGCTAAGCGAGACGTTTATATACTCCAGTGGCCCTTAAGAGGTTTAAGTCGTATTGTAGCTTTAGCATCAAAGTACAGCATTATTGAATTCAATACATTGCTATTGTATGGTGGGGCAGGGGCGATGAAAATTAGGATTGAATATTGGGTCGCAAATATTGAAAGTTTAAGATGCACTGCATTACATTAATTTTAATAAACATGATTTAGTTCTGTCAATGTACCTGTTCACGCACTAGTTCACTATACATTTTTAAAAATCTCTAAAAGATTACACCACACATTAAATGGCTAGGACTAAGATAAAAGGAATTTTATTAGAGCGTTCTCCATACGCTCTTGCTCTTACTCTGTTTACACATACACTGCACTAAACACAATAGCGCCCTCTAGCGACAAATATTCACTTGTTGTTGTGGGCGTTACAAGAATTATTTGTTCAACACTGAACAGTACCTAAAGGATAAAAATGCATGAAAAATAAATTTAAGAGCTGTTACTAAAAATAAAATTTAGGAAAAACCCATTACACATACACACACACAAATTTTTTTTTTTATTGAAGACAGATAAAATAATTCCCGTGTTCACACCGGGCTTACTGGTGTAAGTAAAACGAACAAATTAAGATAAATAATATTAAACAAGAACAACGAAACAAAAGTTACGAAACAAATTAAACAACAAAAACAAACAAGTTGCAAAGACAAATGAGTACATTATAAAATAAAACACTTAAGTATCAAAACCAAAACAATAAAGTTATAAAATTAGAACAATGAAACAAAATAATTAAAAATCAGAATTAATGAAGTTACAAAATAATGCATATTCCGCGTAAACTTGAAACAGGTTAAAAAAATAATAAGGCCAGTTGATTTAAGACCATGCAATTTAACTTTCAGGCGTTTTCTAAATATTTAATTATACACCCCACTCTTTTCTTACACAGTCTTTTTCTTCATAATTTTGAAATAACACTTTGCACGAATTTAAGGAATATTTTTTGATACACGAACTTTTTGTTCTAGCATGAATTCCCAAAAAATTTGGAGATTTGTGACCTATTAATGAGGGTGATTTGACTTAATTTATGATAGTTTATGTTAGTAAACGAGTCGATAAACATGTCGAAGGTAAAGATTCAGTTATTGACAGCTGATTAGATTCGCGAGGGCTTGAAATTTGCCTCGACTGTGGAACAGTATTTTCTTACTCATGATCCTGACAAAAAGCGAGCATTAACATTTCATCGTAATTATAAGTTTTTTGTATCAGAATTGCATGAATTATATAAACAACTTGAGAAACAAACAAAACGAAAAAAAACAGCCTCTAATAAACTTTGTAACAACCAAAAAACCAACCGAGGTCGTTAATAATGAGCAAAATTGTTCATTTGAATCAAAACCGACAGTTGTGCTAGACATAATCTGACACATCATCTGCTGATAACCGTTTTAATCCAGTTCGAAATAAACGCGTGCACGGTTCTTATCAAGTAGTGATGAACAGTTGTGTTAAAAAGTATAGTTTTATTTCTAATTTCAATTTTAATATTTGGACTAAATTTTCACTGTACACTAATTTTAATTCTTTTGTAAGAAAAAAAATTGTTTTATAGCTATGAAATATGTATTTTACAATTTCAGGGCCCAAGGTTGCGTATACTGAGTTTGACACAGTAGACCTTGGCCCTCATGGGCTGTCGCGCCACTGAGTTAAGTTAAGGTATCCGACTACGATCGGAACCGTGATTTTAAAAAAGAACATAAATGGATAATTTTCATGATATTTAGTGTCACTTAGATTAGAATACATGTATAAAATTGTTTTAAGGACATTTTGACAAAAACAAATTATTTAAATACAATATTTCGGCAAAAAATTAACTTAGAATAAGCCTTTTTTCAAAATGTTCTCCTTTTGTCAAAAACGCTTCTATTATAATAATATCTTGCCTGTAAATAGCTCAGATCTCTGTACAGAGGCTCAACTATGATTTTTGAAAAATTCCCATTATTTTCAGAGTTACAACCCATTGAAACAATTATCGGCGTTTTTTTCTTAAAATTGCTCCCCTCTGTTGTCGTAAAACATGGATAAACCACTTCTAAGTTATTTATTTCAAAAATTCTAGTTGAGCCTCTGTAAAGAGGTCTGAGCTATATACAGGCAAAATATTATTACAATCGAAGCATTTTTCACAAAAGGAGAATAGTTTGAAGACGGGTCATTCTATGTTCATTTTTTGTCAAAATAGTGTACTTAAATAATTTTTTATTGTAATACCATTCTTAAAACAATTTTATATACATTTTCTAATCTAAGTGACACTAAATATCATAAATACTATCCATTTATACACTTTTGCAAAACCATGGTTACGAACGTAGTCGGATACCTTAACATGTATTTTATTATTACTTGTTTGCCCGGGTTTTTTTATAGGACGGGGGGTGGGGGAATTTTGAGATTTTTTGCCTTGCACGATTTTTTAAAATAGTGGAACATATCCCTAAATTTAGCATATGTCGCATGTACTTTATTTTCGTGATTTTTTTTGCATGGTTTTCAAAGGAACGTATCTACCGCGTAAAGAAAACAAAAAGAGTTAGGTGTACTTTAAGCAACACAGAATATTCAGTAGAATGTGTATACTATAATAAACTGCGATGAAATAAAATTTTTGAAAACTCAGGAATTACCAGGGGTCTTAATTTCGTCTCGAGAGCAGAAAATATAAACAATTTTCGATTAAGTGCAATAATTTGAGGCTAAAATTAGATAATTCGATTTTTTTACACATTTCTTATAAAGAAATGAGGCTTCAAAAAAGTGTCAACTGTTTAAAATATAATTATTACTACAAAAATTATAAGCATATGAAATTAAGAAGCATTTCTGTAAGAAATATTAATTAAGTTTTAAGTTTTGCGTGATATTTTCTAAAATATTAGCTCTAATTACGAGCAGTAAGTTGATTCATTAAGTTAAATATATCGTTATTACTCTGCTATTTTTAAATAAATCAAATAATGTTACGCTTTTTTAAAAAATTAAAAAATAATAATATTAATTTTTTAAAAAAATTTTGATATTTTTCAAATATTTTAAAATACAAAAGATATATAATGCTAAAATTAGATGGGGTTTAAAGTGTATGATACATTTTATAATTCTATTAAGTTTTATACATCAAAGTCTACTATTTTAGGAAACAGCACGCGCAACCTAAACTTTACCTAATATTTATTACAGAAATGTTTCTTATTTTCATATGCGTATAATTTTTAAAATGATGATTACATTTTGAACACATTTTGCACTTTTTGAAACCTCATTTCGTAATAAATAATGTGTAAAAAAAAATTGAATTATTTAATTTTAATTTCAAAGAATTCTATCTATTTGATAATTGCTTATGTTTTCAGATCTCGAGACAAAATTAACACCCCTTAGACCCTTTAATTAAAAAAAAAAAACTGTCAGAGAAAATAAAATTTGATGAATATTTTTTCCCCTCCGAATACAATTCGTGAGCAGAAATAAAGCGCAAAAATCTACCCCTTCTTATTTTTTTAAAAAAATATTATTCTGCTTTTCAAATATAATTCCTGCCGCTGCACTTAATTATCCACATTGTAATATTCATACGTTTCAGCCTCTCATCCATTTAAAAGGTAAAACCCTCCAACAGAAGCGGCATGTACACACTTTCTTTCCAACCTAGCGTGTAACCAGCCACCGCTGTTTCACTAGTTTCTGGTAAGCCCAGGCTAAAACGTTCACGCGACTGTCTGGAACAGATAATTCATTAAATCTTTGCGTAGAATATCTCCATTTTAATGCGTATTTTATAAAACTTTTCCTCCATTTTTAATGAAACCCAGCGCGTGAGGCCAGATTTAACTTTTAATGAGATACGACCCAACCTCGACTGAAGTGGGAAAGTTTTGCTTCTTTTGCTTCAGATTTGCGAAAACAGTGAAGTGTATATGTATATCATTAAGTTAGTGAGGTATTTGTGCAACAGAGAAAACCATACTTTCTCTGTGAAAGAGATTGACTGCAGATTTAAAAAGAGGTTCATTTTTTTTTTTTTTTAAGTTTTTATTTGGGTGCAGAAGGGATTTTTTAATGAGAATTCAAGTCAAGAGGAATGGTTGTTGGTTCATTGGTTTTGAGACTTGCTTTTGGGGATTTTAATTGCACAGGAAATATTTCAAATAAAATGTTATGAAAATGGTGTGTTTTTTCAGATATATAAAAGAAAAATATACTTTATTAGAATTGTATGCTAAATCTAATTTGTTTTTAAGATGTGGAGAATAGCTTCATATAAATCGGAATCGGAAAATTCTAATTTTTTCATTTATAATTTGTTAAAAATATCCTTTAAAGGAAAACTTATTTTAATTTAGATTTTGTGGAAAAAAATCATTTTGAGCTAGCACTCCAAGTATGTTTTTAATTAAGAGTTTCCTTTTACTTGTGATGTATTTCAATTTAATGATTTATTTCTTTTTAAAATGGTTCCCTTTTAATTTTTTTTAAGATCTTGATTTTGTGATACCTTTAAAATATCTGGAACAAGTAACGATAGATCAGAAAATAATATTCTAAACATATATATATATATATCGAATACTTGTTTTTTTAAGTTTCATTTATCTTTAGTGTTCTTTTGATTTTCTGTCTCTTTAGTAGAGAATAATTAACCATTCACCGTAAAATCTGGTGTATAACACAAAAAATAAAATGTAATTTACGTGTGTGTGTAATACGCTGGGCATCAAAAGGATAGCTTGAAATATGAAAAAAGAGAATAGAAAGAAAAAAAAAAATTAGACTTCTACATATATCGAAAAACTGATTTTTTTTTAAAAAAAAGAAATGACATTTCTTATGAACTTAAAGGGTTGTATTTCTAGAAGTATACTATATATTTTTTCGAAAGCCTGGGATAATATTTCGAATAAATAGCTTCAAAACATACGAGCATTGCATACGTACATTTCAGGTTTCTTCTTAAAAAAGAGGGTGCGCGTTATACGGCGAATATATTTAAAAATTACAGCTCTAAAGTTCAATAGAGCGTTATACGCCAGATTTTACGGTATATAGTATATGAACTTTAACAATAAATTTTTTTTTCGTACAATAGAAGTGGATAATGCAACGAATAACTTTCAATCTTTTTATTTAGATTAATGCTGTAAGGGAAATAATTTTTTAACTCTACAAAATTATTTTGTAAGCCTTTAGAATAAAATTTATGTTAGGTATTTTTATTTGAAATTACAAAACGGAAGTAAATGTTGAAATTATTCTTTAACATATTACCTCCCTCTCAAAATCAGTGGCAGAACAACTCATGAGGTCCAAGGCCTACTGTGCCCATCTCAGTGTACGTGTCCATTGGGCACTGAGGTGCATGAGCAGATGTCCCGATCAGGTGGTCAGTCTGAATTCAAACCCCCAGTATTTTAGTCCCCAAGAAAGCTCTGTACTCATTTATCGACCCACTGTAGGGATTAAAGGCTGAGTTGACCTTGCCCAATAGAACCCCGGACCTGTGTGTGGAAGCGCAATACGTTACCACTCGGCTGCTAGGCCTCATGATCTCCAATCAAACTCTTTAGCCGACATGCATATGTTATAAAAATTGTAGAAAACGGTATTCTTTACTTAAATTTATTAACATACCAGTATTACTGATCTGGTATGTACGCATGCGCTAAATAAGTCCTTGAAACGAAAATGCAAGGGGGAGGGGAGATAAATAATGTCAGAGATGTTACGCTACGTGTTATAATATTTAATACATTTTTATGTTTTATTACATTTTAAAACCCCAAAATAAACATTATCTAGTGAGATACATGAAGGATTTTTGAATGTTGAAAAGCTTTCTCTTAATTTTGAGTCTAGTTTGAAATCAGTTGATTCTTCTTTCTGTAACAAAAGAAGGTACATTATTTTTGGCATCGAGAAATGAAAGGAGGATTTGTATCGTTTTAATTCTTGTGCAAATAAAACTGCAGCGCTATACACACCAATAATGTTTAAAATAATCAAATTAAATATATTTTCATAATCTTTCAATTAAAAAAATCGACATAATACTTGATAAATGTATTATGTTATATTTATTTTACTGGCTGTTTGTCTAAACGCACATAACAATGTCAAGAACGTAATTTTTAATTAACTTGCCCTTGAACACAATACACGTAGAGAAAGAGTGAGAAAGAAATTAAAAGAACACAGCCTTTACTTTTAATTTGGTTTGAGAATGTTAAAAATTTAATCGGATATCATTTTGTTTTATATTAAGCAATTAATAAGCATGATATCGCGTCCTTTATTGCCATTTTTAGCTATTTTTTTCACTTTTACATTTAAATCCATGGGTTACTTGCTAAATATATACAAATACAAGCTAGCATTCCTAAAAATACATGTGTAAGAATGAATTTTTTTAGAGCTACGCAACGAAACGAAACTGTCTAAATTAAATGATTTATTAAAACACATTATATGGAAGTTAAGTATTTCGTATTTTAAAATATAGTTAGTTTCATTGAAACTATACTTTTCTATATTTTGAACTAATATTTAATTGACTATTTAAATTATACAGAAGTTATAAATATGGTTGAAAAGTCTCTTCCATATTATTATCGTCTGCTTTTAATTCAATAATTTACTATCAGGTTATTTAATGTATTTGCCGATAGGTAATCGTCTGTTGTTATAGTTATGTAGCTTAAGTTGACATCTTTTTTAATTAATCTAAATATGTTTTTCAGTTGGAGAAGTAAGTTGCAATACGTAATAGACGCTGGTTGGACTTAATATGTGTTTATAATTTACCATATTTTTGAGATGTCATTCGTCTGAAGATTATTTTCTTCATTTGAGTGATTATAGGAGTAAAAGGCGTTCGTGGAATAAATTTTGACTGCTACTATCCACACTAAAACGTAAATTAACCGAAAATTCAACAAAACGACGTAGCTTTAATGAACAATAAACAAAAATAAAACGGATAATATATATCTTGGCTAGTCATTATTTTAAAAAAATTACTATACATATAATTTCTTAAAAAAATTATTTTGTATATATTTTGATAATAATGAAACCGCAGTTGACATTTCTATTAAATACACAAAACACAAAAAATTATTTAAAAAAAATTGAACTTAAAAGTAGTAAGCAAAATAGAATAAGATTATATAGTTTTTTTATTATTATTATTAAGTTATATTTATTAAGTTTGAATAATCATTCTTACAAAAATTAAAATTTCTATAGTCATTTATCATTATTTTCTATTAATAAATATAAGAGTCACTTTATATCAGTACCTTTAAAAGAGATGAAATGATCTTGTGTGTGTAATAACGCCCAATGATCCTTATAATGAATTTCAATTTCCACAGAATATTACTAATAGTAATTTCAATGGTAATAATAGTACGATTTACACAAATCAATTAACATTTAAATCTTCTAATGGTAATAAATGGTTCAAATGATATTAATGTAATCTTATAATGGCTGTGATGACAGATACAGGTCTTCTAACTGTAATAATTACCATTTACAATACTTGAACCAAAGTAATTGCTATAAAATAAGCTGTTCATTTATATAAACATTTTAATAATACCTGTTATAAAATATATCTTTTTTATTTAACAAAAAAAGTTAAAGTAAAGTTACATTGTATTTGGAAAACTTGAAATCAGTTTAGTTAAATTAATTAATAGTGCTTTAAAATTCCTCAGTAAACTATTGGCATGTATGACCTCGCAATTTCTAATCAAGGATCAAATAACGCGAATATCATCTGGGTTAGTGATCTCATTTTCCAAATTTCCACATCAAGTGACGTAGGAATTTAATCTTTCCGCATCCGTCGTATACACAGAGGGCGAATTAATTACTGCTATCAACGGTTCAGCGTTGTGTGTTGTGGAGTTAAATTTACAACCATTTGTAAAAAAATTCTTAGTTTAGATGACAATTATCGTCTAATCTTTCGATTCATACGAGGTCTCCTGCAGTTGTATTACATTTCAGGTTTTATATTTATGTTATTCACAGAAGGGAGTTGAATGTAAATAAACAATGTTTTTATAAAAAAGCCAAGCGTTTTTACGATACTTTTCATGTAGTTGGTTATTTGTCACAAACTTTTTAGTTGCTATTTATTTTCCTCCTCATCTTTAATTGTTAATTCATTAATATATTGATGTAGAGATGTCGGTTGGCTTTCAGATCAAGACAATAAATTTTACAATGACTTGTGAATTTAATTATGTATTACTATATTTACATTATATATTTACATTTTACATATCTTCATTTAAAATTACGTCCTTTATAATCGTCTCAAACAAAAACGATGGTTCTTCATCCTTTGTTGCATCATGATGTCGTCTACTGAGTACGTCTATATCCAGCCTAGCTCCGACAACAAATTGTGCGCCATCAAGCATGCGCAGAGTAGAACAGTCCACAACAGACGTGGCCCAGCAATAGCGGCCGATACTAATTTAAGCAATTTATAAGTAATTTATGATGAATAAAAACATTATATTTTCTACCATTGCGTTTCATTATTTTTGATATATTTGTAAATGTTAATTCTAAATAGAGGCTGCATTATACATGAATACACGCAAGTTTTTATTTTATTTTATTTATTTATTTATTTTGTATCTTTAAAAAGCTTTATTTTTTTTAAATGTAAGACTTAATAAATTTTGCAATATAATTTTAAAACTGGAGTCGAAGGTGGTATATATGTTTTAAGGTATACGACTACGTTCGGAACAGTGATTTTAAAAAGGCGCATACATGGATAATTTTCAAGATATTTAGTGTCACTTAGATTAGAATACATGTATAAAATTGTTTTAAGGACATTTTGACAAAAAAAAAATGTTTAAATGCAATATTTCGGCAAACAATTATCTTAGAATAACCTTTTTTCAAAATGTTCTTCTTTTGTGAAAAATGCTTCTATTATAATACTATTTTGCCTGTATATAGGTCAGACCTCTGTACAGAGGCTCAACTAAGAGTTTTGAAAAATTCACATTATTTTCAGAGTTACTACCATTTGAAATAATTAACGGCGTTATTTTCTTAAAATTTCTCCCCTCTGTTGTTATAAAACATGGATAAACCCACTTCTAAATTATATATTTTAAAAATTCGTCCAGCCTCTGTACAGAGGTCTGAGTTATAAACAGGCAAAATATTATTACAATAGAAGCATTTTTCACAAAAGGAGAATATTTTGAAGACGGGTCATTCTATGCTCATTTTTTGTCAAAATATTGTACTAAAATAATTTTTTATTGTAATACTATTCTTAAAACAATTTTATATACATTTTCTAATCTAAGTGACACTAAATATCATAAATAGTATCCATTTATATGCTTTTGCAAAATCACGCTTCCGAACGTAGTCGGATATCTTAATGCAATGATTTGCAGTTGCTATTCGCTTAAACTAGGGGTTTGCAAAGAGTCGCCAAGACGGCCAGAAAATAAAATAGACAGAAAATGTTCTGTACGTTTGGATCAACAGATATTCGTGAGCAAAGTCTTTCTTGCAGGAAGATCAACAAGAGTATATATAGATGCAAGTTGGCTCACATTCGCTTGCAGGCTGTGATGAGAATTTCAACAAGCAATCTCCCTCCTGAAATTCAAATTTTTTTTTAGAAAAGTGTGATAGGGTACCTTTGACTCATTAAACTGATTCTGAAATCGAATATGCTTGCAACTGTAAATGATATGAAATTAGCAGAAGAAATATAATGACTAAAACCGCCCCTTTTTTATTTCACTTATATTTATTGATTTTTATACATGGTCCAATTTATACCTTGTGGTATAATGTTGCAATCGAACAGAAACAATTGTCCACACCTGGTTTAAACTATTAAAAATCTTAAAGTTTCGTTTCAAAACACGTTGAAAACATAGACAATGTATGTATGTATTAAAATCAGAATGTTTTAATTGAATGCGTAGGTCATTTTTATACGAAATAAAGATCAACATATTTCTAAAGTAGATGTAACATCGAACACACATAAAGCTGTAGATTTTTTTCCAACAAAAAATAAAATAAATCAATAATTTTTTTTAATTTTAATTATTCTTCATCAATTTAATATCCTAATGGCAGAGCGTTAGTTGCCTCTGTCCGCAGCTTATGTAATCTCAAACGGTATTACATCAGACACCATTAATTGTCTCACGCTTAACTGTATATGGATAAAACTATTATGAATAGCTGTATAATTTTTAATTAAGGACGGTTCCTATTTTTAACACCCTTTTATGAGCTTCACTTGTATGCAGAGGGGAATCTTTGAACTTACTTTTTACCCACTTTAAAGGTCAGATTCATTAAAAATTTTGCTCACTTGTCCAGGACCAATGACGATACACTAATTTAAAAATTTTGTTCCATTGTTCTGATCAGGATCATCAGGATTAACGATTTTCCATTTTCAGATCCCATCCGGTTTCTGGTGACCAATTCTAGATCCCATTTCCAGATTTGGCGTCTTAAACATTAAGTAACACAATTTAGTTCAATTAACTATAAAAGGGTGTTTTTTTAGTTTTTTAAACTGTAATTTATTGTAATATTATTGAGCTGTGGTATGTATTCCGATGTAAAAATGTATAAGAAATAGAATATGATGTCAGTTTTGATTTTATCTTCTGTCATTGAAGACGCACCTTCCCTTATATCTCCACAAATTTGAGCATAAAAAGTTTTAATTAAAGATTGTAAACCGTGCATTTTATATAACCTTTACTTTATTATTAAACGTCGGCCAAATAACACACCAATTGAACAAGAAGCGCCAACCGGTGTTTAAAAATAAAAGATAGCTATATAGCTTTAAATATACAGTGTTTTAAAGCGGTAATTATATTTACTTTACTCTTAAAATAATTACAGAAGCACACTCACGCGCTTGGAATGAAATTAGCGACTAACTAAATTCTATTCTGAATGTATGAATCCGTGGTCCCTTCACGATAAAAACAAGAAATTAACTTAAAATAGAAAATTGATTAAATATTCAATGGAATGTCTAGACTGGTGAGTATTGCTCAAATTAGAATAAGATATGTTGTTTACTTAATTCAATCATTCTAGTAAATTGATTTTTTAATGGTACCTACATTACGTTTCAATTAAATATAGCCTTTTTTAATTAATTAGAAACACTAAGAGTTTTTTTTAGAGTAACTCTTCCACACAACCATTTTTACTCAAAAAAAACAACAATATAACTAAATGCCGCATAAGTATCAAGTTGTTTCAAGTGAAATAGAGTGGCATTTAAGCTAAGCCTATAATCTCCTTGGGTTAGATTGGCTGTACAAATTAATTACATTCGACCGATTTGGACTAGAATTGAAATGAAGGCGCAACATCCCCATGCCTTAATAACTAACTGCATTAGCATAACCTCATCAGTAAATTAAATTTTCGAAGCCCCGGATATCTCTTCGAATTCCATCCACATAAAGAGAGAATAAATGAAATTAAGGTTTTCCAGGCCGCCAAAAAGCAAATATTAAAGATGGCTTGCTGTGAAATTAAAACGAAAATTCATATAAATTCTTCTCGGGGGGCTTCTTATCTCTGTGAGATATGCCTCTAATGAACCACTTTGGAAAAGCAAGTTATGGGAAGGCGTATTATTCATTAAATTGGATATCGGAGCAGCCGGTTCGTAAGAAAGCGGATAAACAAGACAGGATAGTTGACAATAAACTCATATAATGGAGATTAGGATACGAAAGGGGAATGAGTGTTTTTGGCACCAGTAATTTAATCAGACTCCTCCTTCCTAAATGCTGATTTACTTCTTTTCTCATAATCTCGCATGCTATTAGTTCGATAAAACGATTAAACGCTTAATAAGTCAGAATACTTAGCGAACGCCATTTGTTTTAATTGGTATTTTCTGGTGCTGCTCTATCGGCAATGCGTGGATTGCTGATATCTTTGGAAAGGGTGTGAAATTAGAATTTTTTTCTGCACTTTAGAGGGAAAAGTTTGAAAAAATTATTAGTTTTTATTTTTTGTTTGTTTGGATGGTTCTACTTGATTGCTGAAAAGTAATAAAATTCTAAGGGACTTTAAGCATTATAATGTTTCTAATCCACTTTCTTTCTTTGGTATGAATATTAAATGATATGCTTTAACAATTTTAATGTGAGTTTTTCACTAACATGCGCATTAAGCTATCTTTTTGAGTTGTTTGCGTATTAAAATAATGTTTCTAATGATAGAGAGAGTATTTTGATAAAGAAAGTGAATTAGAAATTGGTTATGCTCTTAGTATCATGTATCTTTTAAACGTTTAAAACGATCACGATAAATAGCAGGGCTTCGAACCATGATTTTTTTCGTTCCGGTTCAATTAACTAAATATATATATATATATATATATATATATATATATACTTCTGTTAAATTTAGGATTTCGTTCCGCCAAAAGTAACAGTTTTCGGTTCAGTTCCGAATGAAAAATTTAATATCTTATGTATATTCCTATTTGCACTAAAATATAGTCATATCATAAACAAAAAATGTAATTCAATAAAAATTTAGAAGATTTTATTTTCTTTTTGATTGGTACGCTATGTGAATGGATACAATTAACCAGCATGTACGACACGAGAAGTAAGTATAGAACTGCGAGCATTGGCATTGGCATCCATTATCAAAATCGCATTTGACTGGTTATGATTCTGGTTTGTATATCTAAACCAGGGGTGTCAAACTCGCGACCCACAAGGGGCATTTTTGTATATAGCCCTGCCAGTATATCGGCACACAATAATATATAACAACACATCAAAGTTTCTTCTGAAAGTGGAAAGATAGCAGCAGACAAGGGATGTCGAGTGTCAGAATGTAAACATTACATTTTTCTTGTTCTTTTATAGATATATGTTTATTAGATATAAATATATATCTAATACTTTCTACTACTTGTTCCTTTATGGATATAATGTATTATTCGAAATAAACCTACATTTCTATGAACATAGATTTTTTTTTGGCCCACACAAAGTTAAACCTTGTTTTTTTTGGCCCAAATTAGCTTATGAGTTTAACACCCTTGGTCTATACCAGGGATGGCGAACCAGTGGCACGCGTGTCATCAATGGCACACAACACAATATTTTGGTTATGCCAGCGATCAAAAGGGTTTGCATTTTATTTCAAAATAACAAGACTCACTATGAAATATTACGAACAAACGCAAGTGTTCGGTCGCGGGCCGGCGGGGAGCACACTCGTTTGTTATTGTCTCTTAGTTATGTCTTGGACTACAGTTGTTTACGATGCAAAATTTGTCAACGCAAAGCAAAGTCAATCTCGTCGACACAACTGTATTTTAAAGTTTTATTGTATTATATTTACGATTTTTAACTGGTATTGTGACGGCTCACGCGTCCTTTCTCTAACGTAACCTCTGTGTTCTTTGACGGCCAAGATTAATGGCAAATCTTTTCCAACCCAAATCCAAGAAGTGAAACGAAGGTTTAGATGCAAATAAGATAGCCTTTAAAAGGACAGAAGTTTTAGTAAGCGCGATGGCAATTTAGAGAAAGTTCAGTTCAGAAAAGGTAGAAGGGTAATTTGACGGCCTACCCAAGAATCACGGAAACCTAGCCATTACTACAAGGTACATACCATTGTACTCGAGCCTAACTGAATATCTGAAGTTGATTGAACCGGTGCTTGAAAATTCACAAGGTAGGAAGATTATTTTCCGAATTCGAAATATTATTAGGATTGAGAGTAGGCGGATAAGATAATTATTTAGATAAGTGATCCAATTGCGCGATCTGTGTTAACTACGGCTACGTGTTTTGGTTTATTCTCACGTAATATAAGTTTGTTTAATATATAAGTAATTTAAGTTAAAACTCTTAATAAAAGTCATATTAAGAATTCTAAAATGTCTCTTCATTTCGAGAATCCCACACCTCTAACTTACGCTGAAACCCCACGATATGGTCGACAAAGATCGACCATATCACAGTATTTAACATGGCTAGTTTAGTAAAAGATCAAAAAGTGCAAGATAGTAAATGTAACAGAAAACTTCAAACCCATTAAATCTAGAAACATGGCATGTAATTAGAAAAGGCGACTAAGTGGTGTGTGTTTTATGTTCTGGAACCGTGTGTGGTATGCAGAACATCGTCTGTAGAACGGCATTTTGAGATAAATAAAAAAAACCTCAAGTCAAAAAAAGTGAACCACAGCAAAAATAATTAATTAATTAGAAACCATTTGGCAGATGACTCCAATTCATGAATTCTGCTAAAGATCTGAAGTCCTCGGAGCTCGTGAAGAGTATATTTAATCCGGGTTAGCAAGTGACATCGGTCAAGCTCTGAGCAGTGCTGTTACATCGGATCGTAATCAAGATAAGTGACATAATTATTTGTCTTAAAAATTTAGAACAGCGTTTAAGTTGACCCCTACCTCGGTTTATGACATTTCTGGGTAGTAAATTAAAAGATCAATAAAGTTGTTATAATTTGATTACAATGGCTGATTATTCGGCGTCTCAAACTTCGCCAGTGACCGCAGGTGCCCGATACATTAAAATTATGGAATAATAAACAGATAAAATATGGAATAATAAACGGGTATATATTTTTCTATTACTATAGTCCCGATAAAAACGAGTAAAAGAAGTCAAGGAGTAATATATAAACGCAATATACCGAGTAGATCAATTCACAATCGATTTGACCCGAACAGAAGCCTAATGGATGTTCCATGGTTGGTGAAAAGCAATTTACGGCTCTAACCGATTGTGATAAACGGATTGAAATGTTTTGAAAGCCTCTTGGATGTCAGTTGAGAATGGACGAATGGGCATTCAGAGTTTGAAAGATAGTTTCGTTTGATAGAATTAAATTAACCTCAACCCACCATGACATTTACGTTTGAGTCGCACAATGCACTACTAGTAATGAATATCATTATCTCCATCGCATTCAGGGACTGAAGTGTTATCATGAAAGGCTTAATATCAGGAGATTTTTTTTGTCCATGGTATGATTATACAACAGTTTCCCTGTTTAATGAGATTAGTAATGATAAAATTTTATAAAATCTTAAAATATAGGTGGCGTAGATTGGATTGATGAAATGTCTCTTTTGGCACATTACTTCTATCATCTGATCATACTTCTGAATGATGATTATATTTAAATTTGGTCCGATTTGTGCCAAATCATAAATGATTAAATGAAGAATGCAACAACATATTAATTGTAATCAATAGATCAGTACACGAAAAGGTTGAACCCTATCATTGCAGTACAACCTAATTTTTAATAATCATTTGTAATCTGCCTAAGAAAACTTAGATTAATCTAAAAAGGGAATAATCTAAAACATGGGTACTCAAACTTTTTTTCTACTGGGCCGCATACGTGTCAGCTATTTTACGGTGGGCCGCATACATACGTTAGCAACTTCACGCGGGCCGCATCATGAAAATAAATGGGAGGGAGGGGGTTTAAAATGTGGAAAATTGATCAAAATATTTTAACTCCTGTTTTGCTTTTTAATTATTATTTTTGTCACTTACACTGAATCAGAAGCATTTAAGAAACACTCCTTCACAATTTCTACATCAATAAGCAGGTTCGTATAACTACCAATAATATAACAAACTTCATAGGATGTCTTTGCTCCCGCTGTGATATTTTTTACTACTGCAGTGCTTCTCAAAGTTTCAATATTCGCGACCCAATATTCAATCATAATTTTCATCGCGCCCCCTCATACATTAACAATGTATTGAATTCAATAATACTATGCTTTGATGTTAAAGCTACAATACGACTTTAACTTCTTAAGTGAAACTGGCGTATATCAACGTCCCACTCAGCCAAAACATTATTTTTCCCGGACGTATATATACGTCTTTATGAAGAACGATCTTTTCTGTGCATTGCTATCCATAAAATTATTCTGAAGTCTTTGGAATGCAACAAAAGGATCTGGACAGAGTGTTTTCGAAGGATTTACTTATTTCAGAGGATTTGCTTATTTATTCCTCCCCCCCCCTCCACCAATGCATCACATACACACACCTACGTGGAAAACGGTGGCATTGGGGAGTTAATCATGTAACTTTTAATCGGCAGTTAAGGGGTTAATTATAAACAGTACAAATTGTCAAGATAAGTGTTAATCTGTATATTATTTTATATATGACAAGCCCACGGGGTCACTGGTAATTATTAAACTTGTTCCTAACTTTTCTCTGTTAAATTAATTATAAAATACATTGTGCAGCACTGATACATTTATAAGTGCAATATATCAATGCAAATGTGTATTTTATTTTTTATTATGTGTCAGAATGTATTTATTAATTTACTGAAAGTTAACTAACAAATTTAACTAAATAAAATTTTGTTTTCGACTTTTCAATATGCTTGCACCCTCCTCGTAGAGTTGTCATGGCCCCCAAGGGGGGGGGGGAGCGCGCCCCACAATTTGAGAAACGCTGTACTACTGATAAAGCACTTTATTGCTGTTGCAAAGATGATTCAAGAAAGCCTATTTATCACTTCTTGAAAGAGATCTTCGAGGAAAAGTGTCATTGAACGATTCCCGTTTATTGGTATTTTTTAAATACTGCACTTTCGTGACAAATCAAACAATTATTGATCCATGTTTGTTTTTCACTACAAAATAGTCAACCTTCCAATAGTCTTGAAACGATATATTTTCTTCGAAAATTTATCGCTTGCAAGATATGAAAGATAACTGAAAATTAGTTCCACCCATAAAACTGTCGCTAATCCACTGTTGTCTTTTATCACTAACCGTAACCGTTCCAAAGAGAAAAAAAAATATCAATTCGTACTCGTACGACACCGACAGCAAAAAAGCAAAATTGATATATTTAATTTCTTGACAATGAATTTCCCACCAAATTTTTAATACAATGTTCTTAAGTAAGTGAATTTCTCAGAACAATGAGGCATGATCGGGCTACTTAGAAATGCTCGGCGGGCCGCAGGTTGAGTATCGCTGATCTAAAATATTAAAGTATAATAGAAAATTTCAGTATCTATTATAAATAACACAGTTTCTAACAGATACAGCTTTTGTTCAGAATTTATTTTCATCTTTTTAAAATAAATAAATGAAATGTTAAAAAGGTTTTTAAAATAAATGTATTGTATATAAGTAAGCTATTACTACGTATATAATGCAAGTATGTAATTAATATTACCTCTTTAATTATTTAAATTTTATTAAAATCCGAGAAAGAAGATTCTGAGAGATACTATATACATAACATATTTTCTCAAATTCTAAGAATTTAAATATTTAATATCAATAACTTACTTGTATTATATATGTTGCCGTTAAAGTGTGAAATCCGTCATTTTATAGAATAACTAGGTGTTTCACGAAATAATTTGACACAAGTCAGTTAAAGTATATAAAATTATTGAATTCTAAGATTTAACTAGGTATTCTATAGAATAGCGACCCTTGATCGTTAAAATATGAGCTAATCCTCTGGAAATTTCTTTAAATTGGTTCTAGCTTCTTTTAGTCGGTTTTGAACCATTTTATAACTGCTTTGCAATGACTTGTGTGTGTGTCGCTTCATTTCGTTACATTTAGACGGTGCGTTTTACATTTTAGATTATAAACAAATACTTTTGCAACCTGTTTTCAAGCAATGATTTCTGAAGTAATGGGAAACCAACCTGTAAATAAGAAAGATTTAATTCACGAGATATTTGAATCTCTCTCTCTCTCTCCTTATTCAATAAACGTAGTGCAAAGGAAAACAGTGATGCCCTTACTCGAAAAAAATATTAACTTTGATAGCAGAAGTACAAATTGCTGAAACAGCAAAAAAAAAGTACCTTGTGACTACTGGTTACTCTTCAGCATTATAATATCTTTATAGTTCACAAGGAGCTGAGGAAAGTTAATTGTGCCAGTTAACAGATGCAAAACTTGATGTGATATTTTACTGCCCAAGTGACATGCTCTTTGATATTTTATATGAAACATATGTTTCTATTGAACAAGGTGGTAGAGACCGCATGATATAAAAGAACTGAATCGTAGATATAAAAACATCACTGAAAATGACATAAAGCTGTTTTTGAGTGTTTGTGAACTTTGTCAGCAAAAATGAAGTATGGCAAAGAAAGGTATTGTGATTAAGTCCATGTTGTTTCCACATCTGAATTCAAGAAGTCAAGTAGATCTCATAGATTTTCAGTCTCAACCTGATGGAAACTATAAATATATTGTGTAGCTTACTAGAATCATTTGACGAAGTTTATGATTTTAAGACCTATTCTAACTAAAAGAGCAGAAGAGGTCGCAATGCATTTGCTCGATACATTTTTATTATTTGGTGCCCCATGCGTACTGCAATAAGACAATGGAAGGGAGTTCTGCAATAAACTTACAGGAGATTCGAAAAAATCTTGGCCTGCACTTAAGATCACATGCGTCAAAGTCATATATTGTCAGAGTCAAGGGAGCAATGAGAGGGCCAATCAAGACATCAAAAACACATGTTAACAACTTGGATGCCAGATAACTAATCTATTTCATGGAGTCATGGCCTTAAATTTCAGCTCTTAAAAAACAGGGAGCTTCATCATGCTATAAAGAGAACGCCTTACGAGGGTACATTTGGCTGTGCTTCTAGAGTTGGATTATCACAGCCAAATATACCCTCGTTGGGTGAGCTCGATTCTCTAGAGTAAGTAAGAGTTGGATTATCCATAACTACTATTCCAAGAGAAGTGTTTGATGCAGTAGAGAATGATGTTTGAAAAAGCCTTAATAGCTCTAACTGCATGTTTTGAACGTGAATATGGTGCTGTTTTTGCCAAAGAAGTATCTTTAAATGAAACTGTACTGGTGCCATTTGGGGCGTTATGAAGATAAACCCCCGAATAATACATTAAAGTTGTGTGCTCAAAAAATTGAGAAGACAGCTAGCTTATTTTGCTATAAATGCGAGCAGCTGGCCCATATGTCATGTTCAGAAGTCTGTTACACGGAAGATAATATTGAACAGAAAGTATGTAGCATGTGTCTAAATAAAATAAACATCGAGAAAGAAAGACAAGGAGAGAGTGTTAAGAGTAAGAGAGAGCTTAAGAGTGTTAAGAAATACAATTCAAGCTACAAAAATGAAATTATTGTCTGGCAAATCTTATTCTGAGGCATCTGTAGGCACTACAGTTCGTATTTCAGTTCCTGAAGTTAATAGAGGAAGAGGAGACGCTATATCCGTTTTAGCTGTCGTTATGGAAAATACTGGGGAAGGACTTTTACGATTAGGAATAAGGGATTGCAAAATAAAACAATTGTGCTCTATATTTCAATTCAGTACATGTGAGTGAGAATTAATTTTCATTGAAGAAATTCTGAATATTGACATAGCGCTTTGATCTGTTGCAACAGCTCAAAGTTACGGCACTGGACAAGGAGTTAAAAAGTGCTCGTGTAAAAAAAAAATGTTTAATGTGAATGTTTCAAAAATAACATGCAATGCAAATCAAAGTGCCATCACAAAAGTCCTTACTCTAATAAATAATCAAAAGTAAAATAAAGGTATGTCATAAAATTTAAATTAATATTCTCTTACATTTTTGTTTGAAAGGGTTTAAACAATGTTTTTATGAAGCAAAAGTTTTTCTTCTGTATTTTTTGATAATATTTAAATGTAACTGTTTCTACAACATATTCTTTTTTTAATCTTTCTGTTTAACTTAGCAATATGAACAATAATAAATTATACCATCTATATTTTCTTATTTATCAATTAATCATCCGCAATGAGAATAAAATATATTTTTCGAGATTTGAACTATTTATGATCAATTAATTGTAAATAACTTTGAAATTATTTGTTTTTCTCTTTAACGATCTTTCATTAGTTATTTCATAGAATAACTAGGTAAAGTATGAAATTTTTCATCTATTATATAATTTAACTGACTTGTCCAGTAATTTCATAAAATACCTAGTTATTCTATGAAATAAAACTGAATCAAACATTTTAAAGGTAACATATACATATTAAGAAATAATTTACTTATATACAATAAAATTTTAAAAATTCTAAAAAATAGAATAACGATATTCAGTGCTAATTAAAAGCTATAGTGCATGTATAAATCAAAATAGTAAAGTTATTGGTGGGAATGCAACAAAAAATTATTTAACTTGGCATTGCATTTTGTAAAGTGTCGTTGATAAGACAAGTTCTTACTCATTTAATAATGTTAAGGAATTCCTACCACAAGAATAATTTATACAGGGTATGGAAATTTATTAACTATTAGAATTGAATTTTTAGAAGCAGAATTCTTCGTACAAAAATGTATATTTTCAGTAAATTTTCCGATTATTTTGCATTTAAAATCGCTAGTTCAATATGAAAATACTGTACTATTCTACATAACTGTATACCTTTCAAAAGCAAATACATTGAATACACTTAAAAAGAACTGAAATTTTAATAGCCTGTTTATCTCGATTATTCTAAATCTTTGGTATTGTGAATAGATAATGTAAAAATTATTCATGTATTTACTATGATCATATGTAAAATATGATACACCGAAAGCGACTATTAAATGTCTTTCCCTCTTATTGTGAGGAAAATTTTGCTTATAGTATTTCCCATATTTGCTTTATGTACTAAAATTATAAAACTCGACATGCAGTTTTCTAAAAATAAGATTCTAAGATAAAGAATTTCTGGGTATAAATATGAAAAATATGGAGATTTTTGGAAATGCTTTATTTTAAAAGATGCTTAAATCCAAAGCATTTTTGTGTGAAGCCTTCTGAATATATAATAAAATATATAGAAAGGAATATAAAGTATATGAAAAACCTATTTGATACATTACCAAATTTATATTGATCTGATATATTACAAATGTTAGAGTATTTTTATAAGAAACATAGAATAGAAATTTGTATAATACGAAGAATTCGTATTTTAATGTTGAAAGTATTATAATATGCACAATCCAATGATATAAATATTTATAATGGAAAAATTTTTTCTTTTTGTTTTAATGAAAAAAAAAATTGTATTTTTGTCCCATTTTTTTCCCCCATTAACTTTGAAAATAGTAAACTATTTGTAAAGATATTTTCGTCTATTTCTTAATGGAAAAAAAAGAAGAATTATATTTACTGTCAGATTAAATCGTCTGATCAAAATGAAGTTGGTTGAAATTATTTATTAAAATTTTGTGATCACTTAAGCAGAACTTAAGAAGTTTTACTATAAAAAAATATGTATGTCGTTTTCTTGTTCTAAAAAATTAACGAAACTTGATTTTCTTATTACTTTTTAGTATTTTGCCATTATTTTTAGTGAATCCTTCACAGTAAAAAAAAATTATATATTCTAAGCAATACAAATTTTGAAATCTCAACGTTTTGAAACAGTTAAAGAATTGCAAGATTAAATTAAAATTAACCTGAAAAAAATTAATTTTAGTCAACTTGCTAAGGTTCATTAAGAGCATTATATAAATCTATTTAAAAAATCCTGTTCTTATATAATATGCAAAAGAAAGATTATATTATAGAAGACGATCTGTGAAAATATTTTGCCTATGAAGCGATTAATTGAATTTGTTAATTTTTAATCAAAGAAGTGAAAAAAACGTGAAAATTTTTGAGAAGTTATTAATTTAGTACTTTTTGGTAAAAGAAGGACTAAGCTTAAAGGTATGATCTTATAAATATATATTATAACTTGTGTTTGTTCAACTTCTGACAGTAAAGTTCGGTGAATGAAGTCAGAACGGCCAATCCGGCAACACTGGCAAAAAAAAAAAGTTGCACAGGCGTAGCGGCAGATGTTGACCATCTTCCTCAACCGTTGCTCATTTGAGACTCATTCCTGTTCCGTGAAAGTCTTGTTTTACGAAGTGCTTGCTTAGAACGTTGGTTCTAACTAAGAACAGGAAAATGAACGAACAAAAGATGAATTTAAAGTTTTGTTTTAAGCTTGGCAAGACACCAAAAGAAACTTATGAGATGCTGGTACATGTTTATGAAGATCAAGAACTATCCATGAAATGTTTGTACGAGTGGTTCGCTCGTTTTCGAAAAACAGGTAAAGTGTTTCTGAAAACCCACGTAGCGGAAGACTGGTGATCTCCGTCATTGACGAAAACATTGAGAAAGTCAGGAAATTAATCACTAAAGGTCGTCAATTAACTGTATGCATGATAGCTGATGAACTGCAGATTAACCGTGAATCCTTGCGACAAATCGTTACCTAAAATTTAGAAATGAGAAAAAGGTGTTATCGATATTGACGATATTCCAAACATCCAATCAAATGTGGCGAGTCTTTTGAAATCCATCCCGAAAGAAGACTTCTTGCAAAGTTTCCAGGACATAAATAGCAGATCTCAGTGGTGCATAGTTATGGGAGGTGACTATTTCGAAGGACAGTAAGGTAGCTTTCGTCAATATTTCATCTACGTTAATGTTACAGGACTATTCACCGAACTTTATTTTCAGAGGTTGTATTTTGTAAAATATTCAAGAAACGCAATATAATAATTGATAAACGCTAAATTTTTGTATTCTTTAATTAAATTCAACTTTGAGAATTTTTATCATTTTCCGAAATAAAAGTTATTACTTCCAATGGAACACTTTCCGAATAATAATAATAATAATAAAACGATACTTTTTCGAAATATCTTTGTCGAACACATTAAATCGAAAGAAAATTTTAATTTATTCAAATTTTAATAATAGAACGTAATAGGTAACAGGACTCTTTTAAATCATAATTTAATGTTCTATCTCTTGAATCGTTTAAATTTTTCCTGTGTGTTAATACTACAACTAATTAAAACAGAAAACCTGCCTATATTTTTCGAAATATTTTCAGCAATAACAATTCCTAAGAAGATGGCTGTCATATTAAAACATAAGCTATTGATAATAATTTACACTTTTTAAAAATGAGACTGAATAAAAAGAGTAATGAACAAGACTTCCATTAGACTTCAAAAGAAATTCTAATTCACCACTCCATGTTCTTCTTTCTTGAAACATTATACACCAAAAATAAATTCTTCTAGCAAATAGTACTAAAAACATCAAGAGAGGAAACGTTAATATTCAACGCCGTAAAAATTTCCCACTATTTTCAAGAATAGATTTATAGCCACGCACACTTTTAGTTAATGAAATTAGTAGACCATCTCATAAATAGCGAGAACTATACTGTAAAATGACCAACCATAACATCGATAACTAATTGAGAGAACAGTGAAATTTGAGACACGAAACACAAGAAGCTGTATCATTTATTTTTCATATTTTTTTAAATGAAAGACAATTCGTTGCAGAACAACTTGTTGGAATGGTTCCAGGTATTTGGAGACAAAAAGTCAAACAGTAAACTATTGCCATTTATGACCACGTAAAAATGAGAAATGTGATTTTGTTAATAGAGCTTTCTGGTTTTATAATAAACGCAAGGGAAAAAAAATTATTTTCAGTTTTGTAGTTAATAAGAAATATATTAATAATCTTAAAAAAAAGGAATAAAATAGAAATTAATTAAATCGGAATAAAATTTAAAAAAAATTTTTATGATGAATTTATAATATTTTTCAAGAAATAAATTAAAATTTTTTTTCGAATAATTTATATTTACTTTTCGAATTAATTTTTTTTGACGTTGTCTTCAACTGATACCTTTGAAATTATTATTTAAGAAACGGAATGTTCTACACAAAAAACAATAAACTATACATCGAGTAATGCATTAAAATATTTCTGTATATTCTTTTTTTTTATTGTGGAAAAGATAACGATTCCTGAAAACTAAGCAAAAAATGGCGTATAAAACGAATGATTGAT
>BMAV01007581.1:0-56003 GCA_019973955.1 Trichonephila inaurata madagascariensis
ATGATTCTTTTATAAATTTCTGGAGCCAGCTCATTTTTATTATTTATCTCGGCTCCCAAATAAGTAACACTGTTAAACCGTTACTTACATTCTCGTTAATTTAGAAAGCTAATCGAGAAAAAAAAGTCTCCTCCCTTCTTCCTACCCGGTGTACCACCAGGTTTGTTTTTTGAAGTCACCCTTCTTTACATCTACGTCAGCGATCTTCAACCCCCAGATCGCAAACCACTATCGGGCCGAGGATCAAATGGTACCGGGCCACCCAAGGAACATTAAGTTACAGTCGGACCTCTATATAATGAAGTCGCTAAATCCCGAAAAAAAGTTCATTGTATGGAAAATTCGTTACATAGAGTTTCATCTTTTAATTTTCTTTATAAACCACATAAAAAACAAATTTTAAATTCATAAACACTATATATTAAAAAGAAAGTAGTTATTCACACCATTTTGTAAATTATTATAAATTTATTTTAAATATCTTACTATCAAAAGAAAGAAAGAAAGAAAAACTGCAAGGAAAGTTTCTTGCACCTTTATCCACTTCCTGGAGAATTAATTATTTTTCTTTGATGCTCAAGCACTTACGTTTTGACCTTTTCGTGCTACACGAAACGAACTTACCATTACGACTGATCAACACTACAAATGAATGGAGACTAGTTCAAGGACATGGGGACACTAGACCGCTCCATTGAGGGTTAAACGGGATATCGAAGATGTTTCCAGTGAACTGGACAGCGAGGTCTTAAGGTTTCACTTCGATGAAAGGCTCAGAATTTATTTGATCTCAGCGATTTAGGAATCCAATAAAACCCGTTCAAGATTTATGACCATTATGAAGTGTGTTAGAGAAAATAACTTGAAATGTCTTTAAAAATGCGAATGTAAAAAATGTCAAAAATACTTTAAAAATAAGGAGAAAAAAATTGAATCACAAGAGAAAAAAATTCGTTATATAGAAAATACGCCTCGCTATTGGCAGGTTATTTTACGAAGAAAATCGTGAAATGTTCTTGGTTCCAGGAAAAAGTTCGCTATATAGAAAAATTCGCAATATAGAGGTTCGTAATACGGAGGTTCGACTGTATTTCTATTTTATTTACTGTGTTGTATTTTTCTCGGGTATGTGCTACTTTCCATGGAAATCACTTTGTACTCCATGTTAAAGTACGTTATATTCATTTTTTGATCTAACAGTATTTTATTCTGAATGCATGCTTAAACGCAATTAAATTTTGATTATTAAATCAAAACAATCTAAAATATAAACAATCAGCGTGTCCATCCTCAGTGGGCCAGGTGGAATTATCAAACGTTGGCCGGTCCGTAGCAATAAAAAGGTTGGGTAGTACTGTATACAGTAAGACTTGCTTAACGCGGGGTATACGTTCCATCAAAGTAGAGCATAATATGAAACAGCGTTAAACGAGGTTATCTCATCATGTAAATAATGGGGTTAGGGGAAGATGGGCAGAAAATTGGTCAGGTATTTTGCCATTAAATTTATTAACTAGGTGTTTTATAACAATTTAACAGAAATGTATTTCTTACAAATATAGAAACACAATAAATGAATAAACATATAAAAATAAATAAAATTCTAAGTCAGTATGTTTACATTTCAGATCATACAGTATCTTCTGTATTTACAATTTTCTGCCCTTTTATCAAGAAGGCATCGAATGTAATTTACATTTTCCTTTTGCACTCTGTAAGAAGTTGTTAGTAAGTGGATAAGGCATCCATAACGCCCCGTCTTGTCTTTGAACTCCTGTCAAAATTTGCTTCTGCTTTTTCTTGCTGCTTTATTTTCGTGTTTTTTATTATCACCCATGAAAAAAACAAAAATCATAATATTTGTCACTATAGGAATCGTTATATTATATAAATTTATACTTACAATAACGTCAACAAATGTTTGAAACGATAAAACTACGTTCGTATAACACCGCTGGAAAGAAGAAGCACAGATAAATTGCTTCGTATATCGGGAAACCGAAATTTCCCGGGGAATCCCACAATTCAAATAAAGAGCGTTAAGCCGAAAAAAAGCGCTAAACGAAAAGAGTGTTAAGCGGGGGTCTTACTGTCGTCAATGGTCTCCAAACTTTTTGATCACGTGGCCCAAAAAATGAATATATATATAAGATGTACCCCATTTAAGATACAAGGAAGGTCAAAAGAGTAAAGGAACTTTGAAATTCTTATTTCGGGGTTTGGCAAACACCACTAGTACCCAACGCTGAATGGGGGGGTAATCGGCAATTCTTCTATATAATGTAACACTCGTCTTCCCGTGTGGTCGTTAGTGTAGTAGACCCTTCAGCATAACAGTTCCATTGTCGACCCACCAAAGGGAAAACGAGGGCAGTGATTCCTTTTGTTTGTAGGTGTATACCCGCGTTTGATACTAGCCCGTGTCTTTCATCACTATACCCCCAATGATGACGACCCTCATTTTGGGGCGTCGATGAACTAACTGCCCGATCTTTCGCCGTCGCGTAAAAAGTTCTTTTCTGTGTTTGTAGCGCTTTATTGATTCACAGAAACGAGATCGCAGCTCGATTGGTTGATCGTCTGCTTTCTATGCGGGTGGATCCGAGTTCGAATCACGCGAAAAAACTTTTTTTATTATTCTGATCTTTTTTCCAATTCAATTTATTTTCTCTAATTTAATTTTACTTCTTATTATTCAAATTACCCCTCAACCATGGCAAATCATCCTCTAAAGCTCAACACCAAATTTTATGATAGGGCATATTAGGACCTCTCTTGAGATCATGTGCCCCAATAACCATTCAACCATTCATTCACAGATCTTGCTTCGCGATAAAGAGCTGTCACCATACTGCGTTTGTAAGCGACGAATAATTTCTGTAGGTTTTACACTTTCCACAAACAATTATTTATTACAAGTTACCGTTTGTACAAGTATTAGACAACGAATGCAGTATACTGTTTTCTTAAAAGGGTCAAAGGTGAGTTTTACTTTTATACAGGATTCCAGGGCCGTAAGAAATCTTAAGACGTCAATGCCTAGAGCTGTCCTGGATCATCACTATCAGTATTTCCTATGCTCAAAATGCTGTATACTTGTTTATTTTCGTTACGAATGAATTTTTCTTTTTTTTCTATACGTTTTAAAATTTACTTTTAAAAAAAATTGTGTAGAACAATGCTTCTGAAAGTTTCAACATCAGCGATCCAGTTTTCAATCATAAATTTCCCCCGCTCCCCTCCGTACAATAACATTGTATTGAATTCAATAATATACTTTGACGCAAAAACTACAATACGATTTTAATTATAAACCGTACAAATTATCAGAATAAATATTAAACTTTGTATATGACAAGTCCAAGGGAATCGCTAGTAATTATTAAACTTGTTCTTAACTTAGTATTTTTATAAATTAGTTATCAAATACATTATGAGTAGTACTGATACATTTATAAGTACACTAATGAAATGAATTAAGAGAATTTACATATTTTATCAAATTCCATGAAAAGAACTGAACTGAATGAAAACCACTGCTTCTAGATAAAAATGCAAATCTTGTACGGCAAATACATAAGCGTGCACGTATGTATAGGCGGAGCCAGCAGAAAAACAGGTTTTATAAGCGCGTGTAAGTTAAGACGTATTTCATTCGCCACCTCACCTCGGCTAATTTCTTGGTGTTATTTTGAAGTAATCGGTTCAATCCAAATTATAACTGTAAGAATGAGTAACCCTCAACGTTTTAGATGATGGAACGAGGTGGCAAATTGTGGGGAGGCTAGAAGCAGGCCAATGTCAAGCACATATTTGTAGAGAATTTTATTTAACTCCCAGCGTCGTGTGTAACTTATGGAAACAGTTTGTGATATGGTTGCTCTTTGGTGACCATATCTTTGATAGTCAGCGTGAATTAAAGGTGTGGGATTGTCGAATTGAATAGACATTTTAAAATTCTTAATATGACTTTATTAAGAATATAACTTAAATCTCTAATAATTTAGATAAATTCTAATAAATGACTAATAATTTAGATAAATTCTAATAAATGAGAATCTAATAAACCAAACACACAGCAATAGTTAAACTGGATCACGTAACTTAGACCACTTATCTAAATAATTATATTATCCCCCTACTTTCCCTTCTGATAATATTACAAGTCCTAATATCAAATAATCAGTCCTACCTTAATCTTAATTCAAGCTAAGGTTCTATCACTGTACGAAGCACCTGGGCGCGCGTGCAATGGTATGCACCTTGTATCAATGTGGCTGATTATCTCGGTAACTTTATGAAGGCTGTCAATTCACACTCGTATTTCTTCCTAACATAACTTTCCCCTAAACTGCCATTCTGCTTACTGAAACTTCTGTTCCTTTAAAAGCTATCTTATTTGCATTTCACTTCTTGGGTTTGGGTTGGAAAAGATTTGCCATTAATCTTGGCCGTCAAGGAACCTAGAGGTTATGTTACAGAAAAGACGCGTGAGCCCGTCACAAGTTCCAGGATACTGGATCCATCGAGAGAAAGCCTGGACAAAGTCGTTCAAGAGCCTCGACGGCCAGAGAAGATCGCCATTTGTCGATTATAGCGAGGCGTAACAGAGGGGCTACAGCTTCTCAGCTCTTTCGTTACTTGTATGCAGCCACAGGAACCCGTGTATCAAGGATGACTGTTTCAAAAAGACTTCATGAGAGAGGGTTGTTTGCCCGAAGACCTTCGTTTGCGTCCCACTCACGTCTACGGACAGTGAGTTTTGCTTAGAGGTGCAGACAGCATAGAGTTTGGGTAGGGTTCAATGGGCTACCTTTCCCTGTTCACCGATGAGTCCCGTTTCAGCCTAAACCGATTTCGCCGTAGGGATAGGGAAAAACCCAAGAACCCGTCCCTTTCCCTTTCCCAAAATTGCTCGAAACCGAAATTATGGGGGAGGTTTAATTATCTGGTTAGGTATCATGCTGGATGGCCGTACACCTCTCCCTTGTCTTTGAAAGAGGCTCTGTGACAAATTGGGAAGTATAGGGCAAGGTCTTGGACCCCTATGTTCCCCTTTTTGGGTGCATGCGGCCCCGTGTTCTTTTTAATGGACGAAAACGTGGGGTAAATTAGAGTTCTTCTGGTAAACGAATTTCTAGGGGGGAAAGATTTTGCCGTAGGGTTGGCAAGCAAAGGTCTCCAGACCATAACCTATAGAGCATGCCTGGGACACCTCGGCAGACCCCCAAACCCCCTCCGAGAACCACCCAGGAAAATTTGAAACCAGGTTTAAACGAGGGGGCCCCCTTTTTCCCCCAAAAACCCGAAAAACCCGTTTATTTCGGGTATGACATCACGCTGGGTGGCCTGTAAAAGTTGTAAAGGGGGCCAAAATTCCCCATTAACCTTTTTTTTGTTTTTTCCCCTTGCAACCGCTTTTTCCCATACCTTCCAACCCAAGGGAAGTTTACCCACGATTAGGGTGGTTTTGTAATTGTTGAAGGGTTATTTTTTTTTATTGTATAAAGGGTTTCCACATATAGAATTTCACTAAAATCGGCCCGGGTAGTTCTAGAGATAATGGATAAACCCCCAAAAAATTCTTTTTTAATTTTTTTACACCAGTGTATATTATGTCATTGTAAATGTGTATTTTTTATTATCTCAGAACGCATTTTGTTTAAAGATTCCTTAAAAATAAATTTAAAAAAATTTCAAAAATCTTTTTTTTTCTTTATCCCGGGCCTCCCCATGGGGGGTTATCACCCCCCCCCCATAGTTTGAGAAACGCTGCTGTAGGATGTTATCCATTTTTAAATTTTCCAAATCACTACCGCCCACCACTTTCTTCTAGAACTTTTGTGAGGCAGTTATTTTTAGCTTTTTAAAATCTTTTCTTCCTATTTTTAAATTTCAAAAAAAAATCCAAAAATTTTTTATTTTAAAGTTTATTTTTGCCTTTTTTTAACCCAAAAGATAGCCCCCACCAACTGGTAATATCTTTCACAATACTTCTGCTCAATTTTTTTTTCGGGTTGACTTTATGTGCTCACTTATTTAATACAATTAACTGCAATGCAATTATCTTCCAGCAGCAGTGCACGGCAATCCACACATTCAAGTCTAAATCTGAGTTCTCTTTTTAATTTCCCTCTCTGCAGACCAAGAAAAAGCACAAAGCGTTTCTGTCTGCTGATGGGGCCACCCCTAAACCCCCCACCAAACCCTTTTTCCCTTCGGCGGCGTCCACAATGAAAACGGTGCAAAAGAAAAACATTCTTGAATTATTCCCGACATAATTTGTGTTTTGGCTCCCCGGGTGTCTAAGTCCTAATCGTGTAAATCGGTTCAAAATTTAATTTTTATGAAATTTTTTTTAATTACGGTCTTATTTTATTCTAATTATTAGATGAAAGGGTAACACCGTTTTAGGTACAGTTAGGATTAAGTGAGTGAGAGATAATTAAAGTCGCTCTGTAAGGCAACACGACGGCTACTGGGGTCGGACCTCGTAATTTTGAACCTCGTTCAAGTGATGAGGACGACATCGAACGGCCGTCTCCACATCCACCCCCAGGGAAGGGGAAAACTTTTGACCCTTTGACGTTTTAAAGGGGTTTTAAGCCCCTTTTTTCTACATGGGTGGGTTATAAAACCCGGATCATGGATCCCGAATAGAATAGGGGGCACCCCCTTTTAAAAAGGGTTTGAGAATCTGACCTGCAAAACACAAAAGGAAAAAAAAATTTTAACCCCCGGGTGTGTGAAGAAAACACCTAATAAAATAATATAAAATGATAAATCCTTTTTTCACCATAGGGTCTTAGGGGACCAGGACTCGAGCCGGCATGGTTTTACCATAACCCACTAAATTATTGTGGCCACTTACAATTAGGATTACCTCGTAATTGATGTCGTTGTCCTTGTAAATATTCCAGCAAAAATATTATTTGCAATGATGTTTAAGTGAATAAGGTTTTCATCCATCGTGTTTCATTTTCTTGTGTTCGTGCCATTACATGTCGATCCCTCCTATACATTCCTATGCAAAAATGTTTGTTTTAATGAGCTGTACTGTGGCGCAACAAAAGGAGGAAATTTGGAGGCTAAAACCCTTATCATAGGTCATCAGAGTTTATTTTTAGCATAAGGATTAGCCCCCAAAATGCTCTCCTTTTACATTTTTTTTTAAAAGTAACCCTCCCATGAAAAGGGGTTTTGTGTTGGGGAACTGGGAAATGCACCATCCTTTTTGAACCGCCAATGATTTCAGAACCATCCTGTATAATATATATATATATATATATATATATATATATATATATAATGTTCCATGTTTTGTTTTTCCATTTTTAAATTACCGTACAATCCGCACTTTTTCCCCACAAAATAAGGGTCGAAATTTAAGGGGCGTTTTACGCCGGGTATAAAAGGGGAGGATTAAAATAAAAAAAAAGGGTGAGATAGATAAAAATTGAAAATTTTCCTAATCCAAAAACCCTTTATTTAAGAAAAAAAATTATGAACTTAAAAGGATTGTAGTTTTGAAATATACTATTCTTTCCAGGGGTAAAAAATTGAATAAAAAGACTTCAAAAAAACATCTTAACCCAATTCAAAATTTCTTCGTAGAAAGGGGTCGCGTTATACGGGGAATGTACCTAAAAATCAAAAGTTAAGCTGGGAAGTATAGGTGCGCGTTATACGCCGGATTTTACGGTCTATGCCCAGTTGTAAGGGGTTTTAAAATATTAGCAGAGGCGGATTTTGCGGGGGGGGTTTGGGCCCCCAGGGGCCCCCGCGGAAGGGTTCCATTTATAAATTCAACGTCCCACAAAAAGATCTTGAACCGATATTGCAACTCGTATTTGTTTCATGTAGCAACCCTAGCCATCATTTTTTCCCCTGTGGTGTATTTTTGGGGGTTTGTACCCAAATTTTTCCAGCATTTATTTTTTTTCTTTTTTTCCCAAATTTTTTAAATTCCCAAAAAATGGGAAAACTATTTCAATCCAAAAAAGTTCGTTTTTAGTCCAATGCGGGGTTAATAACTCTCGAGTATATTTTACACTGATAGAAAAAAAAATCCCAACACTAAGAAAAAAAAATATTGGCGACTAGTGTTTAATTCTGGTTATGAATGAAGCCTTTACACATTGTCATCCCAAAGAAAACCAATTTTATGCTCGATTGGGAAAAAATCTGGGATCTAGCAGGTCAACGAACACGTTTACAACCCTATAAACATGTTAGGGGGTTTCAACAAGGTTGGGGGGGAGCACTTTATCCCCTTTGGGGAAACCCCTTTAATGTTGTTTATAAATCGCAGTGTAAAAAGTTAAAAAAAGCCAGACTGACCCTTTCAAGTTCACTGTCGGGGTGTAAAAAAACCCCCGGGGTACTCCCCAAAAATCAAAGAAAAATTCAGTTTCCAGACCATAACTGTAGTTGCAGGCCCAGTGTATCTAGGTGGAAGAAAGATTGTTTGCAGGCGCTGACCTGGCATTCTTCTAATCAATTTACAGCCATCACTGCATTGGCGTAACATACATCCCTCAACCCCCGCTTCATGGCAGGATTCTGGGGTCCCAAAGCCTGACTGACATCAATTGTGGCTTGGGGCGCAAAACCTAACTTTGCAGGAGGCCCCTTATATTCTCCATTACGCCACTGTATCACTGTCACCAAGACAGAAACAGCTTTGATTGGAGAACACAGCACATTGCCACTCCACTCTACATTGATTTCTAACATGAGATCACTGAAATCACAGATATCAATGATTTAAAGCTAATGGTTTGAACGCTAAAGGGCGTCTGGCTGGGAGCTATTTCTCTAACGATTGATTTATTACAGTTCGCTGTGTCACTCTGGTACCAAAAAACAGTAATTTCTGCTGTAGATGCACTACGTTCCCCAGCCATGTGATGAACACTGCGGTCTTCTCTGTCAGTGGTGACCCATGAGTGATTGAACTGGGGGCGTAGCTACCGGCGTATCTTCCACATCAATGATACGGAGCCCTCAAGCTACAGGGGCCCCAACATGTGTAAACTACAGTAACACTAACAAGGCTTTCTTTTCTATAAAAGGGCCCCGAAGGAATTTTGATACGGGGCCCACTCAGAACTAGCTAGTGGGTTGAACCATAGTTTTCTTGAGGTAGTGCCTTCCCGGGACCACTGCTGGCAAAAATCTTGCACAGTGAATACATTCCTTTCAAGTCTTTCTGTAATATCGTGGAAAGAAAATCCATCTTTTTTAAGCTCTATTATACTACCTCGTTCAAAGTCAGACAGCTGTTGATAATGGCTTCTTCGTCGCTTTAAAGTCATTTTGGACTAACATCAACACGTTACGTCAAATATCGACAATAAATAACACTCACGAACTTCATAGTGCGTATTTGATGTACACTTGATTCACATCCTCCACGTGGAGCAACTATCACCCCACTTATGTGCCTAACGAGTAATTTGAACACTGGCGTAGCTACACTCTATAACAAAAAAAAAATCACGCACCAAGAAGGAGTTGCCCGATTGTAATGAAATTTCGTATGCAAATGTAATGACATTTGTACCGAACATGCAAATGATTAAAATTTGGTGTTCAATGAATGAAAAGCGGGAGCTGCAGCGCATCGGGACTGCGCACTCAGCAGGTGTCCATAATAAGCGATTCTCAATCTGAGGGTGAAAATTTCTGTTGTAGTGCGATTAAAGATACCTTTCAACGACTGAAAAAATGCCTCGCCGCAGGATTCGAGGTTATTAGCAGCAACTGTCAGAGTTTGAAAGAGGTTGTATCATTGGATTGAAAGAGGCAGGATGGGCTAATTGGAGAATCGCTCTTCATAAGTGTCGAAGCGATGCGGCCATTAGAAGGTACTGGCAAGAATGGGTAGACAGTGGCAGATTTCAACATCATAATAGTAGCGTTCGACCTAGGGCCACAGCAAATCGGGAGGACAGACTGATAGTCAGATCAGCTGTCACAGCGCCTGATTCAATCAACTATCAGACGAGTGACCCGCACACGACTGTCCACCATGTTCAATCACAGACGGCTGATAGAACGAAATTTACGCTCGTACTGACCGCTATGTTCCCTACCACTCCCGCCTGCCCACTGTCCTGCCAGATTACGTGGGTGCTAGGCTCGATGAGGTTGGAATCATGTTGACTGAGGACGTATAGTGTTAAGCGACGAATTCCGCTTCCAACTGCGTCTTGACGATCCTCGAGACGTGTCTGGAGATGCCCAGTGCAGCATGCCGATCTTGCTTTCCCTATTTCACGCCACACAGGTCCTCAACCAGGAGTTATGGTCTGGGTTGTCATTTCTTATGACATCCGGACCCCTTTGATCTTCATTAGAGGCACACTTAAAGCACAGCGGTACGTCAACGACATTCTGAGAACTGTTTTGCTACCTTTCCTTCTGCAGTACCCTTGCCTTATTTTTCAGCAAGGTAATGCCAAATCACATACAGCACGTGTTGCTAGGAACTGTCTTACAGCTTGTCAAACACTTCCTTGGTCAGCCAGATCGCCAGATCTCTCTCCAATCGAGCCTGTCTGGGATATGATGGGGAGGTGACTGCATCTACCAGGTAATGTTGATGATCTGGCCCGACAATTAGAGCATATTTGGCAAGAAATACCCCAGGAGACCATCAGGGTGCTTTATCACTCTATGCCACGTCGTGTGGCAACTTGCATCCAGGATAGAGGTGAGTCAATACCTTATTGAGCTCGTTATTTTGTAACTTAGGAACTCTGAAGTAAATCCTTCAATCTTTCTGAAATTTTAGTCATTTTTTATTCTGTACATAAGCTTTCTACCCACCAATTTTTGTCTCTATCGGACAACTCTTTCTTGATGCGTAGTTTTTTTTGTTTTTTTGTTATAGAGTATAGTTTTGAGTAGGTCCTGTGTATCAAAATTCTTTCGGGGCCCTTTCGTAAATGTAAGAGCCCTGTTAGTAGGACGGTAGTTACATATGTTGGAGCCCTTATCATTGATACGGCTGATATGGCGGTAGCTATGCCCCTGAATTTTAATCAAAGTCATCTTTCAGATGTATATAGAAGCTTACCAAATTTTGTCGATATAGCACACAAATCCTTCTTTGTGATGGGAATTTTATTTCCATCAGTGTATTTTACTAATGAAATTAAATGAGAGGAATAAAATGAAGTTTCGTGATAAAAGGTATTTTTAGTTCCAAGCAAACTGTTTCAAGGCCTTAATAGCGAGATAAAGATTAATAAAAGCGATCTTGGCGGAAATCCGTGATATGAGTGAGGGGAAAAAACCCGCAAACATACTGCAGGCTGCTTCCTTTTTGAAGCAGATGGAAAAATATGAAACTTCCCTATTAACCATGATTGGGAATACCATACTCCTGGGAATTAATGCTCCCTAGCCACGTAGCGCACAAAAAATTTTAAAAGGGGGGGTTCGGATCGAAGTCCACCCTTCTTGAATCATCCTTCTTTTGATTTTGTCCATTTTCGGAAAAAAAACGTAAAAAACAAATTATTGAATAAAAATTTAGCATTAATTAAAAAAATTAAATTATTAATAGCAAATAAAAAAATTTTATGTACTATATACAAATTATAATCAATCTGAAAAATCAAGGGTTTTGGGGGTGTCGGCCCTCAGGCCCCCCTTTTTACCCACTGCCTACAAATCATTGCAATAGGTTGAGCGCGAATAATTAAAAGGATCTAGCTTACTAAAATCTTTAAAGAATTATATTCAAAATTTCAGAAAGGAATTTGGTTGATTGATTGATTGCATTTCTTGTTTCCTTCTTTATTAAGCAGAATATTTTGCTGCATAAAAAAAAAAATAAAACGATACTTTAAACATCAACTGAACACAACAATAAAAAAGTTGCTATATATATAAATATTTAATAAATTTATTTAAAAGTATAAATACAAAATTCGAAAGTTAGGTTTTCGATTACCTTTATGTTGGTCTCTTTTTCTTTTTTTTTCAGTATCTCTCAAAAAATGTTCGAAAACCCAATTTTTAAAACATTTATAATGTTTTCGACTAATAAAAATTAATATATCGGAATTGTAATTTTTAAAATAATATCTGTAACTTGCTTTTATTGGATATAATCAATTTTCAAAACATAGTATAATTATTACTTTGAAAATTTTTATCAAAAACTACTAAGCAATTACGCAGCAAAATTCTTCGTACGCTTAAAAAAAATCTGATCATAGAAGATCTTTTTATCAAATGTAGTTACTTCAGCGAATCCTTACACTTTATTTAATGAAAGATAATGTGAGCATATTTTTTTATTTATAAAATGAGCACAAAATAATTCTATAATTTATTCGCGAACGATGTCCAAAGACCAAGAAAAGAGATTTGATGCAAAAAAAACGTCATTTCTTAAATAAAGCGGTCTCGAAGACGGGTACACTATGTGGACCAAAAAAATGTCAGCTTCTAAATGAAGCGGTGTCTGAGACAAGATAATGAGATCGAGTACTAAGGAAGGACGGTTTCCAAAGACAGGGGTAAAACTATGCGTCAGCATCCTAAGCCAGGAGGGTTTTCCCTAAGACAAGGTGGCTATGCGTAGCATCCTAAAGAAGGCTTTTAAGAAGGTAAAGCTTGGTAACTTCCAAAGAAAGCGGTCTCAAAGACGGGGAAAAGGTATCTGGATGCAATAAAACGTGACTTCCCGAGCGAAGACGGTTTCTAAATTAAAAAAAAAAAGCATGTTAATACAATAAAACGCCCATTCCACCGAATTTGCTCAGAAAGGCTTTAATGATATAATCGATACACAACCCACAGTATTAGTGAGTTTAAAATTTTTTTTGTTATTTATAGACGTTTCAATGAATAGACAGTTTTTTTTTATAGATCCATATCCTGTGACGTGAAAAAACTGAATGAATTTTTGATGTATCTCAGTATGGATATTTTATGTTTTTGTGATCAACTTTTATATTTCAAAGTAAAAGTGGTTCAGGCTCGAAGCTGTATATGCTATTAATTTTCTTTGTCTATTTAAACAGAAACAAAATATTTATACCCGTTAATAGATGTCATTTCAAATCTTAAGCCTTTAAGGGTCCCCCCCCATACTAAAAATAGTAGTATCCAAAATTTAGTTTTTTTGTTTTGTTATATTTTTTAACTTTTTAATAGAGCTTAGTTTTTTTGATATCTATAAAAAAAAGATATTTTTTAGTTACTTTCCGGAACTATAACAATAACATTTTACTAAAAAATTTTTTTTTCTTTTTTTTTTCAGTTGCTCAAGGATATAAATTTTAGTAACTCGCAATACATTTTTTTTCAATTAGATGCCTTTTTTTTTAAAAATAATATCACTTCATATAAAATATTTTACGCACCTTTGGGCAAAACATAGTTAAATAGTTTTTGATGAAAATCACTGGATAATTTCTTTAAAAAAAATACAGAATAATTTTTAAAATTCAAAATTTTTTTTCATATGAAAAATATTTTAAAATAGGGGGGCTATTTAGAAAAAATTTTTGGTTCGTTAATCCCGGGCATCTTTTACAGAAGTATAATGAATTTGGAAGAATATAGTGTTCGTATAATTATAATATTATATATAATAATATTATAATATAAAAACTTTTTAAATATTAGGGTTACCCACAAATTTTTTCAAATTTTCCCCAAGATTGGAGATATTACAATATGTTTATATTGATTTTATCGAAATAATATGTCTGCTAAAGTGTTTTATATTTTCCCCCCTCTCTTTTTTTTGCTTTATTTTTATTGTGGTAACCCTATTAAATTTGAGCAAAAAAAAATAATATTTTAAAAAAAATATTTAACCATTTTTATATTGTGACGCTATTTTGTTGCAGTCTTCTATTTTTGTAATTTCCGTTGGAGATGGATATCTCAGAAATTACTGGTGAGTATTAGGATTATTTTTTATAAAGGGTATGAGTTCCATGTTAAATTATTAAGAATTAATAGGTTTACAAAATTGGTAAATTTTTTTTTTTTAAGGAATTGAATTTCTTTTTTTCAACCTTAGTTATTGAACCCGCCCATTGAGAAAAATATGATAAATCTGGCAAAGATGTATATAAAAACTGTTTCTTAAAAAAGTAATAAAGTGGGAGATGTATAATTTTTTTTTTTACTGTGAATCTTATTTTGTGAATTCTAACTGACAAAACGAAAAATCTAGGCAAATTTTTTTTAATGTAGTAAATAAAAAATTTCTGTTTTATTTTTAATAAATGATTTCCTTATTTTTCACTTCCCATAATAAAGTCGTTTTTTTAGTACCAGTTCTGCTTTAGGCCTAAAATTGTTTATCCATTTTTAATTTTTTATTTCTTTCACTTCCTTTAATTTCTTTTTTCTTTCGTCATTTTAAAATTCCTCACATTCAGTTTCTTTATCCTTGTATTTACACTCTTTAGCGCCGTTTTACATGAAAAATATATGTAAATTTCTTCTTATTTCACTTTTTAAATCCTTTTTAAATGGTCGTAATTCTACAGTTTTTAGTTGCTTCATTAAAATTTAGTAATATTTTTTTATTATGTGCTTGTTTTTTTAGTGCGAGGTGGGCATCTTGAAGAAAATCTATATTCCGTCTAACCTTTCGCATATTTTTTCCCCCTATTTGACCTATAAGGAATACAAAGCTGTCGTAAAATTTTGAAGAATTAAATGTTGTATTTTAAAAAATACATGCCAAATAAACGAAAGACCCAATAACTCAATATTTGCATGGCCCAAAAGTAGTAGTTGCGTTTAAATCCGACAAAAAACACGCCCCATATGTTTGTAGATGACGTGCAGTTTCGTTACTTTTCTTTTTCCTCTCCATAGTCTTTCGGGTACTTACGTATTACACCATATTTTTTGGAAATACACACACACTTTACTGCGTTCGCTTCCCTAGAAAATAGGTTACCATTATGGTGAACCTCATTAAAAATTATTTTTAAAATTTTTTTGGGAAACACTATTTTTTTTTACGGATTGAACCCTCCTTTAAAGTATCCCACCGTTCGGAACCGTGATTTTGCAAAAGTTGAAATGGATAATATTTATGATATTTAGTCCATAGATTAGAATACATGTATAAAATTATTTTAAAGGGCATTATGACAAAAAAATTTTTTAAAAACAATATTTTGAAAAATTTAATTTAGAATAAAATTTTTTTTAAATTTCCCCCTTTTGTAAAAAACTTCTATTGTATTAATATTTTGCCCGTATATACCCGACCTCTGTCAAGGCTCAAATAAATTTTTTTAAAAGCATAACGGAAATCGGTTTATCCATGTTTTTTCGAAACAGAAGGGGGGAAAAATTTTGAAAATACGCCGATGATTTTTCAAATGGGTTTTTAACTCTGAAAATAATTTGAATTTTCAAAAAACTTTAGCCCCGAGCCTTTTTTTTGAACTGTTTGAATGTATAGTAACGAACCCAACTATTTAAAAAGTGTGGCTTAAAATTCTTTGTGCATCTTTCTTATAAATTGTTTTAAAAATATAAACTCTTCTCTCTCTCTCTCTCTCTTTTACAAAATATACGAATGTCTCAATCGCATGATGTATATTAAATTTTGACAAACTGACCAGTCTCTTTGAAAAGATTTTCATTTCAAAATTATCACGTTGTGATAACCCCGGGCTGAGGGTATCATCTCTTCATCCCCCCTCTAAAATTTGTAGGGAAAAAATTGACCCCTCAAACCTTCCCTAATAAAGCTGGTTTTTTATATTAAGTTATATTAAGGCCAGTTATATTAAGCAATGCAACACATGTCTCCACCGAATCTATATCTATTATTCCTATAACTCTAGGTCTGCTATATATTAAAATTTTATTTATCGCTTACCTATCCCCGCGAACGCTCAATTTTATATCTTCTATTTAATACGTAATCTCGTCCGGAAACCAGGCAACCTTCTGGCTTCAAACCCACTTCTATATGACTCTTATAGTACTTCCAATTTAAAAAACTCCCCCTTTGCCTTTTTTAAAACCTCATTTTAGACCTTCTAAAAAAACCCCAGCTTCTCTCCGAACCTAAAACTCCAATATATATAATCATTCTAATCTGCATATCGCGTTTTTTTTCTTGAGTTGGTTTTAAAAGAAATGTCTTTTGTCCCAAAGATTCCCCAAGAGGATTTTAATGAAAATCGAGATAAAGCCCCGTCACAACGTCTTTAATATACAGTTTTATTGTCTTTACAACAATTGGAGAATTTCACCAATTGTAATTTCAAATTCGAAAATTTTTACGATATATAATTTATTCGGTCCGATATATATAATTATTTCGATATATATAATTTATTCGATCCGATATATATAATTATTTCGATATATATCATTTATTATATTAATTTATATTCGATAATATATAATGTATTCGATAATTTTTACAAATTTGATAATTTATACGAAAAGAAACCTTGAGAAAAGTTTATTTGTTGGAATGCAAATATTTTTTGAGGACAATTTTTTTTTATTTAGTCCTTCGCGTTGACGTTTAAAATATTCCTTAACTTTTTACGAAGTTCTGGATAATGAGACCCCAACTCCTGATCACATACACGCATACATATACATTTTTTAATTTAGCAGTATTTAAGTATTGTTCATGATTATTGCTTCACATTCAACACACAGTGTACTATATTCTTCCTTTCCTGTCTAAGTGAAGCTAAATGCTAAAAAACTGTCGCTATACTTTTATCTTTTTTTATTGACGCACAAATATTTGGATGAAGTCACTGATGGAAATGTTCGTATATTGTTTATTATTGGTGATTTCTCTATTTAGAGTATAATTTGCCATCGCGTTGATGTGGTCTTCTGTTGATTTCTTTTCAATTCACTGGTTCGTAAACATGCAACCATTTTAAAAATTCTGTTAATTCAATTAAAATATTTATAAATTAATATCAAAAAATGCTTTACCAAAATGGCAGTGTGCATGATATTGATTAAGAGATAAACGATAATTAATGTTGAACTTTGAAACTACACTAGGGCCGTTGGCGAAGACCCTCTTTTTTTTAAAGATAACTAGGACGTGAAAATGTTTCAAATTATGCATTTTTTTATTTTACTTTTAAAAAAATAGAGGGCACTTTACTGCATCCATAGATGCATTATTTATGAGAATTCGATAAATAGAATGCTAGAAAATTGAATTTTAAGATTATAATCAAATATGATGTAATTATGATTCAGGTACACTTTCTTCAAAATCCGTTTTGTACATACATGGGGTGATCAAATGAAAAGGTGCGAAACGACATAAAAATGAAACAGTTAAATATTTGCATATTCCGCCATGGGAAAGTGTAGCGAGACATCTCGGGATGCCATTGGAGGCTCTGACTAGAATCGGATCATGAGCGGGCGCCCGCATGCGCAGGAAAGAGCAAAGGCTCTTATAAAAAGCGGCGTTCAAATGATGCAGCAGTCCGTATGAGGACGGGATGGCGTTCGCGTTGCCCAAAAATTTGACGATTGAGGAGCAGCGAAGTGTTAATCCGATTTCTGACATCGGTCATCGGCAGATGGTGACCGTTTACGGGGAGAAATGTGTCTCTGACAAGTCTGTTCAGAAAATGGAGTGCCCGTTTTCGTGCAGGCCGTGAGAGTGTGGGAGATGACTAGAGACCAGGCTAGGCAAACACTGTCATCACTAGCGATCTCATCGACAAGGTGGACGACCTAGTGAGAAGTGATCGGCGTGTCACATTGCGAATGTTGGCACTGAAGGTGGATGTCAGCTATGGAACCGTGTGGACAATTGTTCACGACAGATTGCGATTTCGGAAGGAGTGTGCCGCTTGGGTTCCGAAGCAGCTCACCGCCCAGCAAAAGAAACTGCGTATGGGACTAGCACTGCAACATCTGTTTCGGTATCAGGAAGACTCCGCTTTCATGAAGCGGATCGTCATAGGTGATGAGACCTGGTGCCATCACTACGAGCCAGAGACAAATCGGGACAGCATGCAGTGGAAGCATGCGTCGTCCTCCCCTAAAGTTCAGAGCCGTGAGGTCAGCAGACCAGATGTTGCTCACTGTCTTTCGACGTTCAAGGTCCGCTACTTGTGGAATTCCTCGAGCACAGAAAAGCGTCTCCCATATGTACAGTGAGACACTCCGACGCCTACGCAGGTCCATCAAGAAAAAGACCGGGGCTGCTCACGGAGGTGTGGTTCTGCTCCATGATAACGCGCGTCCACACGTCTCCCAATACCAAATGGAATGGACAAGTTCAAATGGGAGCGTTGGACCTCCACCTTTCAGTCAGACATGTCTCCCTGCGATTTCCATTGTTTGGTCCCCTGAAGAAACATCTGAAGGGGGCCTTCAACTCGGTCGACATACTCAAAGGGCACTGTAAAGAAAGGGTTGTCAGCCACAGGAATTCTGGGGGAAAAAGGTCCCGCGGCGTTCTAAATGGGGGCTTGTGCTCAGGCCTTGGGGTTTTTTTGAATAAAGTCTACATTTGTTCCCACCGTGTCGTTTCGTACCTTTTCATTTGATCACCCCTTGTAATATGTATTGTAAAAAACTAGTTTTTCTATTCAAAGAATGTAAATTTTCTGTATTATATGTTCAAATTATTGAAAATTCTACATCTTTTGTGCAAAAATTTCAGAAAATTTAAATGATTAACAATATTCTGTTTCTTGAAATGTTAATTATGTCTAGTTTTGCATTTATAAATACTCGGTGTTGTTCTTAAACTATAAATCAAGTGGATATAGTAAAAAGTGGATTTTGAGAATTATTGTAAATTAAATACAAAATTTGGCATGATGGCTTGCTACCCAAGATGATGCGACTTGGGTTTTCGGAACAACTCATCAAAATTATACACTCCTACCTAAATTCCCGTGAATTTAGGGTAAGAGTTGAAAACAATCTCTCCACCCCGCGTCCAATTCTCAGTGGGGTACCACAAGGATCTTTAATAGGACCCAAGCTCTTTAATCTATACATCAACGACATTCCCAAGGCTGCCGAAGTCCTTAGCGATGTACGCGGACGACACTGCCATTTTTACCCAAAACATTTATAACCGCAATATCACTGAGCGGCTTCAAAATTATGTCATTCGACTCGAAACCTGGCTTAACGACTGGAAAATAAAGGTTAATGCATCTAAAAGCGCATGCCTCCTCTTTACGAGACAGCGGTGCATCGGAAACCTCCCACATGTCAACATTTTTAATCCACCCGTCCCCTGGGTTACTGAATATAAGTACCTAGGTTTAATACTTGATACTAAATTAAACTTTGCTAAACACATCCGTTCCGCCCACCAAAAGGCGGCTGGAATGAGAAACACTCTAAATCGCTTGATTTCTCCCAAGAGCACACAAGCTCGCATTAAGGCACAAGGTTCTATTATACAAAGCCATTCTTCGCCCCATGATGTTGTACGCTTCTCCCATCTGGGCAGGGGCGGCAGTTACTCACCTGAAAAGATTGCACACTTTTCAAAACATTCAACTGCGTAGAGCAGCAAACGCACCTTGGTTTGTCAGGAACGAAGTCTTGCATAAAGATCTTAATGTTCCGTCGCTTCTGATTTCATCAAAAACAATCAAGAAAATTTCTTCAACCGGTTACCACAGATTTCAAATGAATCTATCAGGAAATCCCGGCTTACGACAATTCTATTCCTAGCTCTTCTAAGAGACCTAGAGCAGTTCTTAATCACTCAGTATCAACACTTCCCAGCTCGAAAAGGATGAGAATGTCTTGATTACAATTAAAGATATGAGCTTTATTGTTACACTAGTTGTCTTCTTTTGCAGACTTCACTCACTCTAATTATTCCCCTCCCCGCGCCATGCAAGTTTTTGATCGCGTTCAGTGTGGCAACTTCACCCTCATGATCTTATTTCAAACTCCTCTACCTTTTCTTCCAAGTGATTATTTAAAACTTCCTTTCAATAACCGCTCGCAGTTATCTTAGAGGTAACGTGTAACAGATTTAAAAATATTATTCTCTTAATCCTTGTTATTAAAAATATATCCCTTCTCTCCTCGTTCCGTCAAGATGCGGCAGACGGTTGAAAGACGGGCTTTGCTGTCATGAAGATGTGACGTCATTTTCTCTTCGTTTTCCTAATGAAAGCGAAACAGAAACTAAATCAACTGGGAGAGTGGTTTCCACCCACCCCTCCACCAGCGTTATTGCGCTGCATTTAATGTGGACTGCTTTTTATTTTATGTAACTTCAACAAATTGTTCTCTGTTTAATTTATCATGATGAGTGGATAATACAGCTATCTCTAAGGTTCCACGTAAATGTATAACCGTTACCCAGACTTTTGAAAATATAGTATACTTCTAAAACAACTCTTTTAGTTCATGCCATTTATTTTAAATAAACAGTTCTTCAATATGTGTAGTATTTTCTTATGCACATCTCTTTTGTTATTTTTAAAGCTATCGTTTTTATACCCGGCATATAACGCGCACTTTTAACACAAAAATAACTTCGAAATTTAAGGGTGCGCGTTATACCCTTAAATTTCGTTTAAATTTTTACCCTTTCGTGCACCCTTAAATTTCGACGTTATTTTTTGTTTAAAGTGTGCGTTATACGCCGGATTTTATGGTATATAGTGATGGCTTTTTTGAAGTTAGGTGATTTCATTTTTTCAATATTTTCTCTTGGGGTGCTGATTCAAACCCAAAACTTTTTAAGCTGACAATTGATTCTTTTAGTGATTTGGAAAAACAAAGCATTTGTACATATACCTAAATTAAAATTTTATCCAGAATTTTTTTCAAGTCAAAATTTATTTATTTTTTAATTAATAATTTAAGGAATATTATTTTAGCTGCCAGAGAGTAAATGTTCTTATTTGACATCTTTTCAAATTAAAATAATACAACATATCTTAATGTCCATGCAGATTAATTTCTATGCATTTGGGCCTCTATTCTATGAATGTAGTGTGTTGTGTGTGATGCCACTGAGTAGAGGAGCTGATGCCCGTTAAATATGTCGAGGCTGTAAGTCCATTTGGCGTGGTAGCTTGGAGGGCCAGGTACATACGTTTAAGAACATGCGTCTATGAAGATGTCGACGAGGCAGTTTTGAAATGGATACACACAATGCGAGATGAAAGTATTTCGATCTCTAGAGTTTAGTAATAGGGAAAGCTCTTCAACTTGTGAAGCCATTGGGATACGACCAATTTCTAGGTAGCAATGGATGGCTAGAAAAATTTAGGAATAGAAACAGAAAAATACGTATGAAGGGATTTTTGGTGCATTGCAAAAATGTGAGGTGTATTATAAAACAAAGCATTTTTTCGAACAAAATTAACAGATTTTATGAGTAATTAAATTTAAGGTAGCGTGTGGTAATGTATGTTTAAAATTACTTGAATGCTTTTAATTAAAAAATGTCCTTAAAATTCATTAATTTTAATATAAAATTATTTTCTTAATGTCTAAAATACAGTATATTCCTCTACATTTTTTTATGGGCAAGATATATAAATTACAAACGGTGTGAATAATAACATTTAAAAATATATATATATATATATATAGTTTTTATGAACTTAAAAATTTGTTTTATGTGGTTTTATATAGTATATTGAAAAATGAACCTCTATATAACGAATTTTTTTTTCGAGATTTTGAGACTTCGTTATATAGAGGTCGGACTGTATATGCATATTAATTGATAAAAAACCATTTAAATTAAAAGGAACACAATACAAATAATTACTATAAAAATCAAATCAGATCTTTATTCAAAAAAATAGTAAAATTAGAATTAAAAAAAAAGCATTTAAAATCTGTAAGGGTTCCACGCAGGTTCTCTGTAAAAAAAAAAAGTCAATATTAGACGTTTATTCATTTAATCATTGATTTAATAATTTCAAAGTAACAAGGAGTATAGAGGCGATGGACTTTGTAATTTTAAACCTGACAAGTGACAAGGTCAGCGTTCGAGCTGACATATCGCTACACTCAAGTAATTCGAGGGTTACTGGCAACAGCTTTCGTAATTTTGAACCTCGGTCAAGTGAAGCGGATGACACCAGAAATAGCACCCCCCATAACGCCAATGGGAGGACTTCGAGCTCGACTGGTTAACCCGCGCGGGGTGTTCTGTACACCCCAGCAACAAGAAAATCCTCCCAGGATTCTAAAAAGAATGTACAGAACCACGATTTTTCTGTAGCTGCACATTTTAGGTCATTGAACCTTCAGGCCTGATGCAATCCCTCTTTCTCGAACGATTGGAATGTAATGACATTCAAATGTTTATCTGGGGGGCTGAGAACTCCCGCATGAAGTTGAGCATTTGTATACAGTCTGCTCTGAATGTTTGGAAAATGATTAAAATATTATTTTTCTACTTTCTACTAACATTATCTCATTAATTAGTATATTTATTACTTGTATATACGTTTTACTGGTTTATGAAAAAATATATAATTATGTGTTTTAAAATGAAAATTTTGTATGTTTAGTTTAAATTAATGTGTTAGTCTCATTTGTATGCAATAAATGTAATAATTTTATTTGTATAATACAAAAAACATCTTGTACTTGATAAATATGTATCATAATGACTTAATTTTATTTTCATAATTAAATACACGAGTTAAAAAAGTTTGGGATGTTCTCTACACTCCGCGAGTAACGACGGTAGCAAAAACAGGAGAGTTAAATACACATCCGTCCACACAACATAGCAGATCTTCAGTGATACGGCGGCCACGAGTTCGAGACCATAACCATTAGGCTACAGCGAAGCAATTTTACAGGAAACGAAATATAATGCGCAATCAATGTGGTTGGCATTCATCTCTTATCCAGCGGAAGAAAAAAAGAACAAATAGGTGAGCCGACAATTTTTAAAACGAAAAATCAAGAACGAAGGCAGTCGTGCCCAGTCAAAAGTCTTGAAGTGGCAGTTAAGGCTGAACGTGGAGCATCAAAATTCAGATAAGAGGATTCGCATGTTATGCACTGTTGCAAATTTGCGTGGATGAAAAACAGCCGATGACTCCAATCATTTGAATAGCAAATATATTAATAGACGATAAACAGATGACTACACGATTACAAGTCAACGCATATATATAAAACAAGTAATAAAAAAAAAATTTAAGCCAATTCCTACTTAGAACAAAGAAATTTTTTATTTTAGCTACTTTTTATTAAATAGTTACAATTAATATAAATATGTATATACATAAGACAGAATCACAACGTTAAGTGGTAATTAATTTTTATTAGTTATCATTAAAGTATCGTTTTGTCATCCAAAACAATCGTGTACATAAATTTTCACAAGTCACCAACGTGGCTGTATTTGTAATTCTTTAAATAATTAGTTTTAATCAATTAATTTTATTAATTATAATTAAATTTTTTAATTGTCTTCCAAAATAATCATGTATATAAAATTTCAATTCCCTCCGGCACTAAATATAGAATCACGCCTTGCTGTTCCCTCTTACTCTAAAATTAGATGGTCGCGGGCGCCTATTCCCAGAAGAAAGGGAGGAAAAGAAAAACCATATGACGGAACGATGACAAATACCGAAGTCTCACCCGAATGGTGAGGGATGAACGTGCCCCCAAGCACAACGCCGGCGGGGCGGAGAAGCGCAGGAAGGAAAACGGGAAGATCAAGAAGGTGACAGTTCACCAAATGAATCCAATAGCGTTGTAACGAGACTGCTTGTGATGTTGAGTGTGAAAAGAGTGTAATTGTCGTGTTATGGGGGGCGAAGCGGATTTCTCCACTTCGTTGAAGAATATGCATATTTAATTTTAGGATGAGGATAAGTAAACAATGTTTGTGCTTTAATAATTGGATTTTCATGAGATTCTATAGATTTAAAAACATTTCTAGAGAGTTTAGTGATGTAATTAGAAATCGGCTCCATGTGTAGGTCGTTGTGAATGGCGTCATTCCGAACGTACCAGGGTGCGTTGGTCATGACGCGGAGTATTTTGTTTTGAATTACTTGGATTTTTTTCATGTGAGTGGCAGCCGCCGCTCCCCAGACCGGGGAAGCGTACGTGATCACTGGGCGCAAAACTTGTCTATAAAGAATTACTTTTTATTTTCTAGAGATAGAGGTGACCTTCTCCCGACAAGGGAGATGGCTAAATGTATTCTACCCCAGAACTTTTCCGAGAGATAGTCTATGTGTTTTTTGAAAGTTAGGCGGCTATCAATGTGTAGGCCCAGATATTTCACTACCGAAACCCACTGGATGTTGTCATCAAAAAGTGCATGTTCAGTAGTGGACGATAGCTTGTGTGACCACCTTCTCTTCGGCGTGAAACCACACAGTCATTATGAAACGTCAAACGTTGCGCACGTGTCAGTATTTCTACCGATAGATAGTGCCACCATACACACAGTTACGTGTAATGCAAAGTTAGACGCACTGACCGGCTTTCATTTGAATGAACCTAATATATCAGTGCCTTCGCTCTACCTTTAATAGTCCTATGCGCTAATAAAGAGTTTACTCTATTTTTATTTATTATTCGAATAATAAATAAGAATAGAGTACATACATATACACATATCGATGAAAATAAAAAACTTAATTTTGTTGAACATGTTTTTTTTTCCTTCAACAATCCTTTTAAACGATACTTCAGTTTCGTGTTAAGCGATTTTCACTGTATAGCCCCTCTCGCTTATTACTGTCAACGCACACGACTGAGCTCTCTTCTGAAGAGACTCGACCTTTGTTTCAAAGGTCAATTTATATAGCCTCGAGGAAACTTCTAGAAGGGTTGATTCCAGAGCCTTCTCGATGATTATTTAGCGATACTGTATTTTTTCCACATCAGGTAACTTTGATAACATTTCCTAAGATTGCCATAATATTTTTTCAAGTTCATACAAGGAGGCGAACTCTTCGCCTGTTATTATTCCACAACGAGAGTTACTGCAAGAAAAGTAATTTGTGTTTCTGTATGTTTATGTCCTTATTCATGATTTTCACAAACTGTGGATTTCTTTATAATCATCTGCTAATGGTAGACATTTGAAATCTTCACTCGAGTCACACACATTTATTACAATCTACTTTTGTAAAATTATTCAAACTTAGATCTCTCATCGGATGATATTTACATCTACATTTGTATGAATATAACCATGTGCCATAAAAATAATTTTCTGCATTTCCCGAATGTTTGGTGACCATAATACTCACAATTTAAATTATATAATTATAATTTATATATATATAAATTGCATGAGTAACTACTTCTAAATAAAAAGACAAAATTATATAGAAAAATCTTTTATTAAATGATCATGTTTTAACATACACAAAACCAAAATAAAGTAAATCACACATTGCGCCACGTGATTTATTTTGTATTGGTTACCACAGCAAAAATGTAAAAACAGAATTATGAATGATGGTCATCATTAACATAATCCACCTTCCAAAAGGAAGTCAAGCTCTGCACAATAGGAAACATTAGAAATTCCAGGAGTGCCAACATCAGATAAGTACTTCCATAGCATTGTCAACAGTCATCCTCCCATATGATCCTGTTATAGTTAGATTAAAAAAAATGCTTTGAAAATAAAATTAAAGCAATTTTTTTTAATCTTAAGAGAACAATTATTTTTGTGAATCCATAGATAACACTGATAAACACACATAATATTTTTCTTGGGAAATATTAAAAAACTTTATCTTGATTAAATGGTAATTAATTATCATTAAAGTATTGTATTGTCATCCCAAACAATCGTGTATATAAAATTTCAGTTTAACTAAATGCTTTAAAACATGAAAAAAAAACCTTTTCAAGTTTTGACACATCGCCAAAAATGATGCCAACGTGGCTGTGTGTATAATTTGTAATTCTTTCAATAATTAGTTTTAATCAATTATTAATAAATTATTGTATTGTGATTCAAAATAATCAGGTATATAAAATTTCAGCTCAATTGAGCGCTTTAAAATGCATTTTATTCACGATTGAAAATTCCACCAAGATAAATAAATATATAGAGAGTGTGACCTAATAGTAGGAATTGAATAATTTATCAATTGTTAAAAATCATAAAAATGAGGCAAGTTGCCAAGAAATTAATAGAGAATCATATACATTTTACAATTAGGAGCAAATTTAAACTATTATTCGAAAATATCAAATATATTTTTTAAACCGAGTATCATGTTAAATAGATATCTATAAGCATAGCATCAAAACATATTATTCACCTCCAAACTACCAAGATGGGGTCCAATAGCCGTCATGATTATTGAACTAAGGAATCAGGAAGTCTGCTCCCTTCAATAGCTGAAGAATATTCAAACATTAATAAAATACTCAAAAAAAAATTCACTCTTATAATGATGTAAAACTGACTAAAAAAGAATAATTTTTTAAAAAAATTATATAAAACCAAATGTAAAGAGGTAAAAAATAAAATAATTCCATATAAAACAAGATCAAGCACTAATTAACTAGAAAAAAGAAAAGAAAAATAACAGCAAGCAACAAAAAATTTAAAATACAAAGAAAATAATCCTATAATGTAGAATATCATTAAAAAATTTCATGATTAAATTTTAAAAGCATTAGAATATAGAGAGAGATCTAATAACGAATTAAATTACCATATTATTTTCCCTTTCAAGAGATTTTTGTATAGTGTAAATCACTACTATTGTGGATTAGACTATATATCTAAATTTTCTGTCTACATAACCAGTTTTACTAGTAAGACAAAGTTTATAATAATACAAGCATAAAAAGAATTCCTTGTTAAAACAAAATTAAACCTGCAATTAGAATTCTTCATTACAATTACACATCAAAACTGTTGGTACATAATTATTAAACTACGCAGATTTATTTTTGTAAAAATGTATTGCTCAGTAAAAACACTTTGAGCCTCACATCAAACTCTAGGTGAGGCTCATGTGAGGTATTTTAAACAATCTATAACAGGGACATCAAAGAAAACACCTAATCATGTGAACTTAATATTTTTCATTAATGAAAAGTTTTTTTTTTTAAAAAAAACATTAGGAACATATTCCACAAAGTTAAAATCATAAGACTTATTACATGTAATTTAGATGGAAACAGTTCAGTACAATGCGGAAATAGTTGGTTTAACTAAAATAATTTTCTTTGAGATTCTAAAACCAGATCAAAATATAATATTCTTTAATACTGTGCTCCCTTTCCCTAAAGGAATTTATTCAGGAATTGAAGAAAAAGACAAATCTAGTTTAAAGCAAAAACGATGACTTCACTGTATTCACAATTTAATGCAATTAAAGTATTTTAATCTGAATAGAATGCTCGGTATTGCAATAAACTAATTATGAAGTGGGGATCTTAGCAATTCATTAGGGAAAAATTGCAACTTAATAGAAATAAATCATGGGATAAAAATCACCGTTTAATGCACTAAAAATATACTTGAAAAACCATGCACATTTTCAGTTTATAGTAAATGTCCTTCATAAATATTTTGAAAAGGCATTTGAAATCAGAACAATCCACTATATTAATGAAACAAGAATATTTTTTTTAAAATTTATTTTCCCATGCTATGAGTACCTATTTATAAAAACAGACTATATTTTACCTACAGATTAAAAATCAATTACAAAAAAGCTTAATAAAACTTAAGATAGAAAAAGAAACAAAAATTATACTTTAATTAGAGGCCCTTTTATATTATTGTATTACTGATTTTTCCCCCTAGACTTACCCATTTTTTTCATATAAACAAACTGCTATATCTTAATGAAAAAAAAATTCTGGCATTTGGTGGTATTATAACAAAAAAATAAACATTCACCTAAAAATTTCAAGCAGTTTCCCTGATTTTCGAATAAAGTAATTAATAGTTTTAGATCTAACTAGATAACAGTAAAGAACTTGAAATCTTATGACATGAGGGAAATAATAGTAATATATTAAAAATATTAGAACTAGTAAAATAATTTTACGGGTATAAAAAAATGAAAAAGAAGCACAATTGCTCTAACCTTTTCTTAACTTTTGATTTAACTGTTTTAATTTTGCAAAAACTTTCTTGAGAAAAATCTCAATAATTAAAGAATTTTTTTCTTAGAATTAAGAGGGAAGTATAAAAAAAATATTCAAACAAAATATGCTAACTAGATTTGTCACATTGTTAAAAATTGATAGTCGTTACAACCAAGAAAAATTAAGGAGTTTTATGTTACATAATGAAACAGAGGAGAGACATTTGGTACATTAAGAAATGATATAGCATATAGAAATTTCTACTACTTTGGCAGGGCTATAGAGGGAAACAACTACACAATTTCTGAAAACAGTATTTATGAATCACTGTGGCTGTAAGAATTTTAAATAATCCATGTCCAGTATTTAACAATCCATGATCTATTTATCGTCCTTGCAGGTTACAAGAAGATTTATTATTTTAAATATAATTTAAGAAACTGACCATTAATTTTTCTCATTAGACATTGATGAGAAAACCATCTGGAAAGTTATACTGCTGAACATTTAAAAAAAATTTTTTTATCATCATTGCAAGTAGGAGTAGCACCACATTTCATTCTAACATAATCATTGACAATGAAAAAAAAATACATTAGATCTGAGAAATATTGAAAGGATTCAGACTATTGTTATAACATACCAATCTGACCTACCTTCCAATAAAACGATGCCATATGTATTGTACATTCTCAAATAGCCCAATTTAGGTTTTAGCAAGCATGATAGGATGCAAATACTAAGTGTGACCATTACCTGATAACAAGAAACTACCATAAATCATTAATATATATTCCAAGCAATCAAAAGTTATATGGTCATTACCTGCCTTATATATTCAGTAATTAAAACAGAATAGCTAAAATACTTTGTACATTCTTTTCAAACCAATTTGAAATTTTAATCTCTTGTAGCCATCATCACATGTGTGAACTCTCTTCAAAAGTATTTGTTGCAAACAGTGGCACACACAAAGGGAGGGGCAAGTCCCAGAGTCTGGACCCCCAAAAGCCCTTGATTTTTTTTGATTGATTACAATCCTTCATATATCATACGTAACATTTAATTAAGTATTTGTTATTAATAATTCATTTTAATGCTAATCATTCATTCAATGATTCATTTTTTACTGTTTTTTTGTTCCCGAAACTCAACAAAATAAAAAATATATATTGGGCAATGTTTTGGAGCATGATACGAGAATGGTGGACTTTCCCAACCCCTGAAAAATTCGTCTGTGCACCACTGGTTGAAACTTACAATGGAGGGAGACTCTGTGTGTTCATTAGTACTAGATTCTGAAGGGGAGCATATTAGTTATTGATAATGGACCTCACAATTTTGAATTAAGGTCAAGTGACAAGGATACCTTAGCAAGATCTCTGTTTAGTTCTAGCTTTGGCAGATTTAACATGCATCAGCTCTCTACACTATGGGTTCTTGGTAGCACCATGATTCAACAAAAATAATGGACAATCCATGAATATTTGGCTATTTATGCCACTTGAGAGAAGGTGGATAAATTTTTAAAACTCCAAACAAAATTTTAAAAAACTCCATACAAAATGAAAAACTTCCATAAATTCTTAGTTATTCTGTTGAAACATTTATAAGTACATTTTGCATTTACTAGCTCAATTCAAGTCTATGTTATGTCAATTCTTTCCAAGAAAAAACAAATCAATATGCAATTCAAAATCAGAACTTTTCTTTGATTTTTAATGGATAACATTTGACTACTAAACTATTTTCTTATAAAAAAATGTGAATACAAAATTAAATACAATAATCTACTTTTGCAAATATCTTCTACTGTAATAGAATCATATTCTGATTATTCTCTTTATATTAATAAATCATGTCAATACAACTGAGCAATACATTTTTACATAAAATAGATTAACTTTTTTCCTCTTTTTGAATTTATTTATTTCTTTATAGTAAAGAATAAAATGCAACAAACCCATTTTTATATGTTAGAATCTTCCTCTGCTACAACACAACCCTCTAATACTTACTGGTTTAATACATAAATACTGATCATGGAATTTTGATTATTTAAAAAAAAAATAATATCTATTCAATTCCACTTAAAATAATCATTTCATCAAGGGTGACAAAAGAGCAGTCAGCTCTTTTGCCGATTTGAATCAGTTGATTTTGTTATGGGTTAAAATAAATATGATGAAATGTACAAACCCCACCTTATATATATCTGTTATAAAATTGGCACACACAAATAGGGCCCACCCACCCCAAACCCGTTTTTTTTCGATTGATAATTCTAAGTATATAGTAAGTAAAATTTAACTAAGTATTTGTTATTAATATTAAATTTTTTAATTAATTAATTATTTATTCAATAATTAGTTTTTACTGTGTTTTTTTCCCCGAAAATCGACAAAATAAAAAGGAGCATGATACAAGATTGTTGAACTTTCAGGCCCCCCTGAAAAATTCCTGTGTGCGCCACTGGTGTTATATCCTGTGTGTGTAGTAGTATCTTCAAATTCTAATTTCAGTTTGCTTCATATTGGTTCGATACATTATACAGTAGAGTTCTGAAAACTCGGCACTTAATAACCTGTCAGTCTGGATAACTTGGCTACATAATTGAAGGTCGAAAAAAAACTACCATTATTTGCTTCTGTTACAGTTAATGAAAAATTGTTGGAAAATGATGGAAGGCGTTAACATTGAGGACACCATACAAATTCCTAAAGTATCACATAGTGAGGGACTAAAGGCTGTCGAAACTGCCTTCAGTATTTTGAACAATAAGGTGCATCGTTAATGGGACTCACTGTTCTTTCATCGTCTTTGTGATGAAGTAGCAAAAACGAATACCAGACATTCAACTTCTGCTTTTTAAAAAAGGGGGCTTTAAATTTTATTTTCATGTAGTAAATGCTCTATGTCTCCAAAAAGTATATACTTTTCGTTAGTTTAAGAGTATTTAGGAAGTTTATTTTTTGTTGTATTCTCAAGCAAATACGTAACAAGGGCTGTACAATCTCTGCTGAGGAAATATTTGGACTTATTCTTTTGTAAACCCATTCTCAATAACCCAGCATTTTCACAAACATGGCCACCCTTCAGTCCCCATTAGGCCGAGTTTTCGAGACTCTACTTTACTGGCCATGGAAATTTATCATTTTAAACAATAAAATAATCATGTCCATTCAACAGATCATATCTTTTCCTGGATCAAAAGGAAATAACATTTTTAAAATTTAAATTTTTTTGATTCTCTTATGATCAAGCAAATCCACTTTTTTCCATGTTAATATCCTTTCTTGCTTCAATTCTTGTTTGATACATATTAGTTTTGATACTTGATATTAGTTATGGAACTTGATTATTCTTTATAATAAAAAAATAATCTGGACCATTTAACTTATAGGGGGCGTGCAAATACGCATTCTTCATGGGAAACACCCCGGGGGCGGGCAGTTCAAATGTGCATTTTCAGCTGGGCGTTTTTTAAACCCCTAGATGGCACCCTATGTCCATTATATTGAAATCGAAAGTAGCTAGAGTAACCTGCCCTTTTAGTTTTTTTTATTTTTTGCTTGTGGTTTGATTTTTTTACATCAGCTGAGTGGGGGAGGTGTAATTAAAAGGTCAAAAAACAGGCTCGCTCAAACTTTCCTCTTGAGATGAAACATTTGCTTCTTTTCCCCAAATATTTTTTCTTATTTTCTTTACTACGTATCGGGGTTTTTTAGCGTCATTTTTAATTTTTTTTTATATTTTCCGTCTTTTCTTTTTAAAACCTTGATTTCGGGGGTTATTATTTGATTGTTTGAAGGCATTTTCCCAAACCTTAATATGAAAAAAAAGGGTGAAAAAACCCAAAAGTGTATAGTCACAACCGTGTGTAAATAAAATAAAAAATAACAAACATTTTATGCTTAAAAATCAGCAAGGACTTCCCTTTTTCCCCGTTGAATTTTCCACATTCAACCTTCATTTAATTTTGCTATTTTTTTTTGAAATAATCTTTTTAAAAATTTTTTTTTAAATTTGAAAATCTATTAATTGTTTTGTCAATTTTTGGAAAAAAAATGAATTTTTCGAAATTTTTTTCCCCAAAAAGGTTAAGTCATATTTTTAATTTTCATGTAATTTAAAAATGCGTTATTCCATTCTAATTTTTATGTAACTAACAACTTGTGTTATAATCTAAAGAGGTACCCAAAATTAGGCCCCGTTAGGACAAATTTTATTATTTATGCTTTTTTTCCAAGTTGGGCTTAGCGACAAAAAGCCCGTCCTGAAGGGGTAGCCCTTCGCATTCCCCCCGTCCTAGCAGTGGTTTTCCGAAAATGCCCGTCCTGAAAGGGTTAATAGATTATTACAATATTTTAAAGGTCATAAATGAGTACATGACTCCTTTATAAATTGGAGTTTAGTGTTTTTACAGTAAAGAATAAACAAGACCAAATGTAACAAACCCACTTTCCTAAGTTAATATCTTCTTCCGCTATATTATAATCTTCAAGTAATATGGGATTGATACTTAATATTGGCGATGGAATCTTTATAAAAAATAATCCTATCGTAGATCGGAAAAGGGATAATTTGATAAAACATACTTTTTCACAAATTATGCTCTTGTTAATCTGAATTTATTTATACCCTTGTGGATAAGAATAATTAAGATGACATGCAGCAAACCCACTTAGAAGGGAAAACATATTGGAAATGAATAGGAAAAGGGGAATATTGGAACACGTACAAATGGTGTTGATAATATAAATAGATATTTTTAAGGGATTCAAAAAAAGGTGAAAAATGTTTGATAGTCTAAACAAGGAATTATATAACACACAAGAAACTTAATTTTAAAAAATTCTATATGAACAGCACAAATTATGCTATCAAAATTATAAGAGAAATTTGACACAAAATACTCAATTCTAGAATATGCAAGGCACTTTGTAAAAAAACGAATTCAGAATAAATACACTTTTCATACTGAAGCGAGGTGGCTGCTATCAAGAAGCAAAATGCAGGCCATCCGGTATAGTGGTTAGTGACTACTGTTCCATAGCACTTGGGTTTGAATCCTGGAGAAGGCATGGAATGTTTGTAAATGTAGAGCCTGTGCTGCATTGAGGCTCTCTAAACATTCGTTGAGCTGCAAGTCCTCTCGACAGGGTGGTGGAAGGGGAAGAGGTTCCAGAGTGTTCGTCAAAATTGGGGTGGAGGAGGATGACCAAATCAAATTGTACTGTCATCTGTGTGGTGCTCAAAGCTGGGGCAACGACAGGCATAAAAACTGGCCCCTTGCCATGATGAATTTCGGGGACCACAAACCGACATTGCTTGATCAGGTGGCATTAATAACAACAAGGAGCTAAATACTAACCTGACTATTTATTCAATAAGAAAAAGAAAGTAAAATTACTTTTCTAGTAGAAAATTAAAGCAAGGTATTCAAGAATTATTGTAAAATACTGACTGAGTAATCAAACTTGCATATTTAATAATTTTTTTTTCTCTATTTAATGAACTAAACACATCCTGTGGAAAGGACTACAGGTTATGTTGAGATTATGAAGCAAAATAGATATTTAAAAGAAAATATTGCATGAAAGTTTGTCATGTTCTGAGAGAAAAGATACCAATCGAGTTGTAACAATTATATCCACTTGTATCTTAATAGATCTAGTTATATACAGTGAACATACAAAACAACTATCTAAGCATGAATAAAAAAAAAATCTAATTCAAGTTATCTTTATCAAGTCTATTATAGACCCTTACAATAATTAAATATTACTTGTGAAAAAGTAATAAAAATTTTGATTCAACTTGCAAACATGAAGAAACAAATATCAAACTAAAAATGTGAGTATGAGTTAAATAACAAAATTAAAAATCATTTTGATGCAATAAAACAATCTTTAAAGAGATTGCTTCCATTAAATAAACATACATAAGTTATAATTAAACTTTCATTTATAATTTTATTAAATTGAAGAAAAGTAAATATCTTTTTTTTTTAAAATCATGGAGAAAAAGAGAAGGAATTCAAATTACAAATTAAGTTGCCTCTGAGACTGGATAAATCGTGTAGAATGATTGTGAAATCTGTAAAAACTTTTACTTTCCAAGTGTAAGGAATTTAATATAACTAATTCAGTGATTAGGTCAAAAAGGTTAAAAAACAGTATAGAATATGGTCCTTTTAAACAAAAACATTACCAAAATCTGCAGTTTGAAATTATAGTTAAACAATAAGGGTAACACCAAAGGATTATGAAACTCATATGAACATCTGTTTAACAGATCTCATATAATTCTACATAATACTTTAAATGAAACTGAAACTTAAGCCTAGTGTGTGCCTTGGTAGCCCCAATTAACATCGTAACACAAAAGGCTACATGTAATTTTTAGCAAAATAATGTTGGTATAAAATATGTATCCAGATTCCATTGAAGTTTAAATGAATGGGATTTTGAGTAGCTCAATAACCAATTGTTGATGAATATTTAATACATGATTGAAATAATTGAGTGTTATCATTACTTACATTCATCCAAAATTAATAAAGCAACTGACATGGAATTCTTAAGACTAGAAACTTAGATTTTAAGGATAAAGAATACTGTCAAACTATTTTTATGTTTTCCTTTGTACAAAAATTAAGGAATTATAACTACGTAAAAAAATTTACACAGCTTATACTTCAATTTATTAACAGAATTAAAATTAGGAACTTAGAGAGAGAGAGAAAGCATTAAAACAAATAACTTATCAACTGTGATATGTAAAAATAGCTAACATACAAAGTAATCACAAAACAAAACCTTTTTTAAATAACCTTAAAGAATCTTTAGAATATAGCCTTTAAAGTGCATGTGGCTACCTAGTCTACCCAGAGGTATCACAACATTTTGTGTTACTTGCTAGGACTAAATTCTTTGAATAGCATTTTGTATACAAAAACGTATAGCATACATTGCTTTAAGCTCGTCACCTTCTTAGGGTATCCTACTCGATTCCAGCATGTAGGATGACATAAACAGCTGTCCATGAATGTGTGGAAAATTCTGATATTTTCATCAATATATTTTCAAAAAGACTGAAAATTTTTATCCAATGTCAGAATTGTTGGAAATCTAAATATAAAATTTATAAATACAATGGGGTACAGATTCAATAATAAAAAAATTTAAAATTACAGAACATAAACACCTCTATTATATATCTGAAGTTCTTTCTTTCAGAAATGATTTTCTTTAATGAAACCTTAAAATTTTAATGATTAATGCATTAGAATATATTAAACTGAAAAATTTTGTATTAATCACTTAGGATCATATTCAAATCTTTTTATTTTTAACAAAAATTACAATAAATTTTTTTTAAAAAAAACATGTTTGTAAAATGTACTGGCATTTAAAAATGGAATAGTTCTTAAATGAGATATATATCTGTAACTGTAATTAAATAAAAAAATGTTTTGGCAAGGTTTTTATGCAAGTATCCATTAACATGTTAAAAATGTTTATGTCCACAGAAATTGATGGTTGATTTGAATAACTAATCCCTTTTTTTATAGTTAAAAAAATAAAATAAAAAGTCTATAGTAAGGCAACATTTGCAGAAACAGGCAGGCACATACATTATAAACAAAAGAATACGTAGATAAGCCCAAGGCAAGGAAAATGATTATTTTTGTCTATTAAATGAGATAAAACGATTTCCGTTTGATGTTTTAGTAATAATCATAATTTATAAATACAATCGCCTCATAGTCTACATCTAGTACACAAATCGATAAAACGGTAAAAAAATCTGAAAAGTAAAACTCTACAGTTAACGTTAAAAAAAAAATATATATCCCTGGAAATTTCAAACATACTATGATAAAAATTACAGGAAATCATTTAGTTCTCATTTTGCGCAACTATAAAAAAAATTCTATACTTTAATAACGATATATATTAAAATAACGAGTTAAATCCAATAAATAAAAACATCGCACACTTCAAAGTTCTTATTATTTTTATTCGGCATTAAGATACGTGGAAAACAGTACGGAAGCCACCACTTATCGTTCTATATTCACTAACAAATAAACCGTAACATAAACCACATCACAATAAAAAGTTATAATACATTAATAGAATAATGAGATGCAAAAGAAAGCCTTAACAAAATTCTCTATACAATAACGATGATAATCAAAAATCGATATTTAGTAAACATTTAATTAAAAAAGACAAATGACACAGATTTCTACAAAATAAAAGTTAAAATTGCTGTCTCTTCCTAAAAACAGCGAGTTTTTTTTTTTATTAATGATTGGTATATATTAAAAGGTCGGTTTTCGAAACGCAGGGAGAAGAAATAGATTGAGCGCTCGTCGAGGACGCGATTCCCTGCATACTTTCAAAAATAAGACAGTCGTCTAGTGGCCGATGGCGGCGGTGCTCTTGTATTGCTATGAAAAATAAAAAGAAAGGCCGTAAGATGAGTGAACGTTCGGCTTCATTTTTGATAAAAACAAACGCAATCAACATCAAAAACTTTTTTTAAAAGAAATATTCATAAATCAGAATTTTATGATCACTCATTTCAAAGGCGGAAGAAATTGCTAATGTAATTTTTATACGGAAACATCAAAAGCAAGCTTTGAAATAGGAACACAATCAGGCACACAAAAGCAGACTACTATCATTACACACAAAAAAATCAGCCAGGAAGGAAAGGAGAGAGAAAACTAGGACATCATGCACTAGGAAGATTAGTGATGAAAGAAAAGCATTTTAAAAGAGTCTGAAGGGACATTTACAAGAACACATCTCCACTGTTTACTTGTATGATCAAAAATATAATTCTGTAATAATAAATTAAAGCCTTGGCTCTTGTATTAGAACATAATCTTATATAAAAATTAGCATTTAAATTTATGAACTTGTAATACATAACATGCAATTTCATATTATTAAATTTCATGTTCTTATCCTTCATGTTAATGTTTTAATAAGCATGCAAAGGAAATCAAATGCATGTAAATTGGTAAATAATTAGAAACATGCTTTTAATTAAAATATAATTGAACCTTACCCATTAAATATGGAGTCATATCCATAAGGTGACCTATAAGAAAAATTTGTGTGTATAACAAAAACTAAAACAATTTTTAAGACATTAAAACTCTAATAAAAATACAATTTTACAAACATCTTTTATTTTAGTTCTTAACATATTTTTTTAATTAAAAATTTAGTCTAGAAAATTCTTTATTATAAGTTATAGATTCAATAAAAAATACTTAATATCATACAGTTTGTTTAACGTGCTTTCAAAGAGATACAATTTTAAATTATACAAAAATTTAATTTATTACCAACCCCAAATACAAATTGATTAAGACAACATAATTTTTTATACAATTAGAAAAACAAAATCTAAATAAGAAACATGAATTATACCTCATTGAAGATAATGGAGGTGATCGTCTCGAATAAAGAAATTCAGAACGATCATGTATCGGCCGCCGTTCATACAATTCTTCCCTCAAGGGCAAAGGTGGTAATGGCCTTGAGTAGGGATCAGATGATAATGGAGGCAAAGGTCTCCTAGGGTAGTCATCTCGTAGAGGTGGCATTGTATCACTGCGGCGTTCATATGGTGGAGGATATGGCCTCATGCGATCCCGACCAAACGTGAAAGAACGGTCATAAAACGAATCACCACCCAATGGAGGGCCATCGTAACGCCGATTATAGCCATTGGCAAATCCTCCACCATAACCACCTCGAGGTGGTAAGGCATAGCCATTTCTTTGTGGAAGACCACCTCTGCGGCTATAAAATATGGAAAGCATACATTAATAAAGCAGACAAACAATATTTTTCGATTATACTAAGAAAGAAACTCTGTCATACTAAATGGTATTCATTCTGCATGTAATGACAGTTAATAATGATTACTTTTCAAATTACAAATGACTATAAACTTAATCTAAAATTTTAAAGAACAAATATTTAAAAAAAATTATTTTTTTTAAAAACTTTTAAATATTTTTACTGTATTAGATATTTAAATCTAAGACCTTTTATATGTATATAAAACTATTTACAAGAGTTTAGAAAAATTATAAATAACTTTAATCTATATTTAAAAAAGGCTTTTAAATAATTTTAATTTTATACAAACAAAAGTAATATTCTAAGTTTGAAATAGTACAGAATTGATACTATTTAATATTCTTTTAAAAGCTCTTGGTGGTATTAAGGCTTCATAATTTATTTTTAAAAAAAAGCATCAAAAGAGTGTTGATGCTAATCATCAAAAAAATAATTCTGTTCATTTTAAAAAAAGAATTTCAAGTTAGTTATAAATTTTTAAATAATTAAATGACTACCTTTAATTAATGAAATCTAAAATCTAAGAATAATGGCAAATAAATCTCAGTTAAAGAAAATATACCAAAATTAATACATTCAACATCTTGCAAGAGGCTAATTTAATAAGAGAATAAACAAATAAAAAGCATGACACTTAAATTTGGCTAACTGCATAGCCCGGCATTGCACGGGCTTTCTCTACTTTTATAAATTTTCCATTTCCTTCATAAAATCAGCACTTCTAATACTTTTTTTTCAAATGACTTCCCTCCTCCGCTTAGCCCGGAGCTGATTGGGCTTTTACTGAGTAAATAACTTAAAATTCCCTGTTTCGAAATTTTTTCACTTCTTTTCTGTCAGACAGATTCATTTCCCCCGGCGTTCTTAAATGCATAAGATATTGTCATAGAAATTCCCCTTCCCATCTCGCTATCATATCTCTCGTGTAAGTGAACAGTGGGACTTTAATATTCACTCAATCACTTTGCTACTTTTTTTGGCCTCAGAAATGAAAATGTACCTTTTTAAAAATAGTTGTATGTTGAGAAAAGTAAAAGTTTTTGTAAAAACAAAATATCACAGCTGCATTAAATGTTGAATAAAAATTGTGAGCATTTTTTGAAATGTTCGAAACACTGAAAAAAAAGTTCCATACGGTTATTTTTATACATTAAGAAGGAATAAAAACTTAGGTAAGTAAATATTAAATATTTAAAATTTGAGTATATTTTAAAAATATGTTAAAAAAAAGTTTTCAGCATTTTATTTTTTAAATCACTAACACTAAAAGATCAGAGTATGAGTTTTTTAAAATACATTTTCATATAAACACATCGATATTGATTCATTTTAGAAAAAAATCTTAAAATATGTTAAGTATCGTTGTTTTGTAAAAAAAAATAAAAATAAACTGTATTATGACGAAATAAATTATCTTTCCAATTACAAAATTGATGGCGAAGTTATTAAAGGCGCGAATAAAATTTTGAGTATTTTATAAAAAATCATAAAAATTACCGTATTTTCCTGTTATAGAAATCCAGCGGCAGTATTATCCATGAAAGCCTTTTTCCAGTAAAAAAACATTGTATAATCCATGGCCCGTATAATCCGTAGCAGTTTTTCGACAAATAATCCAAAATATAAACTACCGATAATGAGTGTCACATAAGATAAGAAATACACAATATAATTAAAAACAGAAGTAAGAAATTGTACAGAAAACAAAATTTATTATGAAATGTCTTTTTAAACATGTATGATAATATTTTTTACGATAATCTCAATAAAACAAAAATATTCTTTGCTACTGCCATCAATGTTTTGAGTTGTTAAACAAAACATTTTGCACACGGAAAAAAATCTTTCTTTTTTTAATTTAGCAAGTTAACAGCAAAAAAATTAAGATCGATACTGCTTTCCCATTGTCTCTTTCTTTTAAAATCCATTTATTTATTTCTTCCTCTAATTCTGGCCAGTGGGGTTTTCCACGATGTTTGGCTCTTTAATGTTGATCACAATTTTCGAAGTTGGGTCTTGTTTTTTCTCCGCAAACGAATATTCGATTTGTCAACGTTGAAAAACCTTGCAGCTTCCCGACATCGGTAGCCTTCTCTATAGCTTTTAACTTGAAGTTTGCAGTGTAATTTACACATTTTCGCTTCAACATGATGAAAACTTTCAAAGGACGTAATAGCTCTATTCAAGAGAAAATTGGAAATGGTGCCAGCGACTAGTAACTGTTTTTTCCTTCCGAGGAACCAATTGCTCTTGAATGTAATTGGACAAAACTAGTTATGGTTGAATTACGTCAGCCGAGTCATGAAAGCGCCATCTATTATTTATTTTACAAAACATAAACGGCATTTCTTTCAAAACTTTATCGTTAGCTTTTCTGATCTAGAATGTTTTTTCTCAGATAATCTGCGGCAGCGTATAATACGCACAACGATATTTGAAACTTTTTTAACACATAATCCGCGGATTATATACAGGAAAATACGGTAAGCGATGAAGTTGTTTCAAACCTGCGTCCAATAGTTAGTAATGAAGCGCTTTAAATCAGTGCTCCGCAACCTTTTTATCACTGCGGACCAGTCAACATTTGATAATTTTTCCACAGCCCGATGAGGGTGGGACACGTTGATTGTTTTGGTTTAACAATTTTAATTTAGTTTTACATTTAAATATGCCTTCAAAATAAAATATAGTTACACCAAAAATGAATAAAAGTGATTTAATGTGGAATATAAAGTGATTTCCGTGGAAAGTTGCGCAAATCCGAGAGAAAAGTACCACTTTAAATAAAATGGAAATAGTTTAATGTTCTACTAGGCGGCCCGGCACCATTTGATCCATGGACCGGTACCGATCCGCGGGTTGCGGATCACTGCTTTAAATGATCGTGCCATGTGTGAAAAGACCTTCAAAATAAAAGTAAGAGATATTCCTATTGTAAAAATGCATTATTTAAAATTTTCATTTGGGGGCTTCATTTTTAAGTTAATGTCTTCAAATTACATATATCGATTGCAAACAGTAATTTTAAAACAAAAAATGTAACAAAAATAATGCTTTAATATTTCTTGCAAAGGAAAAAAAACGAAAAACAGAATTTTTTTTAAAAAAAACCATAATTTTAAGGCTGTTTTCGGTTAATATTAAAGAATAGGACCCCAAATTTGGAACATTTTTTTCAGATATAAAAGAAATGAAAAATTAATATGATATTCTGGCTTCACTATCCTTTAGAAAGCAGCATTTTTTATCATACTTCATTTTTATTCATTTTTTCATATTCAGCGTTTATTCATTTTTTCTGGTATAAAATGTGTTTCGCATTTTTTCTCCTATACCATAATGTTATATGGCCTATGCCTTCTTGTATTAAAATGAAAAGAAAGTATTAATGAAATATTTTGAAATTTTTAAAAACGCTATATTGTTAACAGAGGTCCAAGCTATAATTCTACAAATTTCCATGGAAATTGAGGCATTTTTCTGTCTGAAAATGTGCTTCATGTTTAATTCAAGCTCTTGTACTTTACCAAAAACAGCCTTAAGTAATTTTTTCAATCTTTGTACAGATTACGAATAATATCGTTCTACAGATGGAAAAAAGTTTCGTGAGATTATTTTTGTAAATAAAGAAGTTGTTAAGTATTTAAATAAAATTTTGAGTACTTTTTGAAATATCGTAAAAAAAAAAAGTTTCTGACATTTTATTTTTAAAATGAATGATTCGACAAAATAAATTATCTTTCCAATTACAAAATTGTTGGTGCAGTTATTAAATGCGTGAATAAAATTTAGAATATATTTCAGAATTTTTAAGGTTTTTTATTCCACTGTTCTTCAATAAATCATTCTTTAAGAATGAAGAAAACTATCAGTTTATCTTGCACTCTTCAAAACATTTATCTGTAATGTGTAATGAATTGAATACTGCTATAAATATCAATTAACGCAAGTGATGACAGCAGCGAAATTTGCCATTCAAAAACCGGGAAAAGAGTGACCTTCTCTATCACGCATGCATAAAACTTTCACCTGTATCCTCAGAGTTGAAGCGAATAACCTTGGAACAAAACAGAGCTTTGCATGAAATATTTAAAAGAATTTTTTTAAGAGCAAGATTTTTAAGTTAATGCTTTCAAACTTAACACATCGATTGCAAACAGTAATTTTTAAACAAAAAATGAAAAAAAAAAAAATAATGCTTAAATATTTCTCGCAAAAAGGGGGGAAAAAACGAAAAACAATTTTTTTTAAAAAAAAAACCGTAATTTTTAAGCAATTTTTTCAATCTTTGTACAGATTACGGATAATATCGTTCTACACATGGAAAAAAAGTTTTGTGAGATTATTTTTATAAATAAAGTTATTAAGTATTTTAAATAAAATTGAGTATTTTTTAAAAAATCATAAAAAATAGTTCTTGACATTTTATGTTTTAAATGACCGATTCGGAAAGAGAAAAGCAAACGGAACGATTTAGAAATCATTTTCATAAAAACGTTTAGATTTTGAATCATTTTAGAAAAAATCATAAAAAATAGAATATTATTTTGTAAAATAAATTATACTGTATCGTGACAAAGTAAATGGTCTTTCTGATTCTGTAATTATTTTTTGTCTGAGTTTCAAAAAAAATTAGATCAGGTTTTAAAAATGTCTGGAAAAAAAAAGGGTAGGAGAATTTGAACTTCGCCGTCTGGCAAGGAAAAATGGCAATAATTATGCATTTTAAGGTTTTTAATTAATATCTCTAACTAACTGAAATATCGGAATATAAATGGTCAAAATGGATTCCTCGGATCATGCCCAATCTTTTGGTACCTTCAGCGAGTTTCTGCATCACGTGGTTCGTGAGAAGATACACCGAGCCGCAAAGTCGCTTGCATAGAGAGATACGTTTGTTTACCTTCGAATTTTAATAGTGTAAATAAATGATTTAATAGCTTACTTAAGCACAGATTGTTTATTGGCACGACCCGGTGCACCAGGCTCAGGGTGTAATTTACTTCTTGATGGCTGCAAAACAAAGCAAAAAAATAATAAATTACACTTCATAAACGTTAAATAACAGGTGTTTATAAATAACCAATATAATAAAATATTCTAAAATTGATAAAATTTTACTTACTAGTTTTTAGAGCATCACAAAAAAATTACATAAAAATATGCATATTTATTGTTTTAAAAACAGTATATAAACATACAGCAGGCACGTAATCTTTTTCCTAACCTTGATCACAGTAGAATAAAAGCTCTTTGGGGCAGCACAACATAATTTTAACTCTTAACACACTAACAATAACTAATATGGAGAGTTTATGTTCAAGTAATTTAAACTTAATAAAATTTATGATTTTTGAATTAAAAAAGTAGAAAATATAGAATTAGATTCAAACTGTTTTACAGATTGTATATATAAAATCTACTTATAAAGTTCATAAGATAATTAAAAATCATATAAAGTTAATGTGACAGTTGACACCTCAGAAATTAAAACATTAATATCTAGTTCCAGTGAAGTGGTTACAATTCTCAGGGAATTTCAAAGAGTTATCTAATATTCTGGTTCTAATTTTACTCTTTGTATGTTTCAATCTTTAAAATAAATGCTCACAAACGTATGTACTTCTGAAGAATATGAATATCAAATGAACATGAGGGATTTTTATCTTTGGGCAGATATGATTTATAAAACTCCAATAAAGAAACAATGAAGTCCCTTTAAACTTCAATTTAAATTTTGCTAGCAGCTTATCTACATTATCTATAAATTAAGTACCAATAAAAAAATTCATTTTTTAAAAAGTTCTGAAATTATTTAATTCTTGTATCAGATCGCAAAAGCAGGGTTGTGCATTTTTTCCCATTTTTAGGATCATGTCTAGCCAACTTGTTAAAATGCACAAAGAAATATTTACATTCATTTAGGTTTGCCATTATTTCAATTACTTAAAATTTGCTTATACTTCGTAACTTTATACCAGGATGGGGCAACCATTGGCTTGTATTGAATAATTTTCTGGCCGCAAGATTCATTACAACTGTACAAAATATGATTATTTTGTGCAATATTTTTGTTTTTAGTGTAGTGTTTTGTTACAAATATATCCCATTACTGTTCCTAATTTATTACACTGCTTCTGTTTTTATGCATACTTAGAAGTGAGTAGTATTGCACTGCAGCTATTTCCTGCAGCATCACGCTTGATTCCTGTAACTTTATTGCACTGCTTATAGCTAGAGCTAGGCATATTTAATTACTGCATTATTATTATTAAATTATCTATGTTTGGATACATGGAAAAATAATGAAAACAATAATAATAATTCATTTGTTTTAAATTTTCACTCTAATAAATGTCTGTAATGAGTTCAAATCTAATATAAAGATATTTATTTTTATATGCAGCCTGCGAGATTATGTCTTTCCAAAGTGACCCGCAAGGTCATTTGGGTTGGCCACTCCTGCTTTATACAGATAAGTAGTTTTTACCTTGAAGATGCATGTTTGTTATGACATCAAGTTTAAATTCACATTTTGCTTATCTTATAAAAAATTTGATTTAATCATGTCATAAAATCTTTTTAACATTTGATCCCAACTGAGCCTCCTCACCTGTAAAGTATATTACTGTCATACTCATCATCTAAGCACTTAAGAAATTTCAATAATTGCCTCACTGTTCCCCTCAATAATGAAATTATTCTCTGTCCATAATGGATTGAAAATATTTACTAGTCTTACACAGAACACAAAAATGATGAGTCAACAACTACCGTACTCATTTGAATCTAAGCTGTACTTTTTCCTCAATGTCAATGATACTAAAAATTGAGTACGGCTTAGAATCGAAGGCTGAAAAATTCGCTGAAATGGGGCAAACTGCTCATGTACGTATTTAAAAAATTTTAAAAACGTGTTGGGGTGCAATTCAGAATCGATGACCGCTTAGATACGAATATATATAAACAGTATTTCTATACCTTCACTAAATTTACTGAAACACAATATCAATTCAACTATCTGTCATATAACTTTACAAACAAAACATGCCACATATCAAGCAATTCACAACAGTGATCATAATCCATCTGATTGCAACAGTAAAATGAATCTCTTGCTCTTTTAATATATGTGGGTTATTCAAAAAAATAAAGCTAGTTTCAGAAAAAGCAATTTTTCAACATTTTCTTAAGTTATAGTTTTTAAGTTACTGAGCAGATGACTGAAATTTAATAAATGCTATGATAAAATAGTAATCTAATCTCTCTCCACATACGCTCACCAAGGCAACTATCCACTATGCACACATGCTGCTATGTTCCTTAATCAATATAAAAGACAGTATTTGCTACTATATAAGGTCTTTCAGACCTGTCAACTAATTCAAATCATTTTTTTAGAAACCAGCTTAAGTAAAATAATTGATGATGCTGATCACTAAATCAACCTATTCCAGCTACTTTCAGCCATATTTGTTAGTGCAAATAAATAATCAATGATGAATCCCTTATAGCTCGGCAATATCATGGAATTAGACTAAATCATTAGAATTAGTTTTATGTTCAAGTATAGTAGAAGGGGAGAAATGAGTCAATCAAGCAGCAGAAGTCTTGGAGATATTATTTTTTCATTGAGAGTTTACATTTTCTAACAGAGAGAATTCCAACAGAGAATTGGCATAAGTTTGATGCCTTTTTCAGGCGATTCTGCTCCAGATTCTGACTACCTCGATTCCCAGTTTTCTGGTCAAGTTCCACAGGCTTTTCGATTGATGGTGCATTTTCCAATCAGAGTACTCATTTCACACGCAAAAGAGTACTGATTCTCATCTTTTTCTCAAGGATTTTCGACAGTTCAGACTGATCTGATATTTTACGACAAGAATCTAGAATTTTTTGTTATTTCATGTTATTTATTATATATATAATTAGTGTTTAAATATTAATACTAATTTAATTTTTAATCACTGATATTAATTATTTAAATTTTAAGTACTACCGAATAACTTCAAATAATATATGTTATTACACATACTAATGTGTTTAATATGAATCTTATCTTTTACTTTGTACAGCCTTCTTATCTATGACAGCCTATTACTACACATACTGATGTGTTAAACATAAATATGAAAATCTTTTACTTAGTATAGCTTTCTTATCTGTGGCACAATCTAGTTCTAGACACACTGATGTGTTAAATATGAATCTTTTACTTTACATAGCCTTCTTGTGGCATAGCTTGAAAAAATATTTGAACACTTTAGATATTATTAAAAACTTTTTAAAGAGTTAACTGATTAAAAACTTTTCTTTCGTGCTCATATGGGGAAAATTAGCTATAGTTATCTAAAAGATAGTTTATTAGTGACTTTTCCTACAAAAAAAATAAATTTATCCAGGAACTGTATAAAACTACAGCAACATTTTTTTTTCTCCAAAAGATTTAAAAATCCTGTAAAAATTATTTCTTAAAAAAATTTTTTTTAAATAAATATTACAATTAAACTGGCATGACAAAATAGTATCAATGTATGTAATTATATTGGTTAAATTTGCATATTTTCTACTTTGGCACTATAGATTAAAAGAATAATTAATTACAACCATTAAAACCTACACTCTGTGAATATATTTATCTTTTAACCCTTAGAATTCAGCTGATTCAAAATCAAAATATCCCTTGCACTCGGCACTTTTAGAACTCAGAAAAAATTTTCTTTCCCCCACTGGGAACACAGTGAGCTAAATGTGGTAGTGTTAAGTTTTTCTCATTACAAAAGGGAGATAATAAGGGTTGCTGTGATTTTTAGTCATTATTCATTCCCGAGTAACAAAGATTCCAATACTTGGCGCTACATCATATTACAATAATTTTCTTAATTCATGGTTCCCCTTTTTAACTGAAAGATCTGTAAACTTTCAAATGCATATTTTTATTTTTTGTTATGAGTGTTGTAAATTTTTAAATTGCACATGTCTATTTTGAAGTCAGTTCTAAAGTTAAAAAATACGTTTCCTTGAGTTTGATGAACAGCACTTCAGAAGTACTAAGAAAGTAGTAGAATGTTTACTAGAAATCATGTATTCTACGCAAATTGCTAAAAATAACTTATTTTGAAACAAGATTTTATTGCATCTATTGCTTAAATGACACAGATTAGTGAAGGATACTGAGTGATATAGGTTATTATCCCTAAGTATAAGAAAAATACCATGAATGTAGTAATAAGGCATATAATAAATGTGTTTTAAAATGTTTAGAATTTTTTAAAAATTATTCCTAATTTGATGAAATGTTTTCATGTTCCTATGAGTATAATAAATAGACTTTTAAACAGTCAAAAGTTTATTATAACTTTATTCGTGTAATGCGTAAATAAATATTTTCAAACAAAACAAATAACAAAAGAAAATGATAACTATAAAAATAAATATTATATTTATTAAAATATTAAATTATTTAAAATGTTTTCACTATTAAAATATTTTCCAGAAACAAGTACATTAAAATATTATTAAATTAATTTCTTCGGTAATCTCATGACTACACTCTTTGAGAGTACAATATATTGTTCAGTCATAAACTGGTAATAATTATTTCAACTACTTTTATATATGTATATATACATATAAATAGGTGTGTAGTCGCATGGATTAGTGTGCTCACTTTATCTATGCACTTACTATTACAGCTTATAAATTTAACTGCAACTTTGAAACCCTATAATAAAAAGTAACACCTTATGATTTTTTTCTTTCCTTTTTATTGAAAAAGTATTATATTTATTTCATTTATTCTGGTCTTTTTTGGAACATTTTAAAAAATCAAAGATAAAGCAAGAGAAAAAAAATGTGTTGTTCCCATAATGCATAAAATCTTTTTTTAAATAGAAACTTTGCTGTTCCTAAACGTCGCCAAAATTATAAGGAATACACACAGCTTTGGCAAAAAATAGCCCCACCCAATTATGGACAATAGAAGCAAAATTGTAAAAAGGGTCAGTTGGAAAAAAGGAGGAAAGAACTGTCTTTAGCAAGCTTGGTACAGACGTCGTACCAAGCTGAATTAAAAATTTCTGGCATATGTACCAGCCGATTTATAATGGTTAAGGGGACTTTTTTTTGGTACCCTTTGAACCACTTTCTTTATGAATTTAAAAATTATATTTTAAAATTTTATATAATTTTTCTATTCAAGAAAATGATACAAGATGAAATTTTTCACATATTATTCACACAATTTTAAAAATTTAAATTCTGTAATTATTAATTTTTTTACCTGAAATTTTTTTGTAATATTCTTATGGATGTTATAAACTTTAGGGATCGATTTTACAGTAACTCAATTCGTTTTTGAGGAAAAAAATAAAATGTCGATATGCATGCTAAAAATAAACGAAAAAGCCAATATCTCTTTCACTTTAATTTTTTTTAAAAAAAAGTATTCAGTTTACAGCAAAATGGATCCCTAATTTTGTTACATGCTTTATATGCAACACACAGGAAAAAAATGGAAGTGATTAGTAAATAGTTAAGGAAGGAGTAGCATTTTGAATGCACTAATGTTTTGAACAACACAAACTGAGAAAAAAACCACTTTAAAGTTTATAATTCTGAAATAATAATTATAAGCTTAAATAAACTTAAAATACCACTTTAAGATAATAGTTATATATTTTTCTTTAAAATAATTGCATTTTCGTAATTTTTCAACACATACATTGTTATAAATGATCAATTTTAAGGTATTAATTGCACAAAAAAATTCAAGAAAAGTGTTAAAAAAATATTTTTTTTCTGTCACGACAGAAAGTTTAGTTTTTTTCTTCACATAATACTGAAGTATTACATTTGTACGATAAACGTATGAGGAATAAGAACTGAAATTATGAAATTACTAATATAAAATGCCTTAATTCTCTCTCAAAAAGTTTACGAGCACACGTTTCACAAAGAAAAATTTCATTTTTGTATTGCCTAGGAAATATTCTGCTTTATATATTACACATTCATTTTTTACAGTTATTTTCTCTATATAAAATAGATTTTTTTATCAAAGCTTTTTTTTTTTCTAAAAAGGGTGTGTGGCTGAATTGCCTAATTTGTTTTCAAATGAAATTTTATTCAACTTCTAACTTTCCGACTATATAGCACAAATGATATATCAATCGAAAGATAATAATGCAAATAGAAAATAAATATTAAAAAAAAGATTCGGAAATAAGAAGAAAATTTAAAAATATATTTTCAAACTAAAATCAGATTCAGAAATTATAAAAATGGAATAAAAAAGCGAACATTACCTCCACACTTATGGTAGACCCCATCAGATTATAGTTGTTTAGATGCTTTACGGCTTCATTTGCTTGCTCGGTAGTTGCCATGTGCTGAAAAATTAAGTTAATTCTATATAATTAATAGAACTATTATTACATAAATATTTTCTAAAAACAATAAAAGTACTGTTAAATACAAAAAATAAGATTCAAAATTTATGGGGGTGCAGTTATATGCCATGTACAAAAATGAGAGCTTTAAATACGAAAAAAGATGGGCACAGAAAAAAAAATTACGACTTCCTCATATAGCAATACTGTTTATTTAAAAGAAATGACATTTCTTATGAACTTTAAGAGTTGTATTTTTAGAAGTATGTTATTTTTCTAAAAGCCTGGGATAATACCTCGAATAAATGACTTCAAAACAAGAGCATTGCATCTGTATATTTTAGGTTCTTCAGAAAAAATGGGTTGCACGTTATACAGCGAATATACCTAATAATTTAAAAATCAGCTCTGAAGTATAGGTGTGCATTATATGCCGGATTTAACAGTAATTTTATTTTATAACAATTTCATAATTATTCATGAAAAATTTAATGTTCAGAAAAGAATTTCACAGAGGTACAATCACTAATTTATTTTTAACTAACAAATACTAGCATTTAAGTTTGTTAACAGGATGTGTGTTTGTGTGAATGAATGAATGCTAACGTCGCACTATTCAGCTATTCAGAGGCTTTTGAAGATAGACCATGCAATTTTGAACCATGGTCAAGTGACGATGACGGCACCTGAGCTGGCACTCCTCCCAAATTCCACACTACACCAGGGGGAGGAGGATTGAGCTCGACATTGGCACTCTCTGCACAGCAGGTCTTCAGTGGTACTTGATTCAAACTCATGACATGCTGGTCTCATGAGTCCCTTACCTTGACCACTAGGCAACCGCAGCACTCATGTTTTAGGGAAGAAGCATGTCAGGAAATTTGTTTTCACCCATGTGTGGAAATAAAAACAGCTTTTAGCAACATTTTTTTACTTGATGATTTCTCCGGATTAGAATAAACCAGTTTACGATATAATATGCATGAACTATATTTTTTAAATATTAACATATTACATCGTCAACCAATTTCATCAAATCAAAAGACAGCAATAAATGCAGCAATATATAGCCAATAACCACTCCCATGAACATTTAAACACAGTAATATTAACGATGACAGTATTTGCAGACATCTTTTTTAATTGAAAATATCTTTTCACTTAACTAAATCAGCCAATGATGTAACACGAGTATCTTTTTTATTTGCTTTTAAATTATATTGTTTGATCTATTATTTTAGATACTTATGTACAATAGCAACAATGCAAATGCTCAAGATAACACCAAGCTGACAACCTCAAATTTGCACTGAATCGGCATGCATTTGGTTGAACGAAAGGGTACAATTGATGGTTTTGAATGGCGTTGAGTGGAGTCGAAAGAGAATCCCCACTTTGTGTGCCGGAGTGTAAGAAAAGGTATGTGGTTTAGTGATAGTAGATTGAGTATTTGTGTGATCTTGCGATTAACCAGGTATTGGTTTGGCAAGAGTATGAATGAGTTTGTAGTGAATGAGATTTAAAATTTAATAAAAACACAGTGGTGGATTGGTACATGTTTTGCCGTGAGATTTGTATAATTGCATGTGTAAATGAGAATGTGATAAGTGATTTTTATAATTTTTAAAATGCTGTTTTTCCTTTATTTTAATGCCTTTTTCTCGTAGAAATGCTCTTTTTGCCCTTTTCTTTATTTTATGCTTTTGAATAAATACATGTGTTTTCAACGTCCCTGACGCCATTACGGAAACCCCGTTTTTTTAGGATTTTTGGACAAGAGCTGAGACTGTCAACCCCCCTTTTTTTCCCTTCGTTTCCGGCCCTGACGCCATTACAAAACCCCCCCATTTATTTAGGGTTTTTGATCACCAGCTAAGACCAGCAACCCCCTCCTCCACTTAGCCTGGCGTTGATTGGGCTTTTACTGAGTGTATAAATAAAATTCCCTGTTTTGAAATTTTTCGCTTCTTTTCTGTCAGACAGGTTCATTTCCCCCCGCCGTTGCACGAACATTTTTAAATGAATAACATATTGTTATGGAAACTCACCTTCCCCTCTTGCTACCAGCCGTTCTATATTAATATCATTACGAAATTCGATTGGTAATTTCCCACAATTAATTATTGTTTGCCACAACTATGTGGCAGCAGAGTTGCACAGTGGAGAAAAAACAACCTGAATGATTACTAAATATATGCTATTGGAAATTCTTTATTAAACAGCAGTTATTCAATAGTGCAGTTGAGAATTCATTAAAAACAATTTCCGAACATTCTAGAAGTTATTAAATGCACAAAAAAATTGAGCATTTTTAAAAAAAAATCATAAAAATTAAGCAATGATGTTGTTTTAAAACCGGGTCCAAACGGTAGTAATCAGGCGCTTTGCCGAACGCGCCACGAAATTGTCAGGAAAAAAGGAGTGAGACTACCTTTAAAATAAAAGGAAGACATTCAATTTCGCCAAATCTAGTGATTTTCAATATTTATAGGCGCGTCTTCTTTTCTAGTGTCACCTTTCATCAAACGTGGCGGGCACAGGGGAAAAGATTCATTTGGTACCAAACCCTTAGCTATTGTAAAATTGCGTTATTTGTTAAAGTTTTCATTTTTAAGTTAATACCTTCAAACTTCATATATCGATTGCAAACAATGGTAATTTTTAAACAAAAAATGTAACAAAAATAATGCCTAAATATTTCTTGCAAAAAAAGAAAAAACAAAAACACAATTTTTTTAAAAAAAACCGAAGAAAAAAACAAAAACAAATTTTTTTTAAAAAAACCCTAAGTTTTTCAGTCTTTGTACAGATTACGAATAATATCGTTCTACATATGGAAAAAAAGTTTCATGAGTTTACTTTTATAAATAGAGAAGTTATTTTAAATAAAATTGAGCATTTTTTGAAAAACCGTAAAAAAAAGTTCTTGACATTTTATTTTTTAAATGACTGATTCTAAAAGAGAAAAGCATGAACTTTTTTAGTGTAGAATATCATTTTATTACTGCAAAAGAAATGCAAACGGAACGATTTAGAAATCATTTTCATAAAAACGTTTAGATTTTGAATCATTTTAGAAAAAATCGTAAAAAATAGAAAATATTATTTTGTAAAATAAATTATACTGTATCGTGACGAAGTAAATGATCCTTCTGATTCTTTTTTTTTTTTTGTCTTGAGTCTCATAAAAAAAATTGACCATGTCTTAAAAACGTCTGGGATATAAAAAAAAATTCACCTCCCGGTTAATTCTGCTTGGCGGTAGAAACAATACGGACTAAAACAAAGGTTTTTAATTAATATCTTTTTAACTAATTGCAATATGGGAATGTAGATGTTCAAAACGGATTCCTCAGATCATTCCCGATCTTTTGGTATCTTCGGCAAGTTTCTGCACTATGCGGTTCGCGAGACACATGTAGATAGAAAGATAAATACGCATGTTTTTCCTACGAATGTTAATAGTGTAGATATTCATTATTGATTAATTTTAATGGATATTATGTAATTATTTTATGTATAATATATAATACAATAATTAACATATAATTATTTTTCTATTATGTTGATATTAATTATTGATTGATATTGGTTATTTTCAATCTCGTCCCACATTCTTTATTTGAAATTTTTTTCAAAAACAATTCTTTAAAATTATTTTCCTGGCGATTAGTTACACCTAGGATGCCATTTTGGATTCCATATCACTCGATAACAAGTCCTGCAAGGCTATTCCTTAAACTGGGATCACTTGCGACTGTTTTTGATCGCGAGACGTTGAGAACACCCTAAACTTTTAACGTGTTAAATTTATTTTGAAAAAATTTTTAAGTCAATCAAAATACATTTATAAAGTATAAGATGTTTTATTTTAACTATACAAATAAAAATTATTAAATTTATTTCATACTAACAAGTCTAAGATTGGTATAAATCAAACCTACAACACTTTTGGAATTCTGAGAGGCTTTTCTTATTGCATGCCTGATCTTGAGTTAATAGCCAAGTGCTGTTTGGCTCGAATATCAAAAATTAGTTCCATATTTCTTTTACCATTTCAAGTGTACAATTTTTTTTTAACATCTGAAAGGGAAAGGAACATGCAAGAGAATTCGTCTCTACTCATATATAGAGACTACAGCACTCCGCAACGGTTCGGTCCTGGGAGAGCCCACACCCTTGGCGCAAATTATTTTGGTTGGCAATAATTGCGCTGTCTTGGTAGCCCTACTTTGATACATTATATATAAAGAGAGAGATAGGGTAAACCTAATATTTCTGGAATTTTTATATTTTGTCGGCGGGTATTTCGAATTTTGTCATTTCGTTGTTGGGCATCGGACTGGAAGTATGGCAGCGTGTGAGTGAATATACCTTAGAATTTTTTACTTTGTTGAATGTGAAAGGTAAGAAAGAACTGATTGAATGGTGCATGAAGGAAGGAAGGATCGATTGCTTTGAATAATGAATGTCCTAAATGCACTGATTGAATGGGATTATATGAAAGAAAGTGCAGTTTTGGATAGATTTGAATGGGTATGTTCAACCATTACCTCGCAGACTATCTATGGTGGCGCTCCCATGGTCATTTGCTTAACAATGAGGTCTTCAAGGCTTTTTTTAAAATCTGCTGTTACGGTGTACCCTCCACTCAGAAAAGATCAGCAGTAAGAAAGTGCGTGTTATTTTTTAATTTTTATCTTAAATATATTTGATTAATTTCTGTATTGTTTACATATATATTTTCATTGCGCATCCACCTTGTCCCGCTATATTAACTTGCCGCCATTGTCGGGTTCACTTGACGTCATCTCGTTCTGGCGATTTTTACGGTTTGTCGCCAAGAGTGGGGGCTCTCCTAGGATTTTACCCTCAGCAACTTTTGATTTGAATAAATTCATCAATGATACTAAACGCATATACTACATTTCTTTTTTATTCTTATATATACCATTGACAAATTTCATCAAATCAAAAGAAATCACCAAATGCTGCAATATACAGCCAATGGAGTCAACTGATCCTGTGCATGTTCAAACACTGTAATATTAATGATGAGAGCATTTAAGGACCTTTTTTATTTAATTGGCAATGCTTTTTCACTTTGCAAAATTGGCCAATGGTATAACAAGTATCTTTTTTTACATGCTTTCTGATTTAAAATGTTTCAGCTTTCACAATTATTTTAAAATGCAAGTATTTATAATATCCGATACATAATTTTCCTACTAAAATGTTCACACTTACACAATTTATAAAACTAATATTAATCATGATTAGATATTTAAAGATTCTAATTTACTTATATTTCTATGCACTTAAATATAAATGGATAATTTCATTTTTAGGCTAAAATCATAAAGAGAGCTACTGTACAGAATGATTATTTCTATTCATTTTTAATTTGCTAATAAGTACCTTTTACCAATTCTGTGACCACCCAATTCCATTTACATAGTGTTATAAGATTATTAGGTACTTGTATATTAGTGTTGCAGCAAAATTTGCACCACACGAATTGCACAATTTTTCACCCTAATAAAACATAAAATCAATTTGATTTTTTTTTAATGTTTTTAGCAATACATTTTTTAGAATAATTGAAAGGAATTAATGCATAATTCTAAAAGTTTGATGTATTGTTAAGTAATAGTTATACTTTTGATCTAAATTATAATTTTAACAACTCCCTAAGCTCCACAGACCTTTTACATTTTTATTAGCCAAAGATTGTTGACTTAACAAAGGCCACTTTGGCACCTTCCGATTTCAGTGCATGGACAAGACAACAAACCCCTACATTAGCTGTGTTAAGTGAACATATATTACACTTCATAACATTAAAAAAAAATTAACTGGGCTTGCACCATAATCAAATACTTACCACAAATCCATACTTATTGATAACATCACATTCTGTGACCACACCATACTTCTCAAACAAAGCTCGCAAATCCTCATCAGTACAGAGATCGGGCAGATGGCCAACAAAAATTTTTGTTTTCTAAAATAAAATTTTTATTAAAATTAATATTTCCTTATTTAAATATAAAAGCACTCTAAAAATTTCTTAATTATACTCACTGGTGTTGACATATTTGAGAACTTGCTGTCAATGTTCAGAGAGAGTTCTAAAGAAAAATGAATATATTATGAATGACTTGCTTATAGATACTTAAAATTAAACTTAAAAAAAACATTATATAAGTCTTTAAAAAACTGCAGACAAAATCAATTCAATTATTTTTAAATATAATTCAACAAATATTTCTACAACTTTCTAATAAATCTTATTATTAACCCGCGATCACTCGCGCGGGGTGTTCTCTAAACCCCTGCAACAAAAAAAAGCCTCCTACAATTCTAAAAAGAGAGCCCGCATTTTTCTGTAGCTGCCCATTTTAGGTCATTGAACCTTCAGATCTGATGTAATCAATCCGCTAGAAACGATTGGAATGTAGCACCTTCAAAAGTTTATTTGGGGTGCCCAGAACACCCAAGGGAGTTATATTTTCCATTTGAGCATCTACGGAAAGAAAGCTTTTACTCTTTCCGCTTTCATTTTTTTCAAAATATACATGTAATTTAAAATCAAAATGGATAAAATAAAAATTCTAAAATTTAAATTTTAAAATACAATTTTTTTAAAAAA
>BMAV01007583.1:0-233443 GCA_019973955.1 Trichonephila inaurata madagascariensis
AAAATGCGAGTTTTTGTCCTTAGAATATAAATTAGGGCACATCGTTGATAGTCTCTGCTTTTTAAATCGAATAAAAACTTAACTATGGATGAACCTATTAATATTACTTTTTTTTTAAATGAAATACCATTTAATAGCTTTAAATTTACAATTTATACAGTGAAATACGTTTAATGCGAAAATGATTAAGATGAAATACCGGTTAACACGAAATAATACAACTTTCCCGACAAACTAATATGTTTTTTCATGCATTTTTTTCTTCTCTTTTTACAGGAAAAACATTCATTCTGGGAATGAACAAAATACAGAAAACACTAGCTGCGAAGGCAAGGTTTAAGAGGAGTGTTTGAAAAAGTTGCTGTGTATATATATTATTGGACTGCCCAACAATATCATCGGAATAATTCGTTGCAGTAAATGATGATAATGCGTACATTGCCCCAATTATGGCGGACAAAGGCATTTTGAAGTTTGTTCAAATCTCAAAAAATATCATTGATACAGATTCCGTCAACGAAAATGAATAAAGCAGCTCATGTGTGTTCCTATGTCATCCGAAATGAAGAACATCATGAAAAATATGCAGTTATTTAAATGTACATTTCAATGGTGAAATGAATAACAAAATGGACAACATGATCAATTTGATGCTAAAAAAGATAATGCAAAGAAAAATATCAGATTAGTGGCGCACACAGGGGTCCTGGGGTCGGGCCCCCCAAAAAAAAACCCTTTGTTTTTTCCCCCCGATTGATTATAATTTAATATAAGTACAAAAAATTTTGTTAAATATGTTATTAATGTTTAAATTTTTTAATTAATGCTAATTATTTTCAAAAATTAGTTTTTACTGTGTTTTTCCCCCAAAATCGAAAAAACAAAAGGATCATGATACAAGAATGGGAATTTTCGACCCCGGGCCCCCTTGAAAAAATTTCCTGTGGCTACTGTGTATCAGATTATTTTCCAAAAAAATCAATAAATGCTTTTTTTCCAAAAAAATGAAAAAATTTTTTTATTAAATTTCATTAAATTCATGTGAATGTTTTATTTTCATTGTTTTTTTTAATGAAATACAAGCATATATACATATCTATGTTAATAAAATGTACCAATTTAAGTTAATATATGCAAAATTTTTTAACCAAAATAATTTTGTCCCCCCAGTTTCTTTTAAAAAATTTTTTTTACGTATTTCAACTCTTTTGGGGGTTTCCTCATCATTGATGATTCCAATAGTGCACTGCAAATAAATAAAAGAATTGCATGATTTAAAAAATTTTTTTTCATATTATATATTTAATTTAACCCCTTGTTATTTATTTGTTGAAGAAGTGCGATCGGTGAGTAAAATTAACATCGCGCTGTTCAGCTACAGGGGCTTTTTGGGTACGGAACGTAATTTTTGGGCCGGTCAAATGACGAGGATGACACCTGGGGGGCACCCCTTCTCCCCAACTACCACACCAACCCAAAGGGAGGACGTTTACCCGACAGATTTAACGTGCACGCTCAGCTCCACGACGGGGTTTTGTGGTAGGGCCGACCCAGACATTGCCATGATCCGATATCTTGACCACTGGGCTACCGCAGCACCACGATCCGTGTGAAGAATGCATAGATGGATGCGATGGAATTGGATTTTGCATCAGAACTTGTTTTCCAAGTAATTTTCAATGTGCTGTAGAATTGTTGATATGAAAGATTACATATTTACTGGTATTATCTTACATACTACTATAAGGTAGGTTGCTAAAGTTGGCATCTTTTGAAATTTTTCTGTATAGGAGTTATTCTATGTATATTATTTAGTTTCGATTTGATTGTGTTTTAGGGTGTGTATTAAAGTTTTGTTGTAATATTGAAAAGGATTTGACCGTCTTTTTCAAATGAATTTCTGAGGCGATTTTAAAGTAACATTCGTAACATTTTTAACGTAACATTCTGTGGCAACACGGAGACTATTGGCGATGGACTTGCCTCTCAATTTTGAACCATGCTCAAGTGATGAGGAAGACACTTCCTCTCTCTCTCCAAACTTTTACAAATCACCAACGTGAGGACTTTGAGCTTCGGCATATTTAATATGCCCAAGACGCGACGAGTCTTCAGTGGCACCCAGACTCGACAAAAGCAATTCCAGATACGTGTTCGCTAACGAGTAGACGTTGTTGGTGCTTGAATGTTTATTTGCACTATGAAAAAATGTGAGTGAGCGAATATTCTCTCTAACTATTCCAACTACACGAAGGCTTTTGATGGACCTCGTAATTTTGAATCCTGGTCAAGTGACGAGGATGATAGCTTAGCTGGAACCCTCTCTCCTAACTTCCACACCACATCAACGAAAGGACGTTTGAGCCTCGTCATACTTAACGTGGATTATCCTCCTCTGCACGGCGGATCTTCAGCGGCACTAGGCTACCGCGGCCACTCGCACTATGAAGCAACGCGAGGTCTATTGGCAACGGACCTTGTAATTTTGAACCATCGTCTAGATAGACATTATTGGAGGTAATGTATATTTTGCAGCATCGGCCTTTGGTAACTGACATTTCCATTATTTATACCTTTTAATTATTCAGAAGGATGTGCAAAATAATTTTCATATTTATTTTATAGTAAGTAAAAGAAAGCCATGTTTATATTTAATATACGTACTTAGTGAGAATTAGTGATTCCGGAAACAATAACTCTCATTACTGCAATCATTATCGTTTGAACTCTAATCCTTTGTGCTCTAATCCTCAGTCGCACTTGTCCTACGTCGGAGTTTTGAGATTTTAATAACGAGGCTACCGCTGGCACACGCATGCGCATAACGAATTATCAGAAACAAACGTATTAGTTCGTGTAATGGGAGTTTCTTGAAAACCGCTGCATCATTAATCCTTATCCATAGTATTTGACGTTTGCTAGGCAGGAATTGCTCCCAATTCTTATGAAGGAAATAGATTCTAATTTCCGTTTGGAGCAGAACTGCAGTAAGTACCCGAAAAAAATCTATAATTACAAATATATATTGATTTTTTTATCTTACTATACTGATTACTTTTTTACTTTGTTCCTAAGAGCAGAGTTTTTTTTTAACAGTAAAAAAAAAGCTGTTAAGAGCATGAGCAACAGTTATAGTCCTAAATTTATCGTATATTCTCCATATTAATCCTGTCAGAACTATTTAAGATGACAAGCTGCATGTTCGAGTCCCGGTGCAATGGGCACCCATTGTATACAGCCGGAATGGGCATTAAGTTGGCCCGAACGACGGGTGGACCGCGAAGACATTTTGGGGTGACCGCATTTACTAAGACCTAAGATGCTCATATTAAAAGAGACATAATTATTGAGCACTGACGCCAGCTATACTGGAGAATCGGTTTTTTCACAATCGATATGTGACAGTGTTTACTTAAGCAAATGAGTCGAAAAATGTGTAGACGACACAAGTACCTTCATTGGAATCAAATAATGACGCTTAACATGCTCACTGCCGTCGTAAAGAAAAATCACTGCGATGCCTGCCGTACAAATGAGTTTTCCCCCCACCCTCCGATTGAAGGGGAGAATAAATGTTGATAATCATCTCTTTCCGCGAAAGCACTGGATTGACTGTTGAGACAATCCAGTGGCCTAGACTATCCCACGCTTTCACTGGATTGAGCTCTATTGTTGATGCCCTATCCCACGATGGCGCGGGAATCGGTAGTGAACAAATGTAAGCGCGCGCGCACACACACACACACAAAAAACGTCGTTTTCAATATTCATCGGCTCGTTTTTTTTCCTGCCGCTGCATTTTACCCCACGCTCTAGCAGACTATAGTTGTTAAAGCACTCACCAATTTGAATTTTGGGTTACTTTATTTTGTGTAAAACAGTTCTGCATTTTTGAAAGATGGGTAATAAAGAAAAATTTTAAGAAAAAAAAACCCACATAATTTTAAACAGAATAGCCATTTTAGCCAATGAGTGGACCCCAAATTAAAAAATATTAGAAGTAGACCGCGTACTCTGGAAAAGTCCGTCCACCCCTGGTATACAGCAATGGTTACCGGGCCGTAGACCGATACCGGTCAGTGGATCAAATGGTACTGGGCCACCCAAGGAACATTAAAGTATTTCCATTTTATTTAGAATGGTGTATTTCTCTGTTTTGTGTTCGATTTTCCGTTTAAAAAAACTTTTTAAATTATTACTTTTTTTATAAATACATTAAAATTAAAATTATTAACAAAAGGGAAAAAAATAAACAATCAGCAACACACCTCCCCCCACCCCACCTTACGTTGGCCGTCAAATTATCAAACATTGATCGGTCCGCGGAGATAAAAAGGTTGGTTAGAGCATTGATATATAGAGAAGCTGATGTGCGTTATATTTGTCGAGGCTTAAAGTCCTCATGTTGCCATGCTGTGGAAATTTGGAGAATGGGGTGCTCACTCAAGTATAGTCCTTGTCACTTGATCGGGGTTTCGTTGTGAGGTAAATATTATGTTCTTAGAATTTATTTGATTTTACCATCAATTCTATGGAAAAAAGGAGGACTACTAGCGATAAGTAAAAATTCGGCCCAAAGTGAAGTTGAAATGACCATGGGAGTGTAAGGACCTATAGCGTCTAATAGATTTAACAGGACTGTAACCCACGACTACAAAATAGAAATTTGAATGGAAAATATAAATTCTCCAAATGGAAAGGTGAATGTATATTCACAAAATGTGTGTTGTCTTTACATATTCAGATCTCGATACCATTATATCATACAGTTTAAATAGTATATCCTGAGTTAATTTATAATCGGATCATCAGTTCATTGTGTAGGATTTATTGTTTTGAAAATTTCTTGTTTTATCAAACTACTTAGCTTTCTAAAAACTTGGAATTTTTAATCCCATTGAAATCTTAATCCCATTTAATCCCCACTCCTTAATTGAAACATGTTTTTTCCCCCAATAATATTCTAGAACAAAACAAGAAATGTTTTTTTCTTTCCTTATTTTAAAATTGGAAGTTTCAAAATTGGGAATTTTTTTTTGAAATCTTTTCCTTTTGAGCCGACGGAAAGGGGTTTTTGCGCTGGCCTTTTGCACTCGGTTGCAGGTTGACCCCGGGCCCAGTGGGGATTTCATGATGCAGAAAATCGATAGAGGGCCTCGTATGATTTTACGACTATAAAAGATCCCCAGAGTGCATGTTTTCTTGGGAGCTTCCCGGGAAAATTAAACGTACAAGTTCGCTGCACGCTCAGGTGCATCTCTAGGGGGGAAACGGGCCAAAATTACTCGGTGATTGGGATTCGCCTGTATTTGGGGCCACACTAAAAAATCCCTTTTTGGGAATGTATAGGCTCTCTCGCGAGGTAAAAACCAATCCGAAAAACCCCTTAGGGAAAAAGTTCCTTTTGTGTTTTCTCGTTTTAATCTGTTTATTAAACTTTTAAATAACAATTGTTGCGAAAATGCCACACTCTTTTACAATTTGATTATATACAGTTAGAGTGTACACCTTCAGAAACATTGCTCTTTTAATCAAATTCATGTAAGTTCTTAAATATTGCTTAAGATCAACTGAAAAAAAGTTAAATAATTTAAAAATACATTTATAACTACACACAAATGTAAGATATATTATTTTTCACATACAACTTTAAGAGCTTGGAAGCTGAGTTCTTGTTATATATAACACTAATTCCTTTCTACATAAATAAATACCCAAAGCATAAAATATTTAATAAAAAAATTGTTATATATATTATTAGCAACTCACAATGGAGTAAGAAGATTTCTTTGAAAAAAGCTTTCGATATTTTTGTATCACACACGCGATTAATAAAAACATTTAATTTTACAAAAATATAGTCTAAAGAAGTGTGGCGGTGTGATATCTATATAAACTAATACCAAACATCACGCGAAGACGATCGTTTTGGCGTGGTCGATAAAGTACTTGCGTTCAGAACGGAAGGTACTCAGATCGAATCTTCCTTCTTTCATTAGTGACCCTGGCCGTGCAAAGTGAATCACACTCTTCACGCGCCACAGTCGTGGCGCCATTTAGCCACCGCAAAAGCAACCAAGCCGTCAAACATTGACACAAATAAGCCGTCACTCCACAAAGCCGTCTCACACAAATGACGCAATTCTGAAACCGTCACGCACGATTGACACAACTGCTCACATACTCGCTACGAATAGAGTATCGTTCGTTCACCGAATCACTGGTATGGGGAATGTGGCGGTATGATATCTATATGAACTAGTACCAAACATCACGCGAAGACGATCGTTTTGGCGTGGTCGATAAAGTACTTACGTTCAGAACGGAAGGTACTCAGATCAAATCTTCCTTCCTTCAGAAGCAATACTCCAATTTTCTCCATCGAAAATATTTGATATGTATAGTTCTGTCATCGGATATTTAAGATCCTGGTAATATTCCTGAACTTATTATACCATTCCACAGTAAAGGCCTATTTAATATCAGATCCAGACCTTTATTGGGACAATATTAAAATGAATTCCAGAAACTGTTTTATTACTTTTCATTAGAGGTAACTAAATGATACTCTGCTGTGTTACATATTTCGTGGTGTGATTGCTTTCAGTGATGTCAATTTGGGATGACACAGAAAGGAAAAAGGGTCATCCCTTCTTTTTTTATGGAAAAAAAAATCAAATTTTTCCCCCGCTTTAGCTTTATAAGACTAGAAATAAACAAAAAATATAAGAAATAAAAGACACAAAATAAATTATGGCTAAACATCGATTCTGAGTGATATGTCTGAACATGTACATTAGCTAATGGGTTGTGAGTAATCGAGTTGTGTAACGCTCAACAAAAAGACGAATCAACGAGATTTGAAAATCGTGTAATTCCGGACCCGCCGTGTAGGGCAGCGATGCACGTTAAATCTGTCAAGAGCTGAAACGTCCTCTCGTTGTGTGGTAGTTAGGAGAGGAGGGTGCCAGCTCAGGTGTCGTCCACGTCATGACATGGTTCAAGTATGTGGTCCGTCGCTAAAAGACTCATTAGCCAACTGAATAGTGCGACGATTATTCCCACTCAATTCAGTCATTAAATCCATCAAGATTGGTCGTTTGAGGTTTGCGGGCCACATCTGCCGTAAGGACCCCTCATCCTTGACGTTCAGAATTTTCAACTACAAACCTTTTAGAACTAAAACTAGGGGTAGGTCTAAATTGAGATGGGCTGATTGTGTGGAAGACGATTGAACTGTTGATAAGCGGAGGTCGGAACGAAAGAGGGTTCTTGGGAAGGTCTTCGCCCACCCAGGGCTGTTGTGTGATTAGAAAGAATACAGGGATCGCTTTGTAATTCCTATCAATGCTAACGATATTATTGGACAAAAACTTCTTATAAATTTATGTCCTAAGAAAAAAATACTGGGTACTTATTAGGCAAATATTTCCTTCTTTTTGGTTTTGTATTCATATCGTAACATGATTGAAATATAATTATTCGGTGTCCAAAATTATAAAGAAATAAAACAATAAATGAATAAAAAAGACTATACACATTTTGATGTGATTAAATACATATATTTTGAATTTTAGAACTAATGCAGATCAAATATATCTTTTTAAATACATGAAAAATGAACTGGATGATATGAAATGTTTTAACATGGTTTTGATGACAAAATTTGATTTATATGAAAAAAACTTTATTTGAATTTAAACAAAAAATGTTTTAAATAACACTTTAATATGGTATACAAAGTTTCTTTGAGAGAAATATTTTAAATATGCAATACCTTTAAATAGAGATAAAATTGAAAAATATATTTACAATATTCTGTAATTTATATGTAATTGTATGTAATTAATTGCATGTATTTTTTTACTAACGTTACACTTAGCTGCTTGTGGGTTATTGGCAACGGACCTCGTAATTTTGAATCTTGGTGACGATATCATAGCTAGCGTCTCATTGTCCGAACTTCCTCCATGCTAGCGTGAGGTCTTCGAGCTTCAATATATCCAATGTTTTGGGGATTTGATTAAAATTTAAGTCGCATTCTGAAACAACACGAGGGCTATTGATGACGGAACTCATAATTTTAAACCATTGTCAACTGAGTCAATTCAGGTGACGAGGACGACACCTGAATTGACACCACTCCTCCGTTAAACTTCATAACCCCGTCAACGGGAGGACTTTGAGCCACGGCAGATTTACAGACATCAAGCCCCTCAACATGGCGGGTCTTCTGTGGCACTTAAGACTAGAACTCATGACACGCCAGCTACGAGCCCGTAACGATGATCATCAGGATACCGTTGCCACCGCCTGGGTGATGCACGTTCACCGGTAATCTATTCGAGCTGAAACGTCCTCCGTTGGTGGTGTGGTAGTTGGGAGAGGGTGCCAGCTCAAGTGTCATCCTCATCACACTTGACCATGTGGTTCAAAATTGCGGTCCGTCGCCAAAAGCCATCGCGTAGCTGAACAGTGCGATGTTAATATTCAGTTAATCAATCAATCCTTTGCACTCTGTGGTCAGCCTATGACCGCTGAACATTAGGTCGTATGCTCTGCACTAAGTCTTAAATCAATTGTCGAAAAACATTGAAGAGCACGTGCACTAATGGCATAGGTGCTATTGTAGTGTGTGGCATTTGTAAAATAAAATTTTTCCTTTTTGCACTTATTTTACTTTTAAAACATTTGTTTAAGCAGAAATTTTTTAGATTTTAAAACTGTAGTAAAATCATCTGAAAACTAAAGCCAGTACCAAAGTTTGTACTGGACAGTAATGGGTAGTATATGAGAAACTCCTAAAAAGTGAAAGTTTTTGTATGTTTCTACCGTAAACTAAATTCAGTGGCATAACAGCCCATGGGGCGGATCCAAGGCATGCTGTGCCCAGCTCAGTTTTCATGACCTTGGGTGCTGAGGTGCATGATACAAATGTTCCTGTCAGGGGGTCAGTCTGACGTGAAACCCTCAGTGTTTAGTTCTCAAGCAAGCTTAATAGCTTGTTTATCGACCCTCTGAAAGGATGAATGGACCTTTCCCAACCCGAAGTTTGAGCCCTGGACCTGTGGCGGGGAAGCGCGATACACTACCACTCGGTTATTGGGCATCTCTATCATATAAATACTGCATTTACTATTAACAACAAGTAATATAAAAAAAATTAAAGTCAGTTTCTACTTAGGTCAACAAAGAAAAATTTTATATCTTAGATACTTTTCATTAAATAATTACAATTAATATAAATATGTATATACATATGACATAATCACAATATGAAGTGACAAAATAAAAAGCGATTCTCCTTCCAATTTTCCTTTCTATATATGGTGTTGGACTATTATTTTTGTTTGTTACTATTTATTCATTGATTAAATTTTTAATTATTCCAATAAAATAGTACACAGTAAAAAGAAATCATATTCTCAGAAATTAGGTCATCCCTGGTGGTATTCGAACCCACGACCTTTGGATTAGAAGTTCAACGCGCTATCCATAGCGCTAAAAAAGAGGGACACAATGGGCGATTTTTCATTTTATATATGGTGTTGAACTATTATTTTTTTTGTTGCTATTTATTCATTAATTAAATTAAATTAATGAATTAATATTTGAAAAAACTGCATTAACACCAATTTTCATCCACAGCAAGTTTAAAAAAATGTATTTGAATTTAAGTGGATGAATAAAAAGTATTTTATTAACGATTGAAAATTTGAATAAGATATATATGTATATGAAGAGTGTGGACTAATAGTAGGAATTGAAGAAAAAAAATTGATCCGGGTCAAAAAAGAGGATGAAAAAATGGAAATTTTACAGTAATTATTTTAGTAACCGTTATGTCCTTTATGGCTGGGCTTTAGAGTGCTTCACGATACCGGTATCAACTGTAGTGCGAATGAAAATATTCAAAAAAGTGACCAATATATTTTCTTGTAAAGTATAAAGTTTCTTTCAACAACCTTTATAGTATCACAGGAATAAAACTAGAATAAAATGAAAATTAGGATGTATTTTGAAAATGCTTTTCCTTTGTTATGAAATCGATTAGAGTTGAAAGTGTTGCTTCTATTGTGTCTTATCTGTTGATCCGGTTCCATTAGTTAAAGTAGGAAATATGCACCTGATTTTATTATCGTAAAAATAAGGTCAAAGGATTGGAATTGAAACTGTAATCCGAAATCAATTATCTCTGATGGAGAATATTAAACAAGATATCTTTTAGATCTAATATTAGAAATTTTGATAATCGTATTGTGTGTAAAACACAAGACATTTTGTAAGCTGTTGCGATGATTTTAAATTTATCTTCGATATAAAATTTTCAAACATTTTTCATATTAATTTTATTCGAAAAAGATGAAATATTAGGACAATATTAAAATATTGTACAATTTGTATTTTTTTATACATATATTGTATATAATAATTTCATTATTCAATAATACAGTAATTTTTAGCTTTTTTTGTTCATGGCACATTTTTAATTATTTGAAAATTTGGCCCCACACTGGCACAAAATTATGCTGTTTACCTTTAAATTGGGTGTTAACTTTGTCTTGAGGACAGAAAATATAAACATAATTCTTTACTAGCAATAAGTCGATTTATAAAGTTTCATGTATCCTAATTACACTGTTGCTGTTTTTATATAAATAGAATTATAAATTATATTTTTTAAAAAATAAAAAATTGCATTAAAAAGTTTTTTTTTAAAGAAAATTTCAATATTCTACAAATATTTCTAAACACAAAAGATATATAAGACGAAAATTAGGTAGGGTTTGAAGTGTATGTTTTATTTTATAATGCTATAAAGTTTTATTCATTGAAGGCTACTATTTTAGAAAATAGCATGCGCAACGTAAAAATTACTTAATATTTATTACAAAAAATTTTTCCTTATCTTATAATTTTTATAAAACTATTATATATTAAACACATTTTGTACTTTTTTTGTAACCTCATTCTTTTATAAATAACGTGTAAAAGATTCGAATGATTTAATCTTAATTTCAAAGAATTATATCTATTTGAAAATTGTTTATATTTTCAGCCCTTGAGACAAAATTAACAACACTGAGACTTCTTAATAGAGATTCATTGGGGGGTTATATTTCCCAAGAATCTCACAACATTAAAGGTTAAAATTACTGCTTAATAGGTTTGATTTTTTGTTTTTTTAAAACAAAGAGAGCCAGTTTGGCTATACTCCCCAAATTCATGGGTCTGTAGTCTGGAGGGGAAAAAAGAAAAAAAAAGGAGAAATTGGATGAAAAATAAAGGGGGTCGAAAATAGAAAAGGGAAATCACTGGGGTCCCCCGGGGTCGTGACACCCGTTTTTTAAAAAAGAAAAGTAAACCCCTTTGGGGAAAAAGGAAAAAAGATCACTAAACGGCACCTGGGGGTTGGACCCCCGTACCCCCCTAAAAAAGGGTTGAGCCCCTTGGGGGGGGTACTGCTTAAGGAAACCCCGACTACGTTCGAAACCGTGATTTTGCAAATACGCATAAATGGATAATTTTCCGGGTATTTTAGTGTCACTTAGATTAGAATACATGTAAAAAATTGTTTTAAGAACATTTTGACAAAAAAAAATTATTTAAATACAATATTGGTAAAAATAACTTAGAATAATCTTTTTCAAAATGTTCTCCTTTTTTTTGAAAAAAGCTTTTTTATAATAATATTTTGCCTGTATATAGCTCAGACAGAGCTACGGGGGGTCAACAAATTTTTTTAAACATATAACTTAGGAAATGGGCTTATTCATATTTTATGACGACAGAGGGGGGGAATTTTTAAAAAAAAACGCCAATAATTTATTTCAATTGGTGGTAATTCCCCCAAAAAAATTGTGAATTTTTTAAAAAATTTTGGTTGAACCTCTGTAGGGGTCTGAGCTATATACAGGCAAAATATTATTATAATAGAAACATTTTTCAGAAAAAGGGGAAACATTTTGAAAAAAATAATTTTAAAATTAATTTTTTTCCCAAAAAATTGTTTAAATAAATTTTTTTCCAAAAAAATTTCCCTTTAAAAATTTTTTCATTAATTTTAAACCGGGGAACCAAATATGATAATTCCATTTTTCTAAAAAAAAGGGTTTTTGGAACGGGTCGTAAATATAAAATAAGTGAATAATTTTTGATGAATGATTGAATGGAAAAAAAATAGCAGTTTGTTTATATTTTGAAAAAGGGTATCTATATAAAAATCTTTTATTAATAATAAAAATGTTATTTATTTTTTAACGTTCCACCATTTTTATTAGTATATTTTTTGTTTATATTTTTTTTTATTGTACTTCACTTTGTGAGCGACTTACACCTCAAGTTGCTCCCTCACCGTTTCCCCATCCAAAAGGGGGTGGGGAAAAATGAAAGCAGAACCAGAAACCCCTAATAACAATTATTTATTTACTCAAAACACACTAACCCCAACAACAATTTATTCTCCCAAGTGAATGTCAAAGGGAGTAGGAGGAAAAAAGCAACGAATATTAAGCAAAATGCCCCAAATAACCTTTTTTAACTCAACTTCCAAAAGGGGATTACTAAACTTGAATCTACTAATTCAACACAGTGGCCAAACACCACTTTTAATTTTTACATGCGAAAGTCAACTTTATTCAATCTCACCTGCGTAGCGAGTGTAGCAGCTCTTCTTTCCTCCTTCTACTATAATTACAAAAATCTGACTTTATATAGTCGAGCTAATCTGAATATCAAGGTTTCTTTTTGAGAGGGATGGCTGAGAATTGAACGCGAATGCTAGCCCAAAGATTCCCCAAGAGGATTAGTGAGAGGACGCGTATAGATTCGTCACAACTTTAAGAGGAATCTGTTTGTGAAACATATAATTTTTTATATTAAAATTAATTTTTCGTATATATTTTAAACCAAAGATTATTTAAGAACTTCTGAAACAAAGGCACATTTTAAAAGAATACAAAAATTATTACTTAAGACAAATACTACTTATAATATTCTTTTAAAAAGATTATTTATTTTTTTACGAAGAAAATGAATTTAACAAATAAAACAGAACAATTGGGCAAATTGAATCTAAAATTGAACGATTATTTTATATTATGTTATAGTATTAATTTTTAAGGAGAAAAATAATGAAACAAATCAAATTTTAGAATAATTGTGAAAATTGAGTCTCATATTTAAAAGATTATTATTTTATAGTATTATTTTAACGGCGAGAGGAGAAAATTAATGTAACAAATTAAATCTAGAACAATCGTGGAAATCGAATCTCGCATATTTCAATGATTATTATCATTATTTTATAGAATTATTTTTGCGGAGAACAAACATTTCACAAATCAAACTCTAGAATAATTGGTAAAATCGAATTTCATATTTTAATGATTTTTTTGTTCTTTTTATAATGCTATTTTTTACGGAGAAAATAAATAAAACATATTAAACTCTAGAAGACTCATGAAAATCAAATAGCATTTTTATAATGCTTACTTTTATTATTTCATAGTAATATTGTATTTTTGCGGAGACCACACAAATTCAACAAATCAAACCCGAGTAATTGTGAAAATCGAATATGTTATTTTAATTATTATATATTTTTTGTATTATTTTTATGGAGAAAATAGGCTTAAAAAATTAAACTCTAGAACAATTGTGAAGACTGAATCTCATATTTTAATGATTATTTTTCTTACTATTTTAAAATCATGGATTAGAAATCCTAACAGAAGCGAAAGGGGAAAAAAAGAAAAAAAAAAGCGCACCTAATTTATTCATAGTTCGATTTCACTAAGGAGCGATCGAAACCACGTGGGAGTAGTAACGGCGATTTAACGCCATTCTAGTCGCCACTACAAAAGGAAAAAAGACCGATTGAGCCAGCACTTTTGGCACCCTACCCCGGCAGGCAAGCTGTTTCCAATTTTTAAATCACCGAAAAATTAATCCTGTCATTAGGAAGGAAGGATATTACGGCAGAAAAGCAGGACTGATAGAGAACTGTCAACAGCGTGGCAGGGAAACTAACAACTCCCGATAGCACCTTCATTGGCGAAACATCTCGCGAAAGGTCGATTGCGGCCAAAGGAATAAGTCTACTGGGTTTTCGAACGTGCAGTAGAATGTTCTGAGAGATATCGAAACTGTGTTCCTCTTCCGAACATTGGGGTCAAACCGGGTTTTGGGGGAAACCTGAGGAATTAAAAAAGAAAAAAATAAACTAGTGCCTGGTGAATAAAGCGTGGAGAAAGAAAATGGAAGTAAAATCGTCAGTGTATTCCGGGCTGTTGGAGCGATAACACGCCAGATCGAAGCTGTCGCCTCTTCTGATTGGGTAAAAATGTCTTATTTTTTAGAATTGGGGGTTTTTTTGGTTGTTTGGGGATAGGTTGGGGGGTTAAAACAGATGGAGTTTGTTGTTCTTATCAACCACGTGGTCGCTTTTTTTCCTTTAAAAAAGAAATGTTTAGCGTTGATTCAAGAGCGAAATACCCGCCAAATTGGGGAACGGTGTCCCAAAAATTAGATTTCAAGCAAGATCTCCGTTTTCCGGTTCTAGAAGAGCCTTTCTATAAATTATGATTCTTTCCATTTCCATGCGGTAATTTTGAAACAGTTTTCGGTTGGAATAAGGTTTCCAAATCTTTGATTATTTTTGAACATCAGAAAAGGAAAGGCTTGTGTTGAGTGACATTTCATTCTAATAATTTTTTAAATACACAATAAGTTTTTCATTTTGAATTAAAATTTCTTTTTTTTTCTGTTGGTTATTTATAAGTAGTCTGTCATTGCTATTATAAAATAGTTCTCTTAATTACTGACATTTTGTCGGGTTTTTTTTTTAAATAATTTTCTTAGAATTTTTTTTTAAAAGATGATTCGACTTCATTATTTTTTTTTTGGAAAAATGGTTTTTTTTTATTACTTTTGATTGTATTTAGCGAATTGAATTTGTTTTTATCATCTCTTTTTGAAATTAAAAATAAATCTAACATAATCACTCATTTTAATTTGGAAAAGTAATTGTGTTAAAACTAAAATAAATTTTGCAAACATTTTCATCAATTTGATTTGTAAGTTTCAAAAGTATTTGTGATGCTGTGGCATAACTGTAAAATAATTGATATAAATCCATTTATTGTCACTCAAATATCTACTGCGAATTTTTTCCTCTTAAAAATGAGCGAAAAAGTCGAGTTTTGAAATACTTGAACGATTGCAATACTATTTTGCTTCAGGATAAAAATACGAATAAGTATATGTTTGAAGAACCACCAGTGTGTGTGTGTGTGTTCAGAAGATTATCTCCAAGTTAAACTCAAAATTCCGAGAAACGAATTAAAGCACTAAGCTTTAAATATATTTTATGGTTCCACTTCATTTTAATTTTAATTTACAAATTTTTTAAAAGAATAATTTTAAAAACTTATAACGTATTACCCAAATAAAATGTTCTTTATTATTTGATTAGGTTGGGGAAAAATATATCCTCTGAATCTATTTTGAAATCGAGAGATGATCGTGGAATTTCAAATTGTTTTTTTTTGCAATTTTCTTCTCTATAAGATTGTAAAATTTTGATTTCTTTTGAATAATTAAAAATGGTCTGATATGGGAAACTTCATTCGACGTTTACGAATAAATAAAATGTTAGTGATTATGATTATGTAAAAACTAGAATTAATATTTCTTGATTTTCGCTTTTATTGTTCTTATAAATTTAAAACGAAAGCTAAGCTTTCAAAAAATTATGTACTAAGTTTCATATCGATTCAACGTTGTGTTAATATGTTTAAAATGTTTTCTTAGAAAAGTAATTTTTTTAGTATTTTTTAATTGTGATACTTTTTGATTCTGTTGCAATTTTGTCATCTACGGGGGGGTTAAAATTTCGTACACTTAAAATTTATAAAATTTAATTTTTGACAATAAAATTAATATATTGTAATTGTAATTTTTTTATGATATCTGCAACTTGTTCTTAATAGAATGACATAATTAATTTTTTAAAAATAGTATAGCTATTTTTTTAAAAATAATAAAAAAACTACTAAAATACCCAATTTCCGAAATTAAAAAAAATTTAACCAATTTAAATATTGTACTTTCTTAATTTTGTATGTAGGATATCTTTTAGTGTTCACAACAATTTTAACCTTCTTGGGATGATTTAATCAGTTTTTTTTGTAAACTGCATCGATTTTCCTCCATTTTTTTTTTGGATTTTGTTTTTCACATTTTTTCCTTATTTGTCATGTTTTCTTTTTCATAAATCACCAGTAGTTTACTGGGTTAAGTGATGAGATGTTTCAATTTGGGCAGTTATGAAAAATGGCTACAGGAAAGTGCCGCTTGGCGCATTACTGTTAAGAACAAATCTCTCAATATCAATTGGGGGATTATTTAAAATTTCTCTTTAAAATATTTAATAGAGCTCAGATTCACAATTTTCAACAAAAATACCAAATTACCAAATTCTGTGCCGTTACACCCCCACGCCGGAACAGTTCCACCATGTTTTATTGATCCAACTAGATTCTTAGGATTAAGTTTCAGAAAATTCAAAATTGACAGCAAAATTGATTGGGATGGCCAATTCAGCTTTATTTTGGTTCCGATGGGCCTATAATAGCTTGTAAATGAAAAAAGTAAGTTTAATCCATGGTATGTGGAACAAGAGCTCCTCACGCTTCAACATGGAAGTGAGAAGATGTTCTGGCGTGCAAGGGGGTGTAAAATTGGCCTCAAATTAGGTAATTTGTAGTACATTTTTGATAGTATTGTGAGATCACGAGCTTTCTATTTAAATATTTTAAAGAGAAATTTTTAAACTATCCGCCCGAAATTTGGATATTGGAGACGACTTTTATTTTTAATAGGGGTAATGATGCCAAGCGCACTGCTTCTCAATGTACGCCACTGGTGATACTCTATAACTTTCCCCAAATTATGAAAACACCTCCTCAATCACTTTATTTAGCCCAGTGGGGCACATATTTGGAGATTTTTGATGTAAAAAGAAAACATGACAAATAAACACAAAATGTGAAGTAAAACAATAATCACAGAAAAATGGAGGGAAAATCGATGCAGAAATTACAAAAACTTCAATTTAAATCTATATACCAAGACCATTTTAAAAGTTGTGGACACTAAAAGATATCCACACTACTACTAAATTAAAGAAAAAGAAATGCAATATTTAAAGCTTTGAGATTTTTGTTTAAGTGTACGAAGACTTGTGGCTTAATTTTTTAATAGCTTTTTGATTAATTTTTTTAAAAAATAGTTATATACTATTTTTCAAAAATTATTTGTCATTCCATTAAGAACAAGTTGCATACATCCTAAAAAATTACAATATATTAATTTTTATTAGTCGAAAACATTAAATTTTATAAGAAATTGCAAGTGTACGAACACTTTTGTGGCCCACTATATATGAATTGTTATTTTAATCAATTAAATTCAATTTATCAATAAATCAATTATATTGTATTTTGATTTGCTTTTTAAAAGAAAAATATCGAATACGTGGTAAATGGTTTTTATATGTATAAAGCTCTCAAGGAATTAAATAACAAAAAAAATTAATAAAGCGCAATTACGTTTTCAGTAATAGTTGCGGGGAAATATCAGCTGTAATAAACTGTATATCCGTTATGTCGAATGAACTGAAATTCATGGGTTTCAATAATATTAGGATTCATTAACTTTTCATTTTAAATTTTCTTATGCTACTTTACTGTAAAACGTTTGAATGAGAGTCAAATAATTTCAATTTTCGTTGAGTAGAGGCTATAAGAATTAAGATAACATGTCTTTTTCGTCACTCTTTCATTGTTCAAAATTCCATAATATCCGTTGTCATATGAGCAATCTAAATTCGTATTAAATTTAAAAAAGTTTGTTTCATTTATATTTTACTGACTTGGAACAAAATAAATTTACATTTAATTAAATGTTTTATGAGAGGTTATTCTCTTCGTTTACGTAATCATTTTTACTTTTAATTTCAATTATTTCGTAATCGAAAATGATAAGTATTGAACGATTTAATTTCGCGAACCATTTTATAATGTTAGTATTTCATGTACTCTAAATTTTGTATTAAATTTGAATTTTTCAAAGTGTATTAAATTTAAAATTTATTTCATACATTTTACATTCATGCTTGGAAATCGAATTTCTTCATCGGTAATTCTGTGCAGATGTACTAATTTTTTCTTTTTTCGTTATATTATAATTGTGACTATTTTCTTATGAAAACCGGTTGATTGATTGATTGAATATTAACGTCACCTGTTCAGCTACCGCGAGGGCTTTTTGGCGACGGACCACGTAATTTTTGAACCATGGTCCAAAGTGACGTGGTTGACACCTGAAGCTGGCACCACCTCTCTTAACTACCACACCAACGGGAGGGACGTTTCAGCTCTCGACAGATTTAACGTGTCGCTGCCACGGCGGGTCTTTAGTGGTGCTGGGCTCGAACTCATGACATGCCTGCCATGATTCCGATACCTTAACCACTGTGGGCTGCCACGGCCTATGAAAACCGGAGAATGTTTTTAAAATGAGTGAATATTAACGTCGCACTGTTCAGCTCTATTCGAGGGCTTTTGGCGACGGACCTCGTAATTTTGAACCACGAGAACGACACTTGATCTGGCATCCCTTCTGCTAACTACCACACCAATGGGAGGACTTTCGAGCTCTCGACAGATTTAACGTGGATTGCTTCCCTACACGGCGGGTATTCAGCTGTACTAGGCTCGAACTCATGACACACCGGCCTCGAGTCCGTTACCTTGACCACTAGTTATTAAACTGAAGGTGCCCACTTTAAATTATTTATCTTCTATAGGTCCATTAATTTTATATAAAACTTAGTAAGGTCTCATGTATAAATTTGAAATATATATATTTAAAAGAATATTTTTTAAACTTTCAACTTACCTCTGCTGTTCAGTAATTAACAAATCTAATTCGAATTTTGATTCTACGATCGGATACCCTGAATAATCAGGGCTGCTTCACATTAAATGAAACTCGGACTCAAAATCTTTGTATGGTTTGAGAAAATTTAGAGAGGTACCTGCTCAAGTGTCATACTCGTCACTTTATCGAAAACAAAATTATGACGTTTACTGGTGGTAGTACTAGAGCATTAGTTTAAACCTAACCGGATCTTATTTTAGTTCAATCAAATTTTAAATCTCGTCGATTTTAATCCGCCTTAGATTAGACACTTCAGAAACAAATATGCAAATTAAGATTCTATTTAGGTGCATAATAGATTTTATATGAGCAAAAAACTTTTGCTAAATGGACTTTTCATTCATATGCTTAAAATAAAAAATAAAAAATGTTGGTCTAGAATATCTCTAAATTTTATAGCAGTATAAAATTTTTTAAAGTATTTAAGAGTTTTTATGAATATTGAGGTATTCATTTATGTATTGAATGTTTTCGATTGCCCTATATCTGCTGGACTCGAAAGTCCGCTAAACATTGCTAGTTCGCCTCGTAATTTTGAGTGGCTATTTTAGCCTAGAGGTCAAGGTAACAGACTCGAGGCCGGCGTGTCATGATTTCGAGCCTAGTACTGCTGAAGACCCGCCGTGGGGAGCAATCACGTTAAATCTGTCGAAAGCTCAAACGTCCGTTGGTGTGATGCGGAAATTAGGAGAAGAAAGTGCTGGCTTTGGTGTTGTCCTCGTCATTTGACCATGGTTCAAAATTACGATATTCGTCGTCAAAAGCTCCCCGAGTGGTAAATAGGGGAAAAAAATTTACCGCTCACCCTCGAAAATTTAACGATCGAAAGAAGGTCGACATCTGAACGGGAAACCCCAAAACCCCCTAATAGGTATAACGCACATCAGCACGCTACACGACAATCGTTGGAAAGACGTAATCCTTCGTTATTGGGACGAATTTTACCTTGAAATTTCTTTTGAATTTTTGTCTTGGTCTTTGACATTAGACCAGAGGTGGGCGGATTTCTCCAGGGTATGGGCTACTTCTGCTATTTTTAAGGTGTTACGGTTCACCCAGTTGCGTAGGTGTGGCCATTCTGTATTAAAATTGTATGTTTTCTTTGCTTGTTTTTGACATTGTACCCCTCTTTTAAAATATCACGAACTACTATTTTATCACAAAAAAACAGTAACAAAATTTGTTTTATTGAGTATTTAACCTATTTAGAGCTCTAACCGGGGGGTTTCAAACGCAGTAGGGTCGTGGGGCCATGTTTTAAACCGACATATGTATTTAAAATTTTTCGCTGTAGAGTTTTTCCCATCGGGACATGCACCAACGGCCCCAAAACGGGAAGCGGGAAATGTGGGATGATTTTTCAAAAGCCAATCCCGTGCTATTGTGTGAAGAGCTATTCATCAACATTTATTCTCCCCCTTTGTCGAAAGTGGGGGAAAATTCAATACGGGTGGGATCGCGTTTCCCCTAAGCGCATGAACTGTTAACCCGGGAGCAGGCGCGCACTCAATATTAAGGTTAATGGTTGCGCGAGGTGACCGAGTCACCCCAATCCCATTTTTATAATTATTTTTATTGTTCTCGATCAAAGTCGTAATCCCGGTGAATAATTTAATTAAGAAAATATTCTTCCTCCCTTTTAAGGATTTTTAAATTTTTTATTTGATAATTTGAAAAAATCATCAAACTAAATAAAATGTTTCAAATTTGTGCGTGACTTTATAAAGAACACAAATCACACTAACACTTTTCGCTAGCATTACACGAAAGTTATTTGCAGGCAAAACTGTCATATTTGGTTCAAGTTTTGGTTTATTGTTCTTTGATTGGGAAAAAAAAGGGTTTTTTTTTTTTTGGGGGTTTTTTTTTTTTTTTGCTTTTTTTTTGTGTTTTTTTTTGGGTTTTTTTTGGCTTTTTTTTTTTTTTTTTTTTGGGGCTTTTTGCTTGTGGGCTTTTTTGTGGACTTTTTCTTTTGGGGCTTTTTAATTAAATTTTTCTTTTGGTCTTTTAGTGAGACTTTTGCTTGTGGTCTTTTTAGTGAGACTTTTGCTTGTGGTCTTTTTAGTGAGACTTTTGCTTGTGGTCTTTTTAGTGTGGCTTTTGCTTGTGGTCTTTTTAGTGTGACTTTAGTACTTGTGTCTTTTAGTGTATATTCACTCATTCACCCACTAACATAAACTGACCAACTTGTCCCTATTAGTTGAGTAGTTAAAGGTCGTGAGTCGTAACCGGCGATGTTCAAATGGAGCCACGAGTTCGATTCCGGAGATGGCTGAACTTTTTTTGTGGAATAATAGAGGCTGTGTGTGTGTTTTATGTTTAAAAAAAATCAAACCTCAAAAGGTTTCTTGCAAAGGCATATACATTCGTTAAAAAAAAGTGAGGGTGTTTCTTTTCTAATGACATTCCATTTCATTTTGAAGAATAAACACATGCTACGATATATTATTCTAGTCAGTCTACAAAATAACTAGAATAAAAATTATTATATAAGAGTAAAAAGAGAGACAAGTGGCGTAGCGTACCCCCCAAAAAAACCCGCATCGTGGGGGGGGCGGATTAAAAGGGGGCTCAAAGCCTGACTGACGGCAAGGACGCCATCCTTTGTAAAATCCGCTGTATAAGGGGGAGGGAGTTTTGTTCTCAAAACATATGGACGAAAGCGCCGCTGGGTAATCTCCTACGTAAAAATTAAAAATTTGTTGAGGGAAGTTGAACTTCCAAACCCCACCTTTACATACACATCACTCGTTATGAGTGACGAATCTCGTAATTTTAAATCACGATCAATCGACAAAGACGACACTTGAGCTGGCATTCACTCTCCAAACTTCCACGTCAGGGCCGTCTCTAGCAGGTTCTATTTTTGCCACCTCGAACAAAAATAGAAAATGCCGCCCCGTCTCCAAAGAAAAAGTTATAATTAAAAAAGATAAATTGTTAATTAAAAGATAAATTGTAAATTATAATTAAAGGATAGATACACACATATGAAACTTGAATAATTCTTGCGAAACAAAAAGGTAGCATAGCAATTACGAGTTAATATGCACAAGGGGACAAAATCGTCTATTTCAACAGGCCAATTTCTTCGAAAAAGAGTCACTGATGGTGGGCATCACAAGCGCAGTATTTATTTTAACTTATAGTAAGTACACTCAAAACTAAAATAAAACATTTCCTGTTTTATACCAAAAACTTATTACCCCTGTCCCCTTTTGGATAGCTGACACCGGATATGAAAGGGGTGAAAGGAATGTCCGTTGTGACCCCATCCGGGATGGGGAGAAAGTTACTACAGAAAAATGTGTAAACATATCCAATTTCATGATTTAACATACACTCCCGCCTCGAACCCTTCAAGTTTCAACAAAAAAGAAAACTGACGCAAAACATACAGAGTACAAAAAGAAAAAAAGAAAAGGAAATAAGATATGTTAAATGAAATACCAAATTCACATCCAACAATATTTCAGAAAATATACCAAACTTTTTGTTATAATATATATGTGTATATGTAATAATTCCAATAACTTAATCGGTAATAGCTCTTGAATTATTTAATGTGCAGTCCTTCAGGACAACCGTGTAATTATTTTAATTGGTTACCCGCCTACCGGGGACTTTTGAAACTATCTCCATTCACCTCCTAAAATCACGTGACGTCTGGCTATAAATACCGAGATATGGAAATCGCGCGCTCTCTGCTCTTCGCTGTAAACATGTAGTCAGCCGGCTACCGCGCTTTGTGTGTTTGTGTATTGTCTTTGTCGTGCCGTCCAGTCCTTATTGTTTGTAAGATGCATATGTGTTTCAAGAAGTACAATAAATTGGAGTTAATAAATTACAGGATTGCCTTCTTCGTAATACAGTATCATTCATTCACCACCGGCCACGCCCTACCTTTGGTTCGCCACATTAACTTCATCCACTCGCGTCTTAAAAGTATATTTTTGCCACTCTCCTGAAATATTTAGTAGAAATATTTCATATATATATATTTCAAATTCGATCTAAATGCGGCCCTTAATATTTGCCGCCCTGGTCTGGGGTCCAGTTTGTCCGGCCCTTTATATAGCCCCTATTCACATCATATCAATGTAAGGATTTTCAGCCTTGACAAATTTAAAGTTCATTAACTCCTGTATACTCTGAAGTTTAATGGCACCTGAACTCGGATCCCACGCCTTAGCGAAAACAACACCGGCTACGAGTTGAAAAGACCTCTCGTCTTACGCGGTCATCTCCGTCTTCTAGTATCAAAAGATCGAATTAATTAATGATCAATTAGAGTAAATTCAAGTACTATTTAGAATTCAAATGATTGAAATTAGCATACGCAATATGGGAATTTCCTCCCTTTAATTATGGTTCGTTGTTTAGTTAATCTATTTGAAGTTCCTTGAATGCGAATTCAAATAGACAAATGCGGCATTATTCTATGAGAAATCCGAGAATTTTCTCTCATACTTGTACATCAGTTATATGGAACATTTCCTCCAGTTTTGCTTTATTCATGTTCTTGTTCTTTCAATTTTATGATCGTTTCTTTTTGTTAATCTGTGTTTGAATAATTTGTAATTGGATTTTGTAATAGTTTTTTTTTTACTTTTCTGGGGAAATGTCTTTCTTCTTAAATTTCCATTTTAAATAAACGGATTGACGAAACAATACTTTTTTCTTCTATTTTTGCATACTTTCCGTTATAAATTCGAAGAATGTAATCTTCTATCATTTATTTTGCTTACATTTATTATTAAGACGCAAATTAAATATTAATTTTATGCATAAAATATTTTTACGTCAACTCTTTATTTTTAGGAGAATATGCAGGGATGGACATAAGTAAAGGGCCCTCTTTTTAAAATTTTAAAATTTGAATTCTTTTTTTTTCCAAAATATATTGTTATATTCTGTATATTGAAAAAAAATAACTTGTGACGTCTCTCGCGTTCTTCTTCTAACATAACTCTAAAATTCTTTTGCATTTTCGATTAACGGCAAAACTTTTCCAACAATACCAAAGAAGAAAAAAGAACGAATATCCAAAAGGGAAAACTTTAAAAAGGAAGAAGGTTTGGTGAGATAAAACAAGCCTAGGAATAACTTTTTGGAATTTTCAGAATAAATGTTGGGGCTCGCTCTGGAAGAAGGATCGCTCATCGAAATTATAAGAAGGTTAAAAAAACCCGAATATTCCACCCACAAATAACATAACAAATCATCTTCAACCTAGGAAGGAAGGTGACTCTATAAAAAGGGAATATTTTGTATGGAAGTTAATTAACAGTTAAATTTTAATTAAGATAAGTGATCTGGGTTTTGCGATCTGACGAATATTCAGTTTAATTTGTGGCATTCTTTAAAAAAAGTTGTTATTTAAAATTTAAATAATTTAAGTTTTCTTAATAAAAAATTGTGTTAAAAATCCAAAATTTAAAACTTTTAGATAATCCCCCACCTCTAGCTTGCGAATCAAAATAGTTATCCGGATGGCTATGTCTCAAACTATATACAAAATTTTAAACTGAAATTCAAATTAATGGATTTATAGAAACAAGTAGAACTTTTCAGCCCATCAAAATGAAGCATAAAAGTGAAAAGGCTGTGATTAAAAATACGATATCATGTGCAAATTAATTAGGACAAAGTACAAAAAAAAAATCGTTCTTTTTTTTAAAAAATCTATGCTTTTATTCATACTATGCCTTTATATGCATTGATAAATGCGCATATTTGTGTGAAATATGCCCTCCTTTAGCGAAAATGATCTCTTTTGAATACATTTTTGCACATATTCTTGATTTCAACCACACTTATATGTAACATTAGTGTTTTTTATTTTGCGCTCTTTTGTTGCACAGTCCATCTTACATAAGCGTTTTTTAAAACTATTTCACACGTTCTCAAAAGGATTTCTGGTGGATCTCCAAGTGAACTTGAATCTCCAGTATCTTGTTTTCCAAAATGTAAATAATGTTACTATTTTTGAACTATGACAAGGCGCCAAGTCATGTTGAAATGCTCAGGAAAAAATTTGCATGAATGCAACACAAACCTACATTGTAATACTCTTATGTACTAAGTTGAATTCGCCATACCTTGAGCAGGAACTAAGCTTCCAGTGCCCTTTGACGTGAAACAACCACTAAACATCTCTTTCATAGGGTGTTTAACAGTTGTTGTCGTGCTCGTCTCAGGAAATTTCCTTTGTAACCCTGCATAAATTTTTGAGCTTCGTCACTGAAAATTACTTTCTTAGTCTTCAGTAATTCATAATTTATAGTTTTTAGCCCATACTAAACGCTTTCCCCCCATTTTAGAAGTTAAAAATTGTTTTTTCCTTGGTCTTCTTACACTGCGGCAAACTTCTAAATCCACAAGAAAGGGTTAAACTACCCAACATCAAAAGCAGTTGCCAGTAAACATCTTCTAAAGTCTGAACTTGAGCATACGAATGTTAAAACCCCTTTGAAAAAACCGAAAAAACAAACCCAAAACCCCTGTTAAATGTTTTCAAATGAAGTTTAAAATTCAAACTTTTTTTGGTATTGCCCAAATGTGAAAAATGTATCATAAGGCATTTAAAACCAGTTTAAGTGGTTTCAGGAAATTCAGAAACAATTTCCCCCAAAAAAAGAGCTTCTTTTAATTAATTTTCATAGTATAGTACTAGAAAAAAATGTGGTCAATACTTTGTAGACCGTCCTCTGTTTCTGATAACGGCTTTAAGCCTAATTGGCACGGAATTCACCAATTTCCTTGTCGTTTCAGAATAAATTTTGTCATATTCTTGTAAGAGAAACTTTTTCAATTGGTTAACGTCCAGCACATTATGTTTCTGTTCTCTATTTTCAGGGTGTTTCTATAAATGTTTCATTGGATTTAAGTCGGGAGGATGTTTAAGAGTGTGTGTGGCGTATGGTAGAAGAACCACAGACGGATAGTATGGTCAGAATATGTTTGGGTCATTGTCTTTTTGAATTAGAAGTTGTATGAATGAAGTTTACTGGCACTTTATTGAAGATTGTGTTTAAGGATATTCAAGTTGATATATGATTGCCGTTGTGTTTTAATTCATGAACAAGTTAGCCAGCACCTGTATCTAAAAAGGCCCCCCACCCATAGAATTTAAACTAATTTCTTGGGGCATTCTTTTCGGGTTAACCCCGGTTTTCATTTTTCAAAATTATTTTCTTCTATTTCAATGAGTTAAAGTGAATTTACTTTAATCTGAAAACAACGCGTTCACTATCAAAGATTAATACACAAAATACACTATCTTTATTAAAAGGCTCTTTTGCAAAAACAAGTATTTTCTTTCGTTTGGTTTCATCGATATATATTTTTTCTTCTGGCTATTCCCAAATTTGGCAACTTCCCCGATGAAGAAAATTTTCAAAATAGTTTTGGATAAATATTACCTTGTTAAAAAGGGCCTTTTATTTGGGATTATAACATTTTGTACTAGAAAAATATTTGGTTTTCTTTGCGGGATTTTTTAAACCTTTCCCTTTACAAGTCAGATTTTTTGAATGGCTAGCTCCAATCGCGCGGCAGCCCATTAGAAATAAAAAAAAGAAAACATATTGGTGAATTTATTATAATGCTAGACAATCGGAAATTTTTATTGTAGGTATTATTGTGAATCTACTCCTATTTATACTTTTTTCACTTATGTTCTTCATTTTAATGGTTTGAAAAGTTCTATCTATTTTTGAAAATTATTTATCTGAATTTGAAATTGTGTAACTATCTTTAAATATTACATAAATAGTATCTATTTTAATACAAAAAAATGGTTTTAGGAATTCCCCCCCATTTTTCTCGAAAAATTTCTTTTTGTGTTTCCTTCCCTTTTGTCCATAAAATTTTATATACATATAAGAGGGCGAAATAGTTTTTGTTTTTGATCGTATTCGATTTCTGAAAATTTTTGTTATTGTTTTATTTTTAAATGTTAATCCTGCGTAAATTGAGTTGTCTTGGGTTATCGGCATGCGATGAAAAAAATTTTGAAATTTTTTTTTGGGTTTTTTGATTAAAAAAATTAAATTACTCGTGTTTCAGCTTTTAAAAGGGGTAAAATTTAGCAATTTGATCTAAATTTACATTTCAATTGAATCACACTAATTAACCAGCATTTTCGGCTGCATTAAAAAAATATTGTAAAAAAACTAGTGGAATTTTTATTTCAGAGTTTTAATTGAATAATAATCCTGCATCACAAAGAGTTTCCAAGTACTACATGGATTTCAATTAACATATCTATGGGTTTTATAATTAACGCATCTATTCATTCTCATATTATAATTCGATGATTACCTGATTCTGCCACCTAGTGATGCGTGAATTTGACCGAAATACCAGTTATAAGACGCTTTAGTACAATTATTTATTTACAGTAGGAATTAGTTAAGGAGGTACTAAATTTATAAATTATTGTGTATTGTTTGTTATAATTATAAGTCTGAATTAAAAACAATTTTTAAACTGCTTTTTGTAATTCAAAATCGAATGTACGTATTTGAAATATCTGTTTTGCAGATCTGTAACAGTAAAAAATAAAATAGAAAATCAACGATAAAATGGCCTAATTCACAATTATAGAATAAATAAGAGGTGCTATTTTGTTTATATTTTCGTTGATTTTCTGGCTTTTGTTGTTTGACAGTAACAAAATTTACATTTTCTTATGTTGTAAACAATGTATCAACCTCCGCTTTCAATTTTAAAAATTATCTCAAAGTATTAACTGAACTGCATTGCAAAAATATATTGTTTCGATTATTCTATATCCAAAGAGCCACTGAAAGAAAATGTTAGGATATAACTGTCTATATATTCCCACTTGAGTATCGTAATTACCTTAAAATCCAGCGTATATCGCGCACCTATACATTCAAGCTACATTTTTTAATTTTCAAGTATATTCCCTGTACGCTTCCCCTTTTTTACGAAAGAACCCGAAATCCACGTGTGCAATGCTATTATGTTTTAAAGTCATTTATTCGAGGTATTATTGCAGGATTTTGAAAAAATAGTATACTTCTTCTAGAACTGTTCAACCCTTCAAGTTCATTAGGTTGTGTGTGTGTGTCACATTCCTCTCTTTTAAATATAAATAGTATTCCGATTTATGTAGAAGTCTAATTTTTTTTATGCTCATCGCTTTTTCATTTTTGGAGCTATCATTTTTATACCCGGCGTACTCGTATAACACGCACTCGTAAATTTCGATCTCATTTTCTGTGTTAAAAGTGCGCGTTATATACGCCGGATTTTACGATAGTTATAATACCCCGATATTAATGAAGCGTTAAATTTGCAATAATGGAGTATTTTAAATGTATTTGCATTAATGTAGTCTTTATATTTTCCAAGAAAAAATAGCTCAAATAGTGTCCTTCAATAAATCCAGAACCAAAGGTGTAATTAATTCCATGTGTTACGATTATCGTTAAAATATCTTCAGTTTCTCAATTCCGTGGTGTACATTTATACCGCAACAGTGCAGTAATGTTGACGAGAGAGTTTCAGAATGAAGATTCTGTTAATACACATGGATAATGTCATAGTTTTATGTATAATTCAAAGGGTTGATTTCGTAAAATTTTGATACTGTAATGTGTGTGTTGCCATATTAAATATGCATCCTTCATTCAGTCATTTACTTGTAAATAAAAGACTATATTTATTGAAATATCAAAAAATTTTTTTAAAAAAAAGAGAGAGAGTGCTGCCTAGTTATCAATCATATCTTCATCAGCAGTGCTGTTTGAACTTCGAACCTTAAGAGTTCTTGGATAGCTTAATATCATTTGCCCTTTTGAAAAATCAAATTTTCCCTAATTTTAACAGTTTTTAAAAATAGAATCATTTTGAAAAGCTTTCTCTTTTTAAAATAAAATACCCAAAAAGTATCAGTCATATAGAGCGGAGATGAATTCACAGTATCTACTACATTTATCAATTTCGTCTTACGGTTGACCTTTTGGTTGTATTGCGCCATTGCTATATAGATTCTTAAGAAACCTTATTTTGATCTCGACTCTTTAAAGGACAACTCTCTAATTTTCCCATTTTTTTTCTTTCTCCAGAACATTCTGTCATTTAATACAAAGTAGAGCTTCCTCGTTTTGTGATGTCCTTAACATGATTATTGTAGCTTACTTTTGTAACTGAATTCTCGATCTCACCCCAGGTATTTTAATAAACCTTCAACCCTTTTCTTGTTCATTAAACCTTATTTTTTATTACCGTATTTTTCATAGTTGTTGGTTATTAAACAGGAAAATAAAAACAACATGAACTTGTCTTGAAGGCTAGGGCTGTGGAAATGAAAACAACAACGGCGTAGAACAAATTTTAATTGTCTGCAGTGTTTAGTTTATAACTTGGGCACAAAGGAATTTTTTTCATTTTAAAGAACGCCAATCTAATTGGGTGTTTGTTAATAAGATCTCATTTTCAATGAACTTAATTATGACGGCCACATGATAAATACAATAAAGTGTACTTCTCCATTGAATTCAAAACTGACATAAGACTTGTTGTTCTACTTGTAAAATTGAGACAAATTTTCAAATTGGGTAAAGGTGTCCAAATATTAAGATTCTTCAAAGAGTGTTCTAAAATGTAAAAAATATTTACATTAGCGTGTATTTTTAACAAAATGCATTTTATTTACCTATGTGCATTACTAATAATTACGAATGTATATTTTTAAAAATAGTCTCTGCAAAAAGCAAAATTTGGCAACAACGAAGAACATGAACTGGTTGGCTCGAAACACGTGTTTGTAATTGTCACGTGACTGTGATGCAACATGAATTTAGCCGATAAATGTTCAAATTTTAGTGCAGTTTTTAATTTAAATTTCAGTAGGCTCATAATTTCGTAACATAGAATAAAACCACCACAGTATTTATTAACATTTAATCTTTAATTTAATAATTTTTTTAAGCAAATTTGTAATAGCTATGAATTAAAAATAAAAGAAATTTTTAATTTCTTTTTTTTTACTTAAAAAAAATGTATTCTCATTTTTCCTAAGCGTTAAATGAAGTGAGTAAAATGGCCCAAAGAGCTAAATAAAATAAAATCCTGAAAAAAACTAGCAGACATTGAGCAATAGACTTTCCCTTTTATTCGAAGGTTTCCTCATAACATTAAAAATCTGAACACGTCGCATATTTCCGCTGTATAAAAAAAAAAGCAAAGTCATTTATACGATAATGGCGAACATTCTGTTCTTGTTTTAAAGGTCAAGTCTTTATATGTATACATATATTATTTTCGTTCGGTTGATTTACAGAGTGAAATGAAATGACGAAAAACACTGCGAAAAAATATGAATCAAACTAAAAAAAATTTAAAACCATTTTTTTAAAAATATTCTTTTTTTTATTTTACAGTTATTTTTAATTTGAAAATAAATGTTTGAAAACAATATATGAATGGTGCTAACAAAATACTACATAAAATAAAGAACAAAAAGTTTTTTTTTTCGAAAAGAATGGAATTTGAAACAAAGTTCATTGTGAAATAAAGAACAAAGGATACTCAGTTCAGAAATAAAACAACTCTTTGAATGAAAGTACAGAATTAGACGGCTAATAAAATAATTTTAATTAATTTTTACAGTCATTTCTCCAAAAGAATACTCCTCTATGATGTAGTCTATTTCCGAATTTTTTCTAATGTTTTGTAACAACTTTCGAAGATTTAAACAATGAATTAATTGCCTTTTATTTACTGTTAAAGAAATTATTTGAACGAAAATATAAACTAAATCCAATAATTATTGAAATATAGCTTAAAATCTTTTTTAAATACATATTTACGAAGAGAGTAATTTATTTTTAAATTTCTTATTCCCGTTAGTTTGAAAATTAAAACAATTTAGTTGTTATTAAACAGCCTTCTATTATTGATTTTCTCACTATTTTTATGTATATATTTTATTTAAAAAAACCCCATAAAATATATATCTGAAGCTGACGCAACAGAAGATATTAAGATACTTTTTCGGATACCTGTATTTTATTGTGATTTTAAATAAATTTTTAAACGAATTCGTTTTGCATATGACCAGTTTTATTGTAAATTGCTGCTTAGTTTTACTAGTTTTATTACTTCTCATGGTACTTTCTCTTATTTATTTGCTTATGTTTTCTTATTTATATTAATATTGAATGTACCAATCAATTTTGTACTTTGTTTTTCCACTTACAGTAGTAGTCATGAAAACTGCAGACTTACGAAAGCCTTTGTAGCGTAAGGTGTGTGTTTTCAGGGAATCTCATCCCACCCTTAGAAGAGTATACTGTCTTAAAATAACATTTAAAGTAAATATATTTAGGCTAAAGCTTTGTTAAAAAAGTTTTTGACGTAATGTTAACTACTCATTAAGGTCATTAATTTGTGAATCAGATGTCACCCATTATACATGTGCATTAAAATTAGTGACTGGAATACAATATATGCCCTCGCATTTTTTTTTACACCAACTATCAAAGTCTAATTTTATTGAAGCTATTTGCAATTGCATTTCATATAATTTTCCTATATTTGTTTTGTGGTCTCGTACGTTAAGAAAGCCTTTTCTCAGAAAGACGTTATTCCGAATGGCATTAAAATATTTATAGTTGTGTGAAAACTTTTGATGTATTCTGAATGAAAATTTGCAACCAAAAATTTAGAAGCTGTTCTTATTTAAATTTAGATTTTAATGTCGAATCTGTGTGTGTGTTGATATTTTGATCAGAGTTGTTCCCTCTCCTTCATTGGCAAGCCTTCAGATTTATCATAATACTCGAGCTGAATTTTTATCCGTTAATGCTTGGTTATCTCTTTTAGGAAATCGAATTTTTTTTCAATTGAAAATAAAAGGGCTCCATTATATAATTTTTAACACTGTTGTCTAAATTCAATTCATGTTCCACATGAAAACTGTTTAGTTTGCACTGCACGTTATTCTCTTACGTGTGATGACCACAAATAAAGTTTTAAAACCAATTTTCTTTCCATTTTTCTCTTTAATTTTAAATACCTGTGCATGTAGTCCTTGAAAAGATATGTTTACTTCCTTTTGAATGGCAAGCATATCTACTATAAAAAGGACAAACATTGCAACCATATTTCATCACACACTTCGTTCGTATAAAAATAAGCAAGTTTCATCTTTGAACTCGCAAAAAGTCGGTTCAAGATTTTTTCTTTCTATAACAAAACCCTGATTTTACAGGGTTCTATGGTCGCTGAATAATTCTTCGTGTAATAGAGCAAGAAATTTCGAATTTAATTCTCCTGATTTTTTATAAAAAAATTATCATTTAAACAACATCAACTAAAACATCCTGAAATGCATTCGGTATTCGTTGTCTTCAAAATTATTGAGGATATAAATCCTTTGTTGGAGTTCGTTAACGACTTTATTCTGTATAAATTAGCAAACATAAATTCCTACGTAGTTCGTGTTCGTTCATAGAACTATTAATGAGGTTGAATATTTTTTTTCGTAGTAGTTCTTTCTGGAGATCTGCATAGCAGCATATCTTGGATTGTAAAATTTGTACAAAGAGCTAAGACTACCAAAATAACCAAACTGAAACGTTTGTTGATTCATTGGCTGAATGGTAAATTTGTAGGGAGAAGAGATATTAAATGAAATATATTTTCACAAAAATGAGTCAATGTCTGAATATGTCACTTGACGGTGGTATCAGAAGAGTCTGAAATTATCAATTTTTGTAAGTTAGCCGAATTTGCTATAGACATTACGTAGAACGTACTAAAAATAGAGCTAATAGAACATACGAAAACATGCACAGATAAACATACAAAATGATAAAGTTCTTTTAAAAATTCTCTCGTAGTTTGAAGCATTATAAATTAAATACTTGACAATTACAGAGTTTTATATTTATTACTAACCACAAAGCAAAATGTATCATAAAAATTATCATATAACCGCGTTTTATTTCAATTTCGAGCGTAGTTATTTTTATCAGAACCCTTTTATTTTCTAGTAAATAAATGAAATATATTCTGTAATTCTCGTTAATATTCTGTGTTTTAACTAATTGCTATCGGCATTTATAAACGAGTGAAGAAATTGTTTTCAATGTAAGAAGTAAATACATTTTTTCAATATAAATGCTAATAAAAAGTGTTTTTGAAGATTATGGTACAAAAAACACTTAGAGTATTAACCAGCGTAAATATATTCTAAAAACGAAAATATAAAAAAATATTAATAAAAGCAAATGCAATGAAATTTTTTTTTCACTGTATCTTACATAGTGATTAAAATACTTGTGTATTAAATCTGAAGGAATTCCAAAAGAATTTGAAAATGAAGAAACAAGTTACCTTTTGCTGCTTAAACACACAATGAATGAAGATTTTCCAATATTTGTGTTATCTGTATTAATGTGGGAAGCTGAATAAATAGTTCCAAAATGAAATTGTCATGAATTTCCTATTCTTTCCGTCGGAAGAGTGTCATTCTACCAAGTTCTTTTCATTCACCCTAAAACATGTCAAAACACGAATGTGATTTTTTTTTCACTTTTGTTAAGACTAATTTCTGCCGTAATATATCTCTTCAATAGCTTCTGAACTAACGTATGCAGAGAAGTAAGAGTTATAGGAAATTATTTAAAAGAGAAGTTGTTTGGTGTCACATTTTTTAAAGTTTTTCTTTCTGTGGAACGTGCGACCCTTGTTGAAAAAGTCCTTTAGATGCTCTTGGTCATGCAAACTCCATTCAGAGCTTAGATTTATTTTGCATACTCATTTATAATTTGTTTTCGAATTTTTATTTTGACTCGCGGAACTCGAGGATTCAGCGGAACACAGTTTGAAGACCACTGCTTTCACATATGTAAATATTCCTCTCCCCTTAATTCTACGTCGGCAACACGTGCTCGTGTCCAAGATGACATTTTTTATTTTCAGTATCGTTTGTTTTATATTAATTAAATTACATGATCAACTTGGCAAGATTTCTTTGAAATTTCAAAGGAACAAATTTAAATTAGGAAAAAAATCAAAGAAAAGAACTTATGTCTGTTCATTATGTTACAATGCTAATTGCGGCCACTATAGAAAAGTGGTCATAGTTTGCGAACACGTGTTGTTTCCCTCGAAACGAGGATTAATGCTAATCCCCCCAACTCCTGATGCATGTTAAATCTATTGAGACTCTGAAAAATCCTCTCTTTTGCGTGATGAGGAAGTTTGGAGAGTGAAATGCTAACCTGTGTTGCTTCATAGTGTGATGTAAATAAACAATCAATTAAGGCAGTGCTTGTGATTTAGGTGTTCGGTATCATCTGGGCCAACAATTACTTTGGCAACTGTGTTGATGACTATTGGTGATTAGTGAATTTCGGTTGGGGGTAGGGTTTGGTGAGAGCAACAACAATTTCTTGCTCATGGGTACAAAAACAAAGTTGACCCTGCTCCTAGTTTAGAAAATAGTGGACATTTTTCAGAACAACACGAGAGTTGCTGGGGAACAAAGTGAATAGTAGCCTCCACGTTTTCAGGTGTCGGGATGGAGCTCCACGATCGAATAAATCGTGAATCAAGATTCTCATAAGAAAGAATAATAATCAGAAAAAAAACATCAAAAAGATAAGATATCTAAAAGAAACGGGGACTGATGGTTATCAAAAGGAGTGAGATATCTTCCGTTCTAGTTATTTCTACATTACGTATTTACACACAACTGACTGATATAACTTTATCAATTTTGAAAGTTTCTCGCGACCTATTCGAAACGTAACGGAAATTATGATAGCATTCACGTGTTGATGCCATTGTATTAAAAATTTGTTTGCATTTCCGCTTCTGTGCGTCCACTTGTCCTAAGGTCCCCGTGTTTTATCGTTTGCACCTCTTTTTCGTTATTTTTGTCATTTTAGCAGGTTTTAACATGCAATGCTTTTTAGCTGATAGTAAAGTAACGCAGTGAGTAAAATGCTTATTTCCATGTTTCTACCAGTTTAAATCTATTGATTGCTCAATAAATAAATAAGTAAATAAATAAAATGTGCTGAAACAAACTAAAAGTAATATTTTGAAATCCAAAATTTTCTTCTTTTGGAGTAGGATTTTTTTACTAGTTCCAAAAATTTCGATTCGGTTAGTATTTCCTCGTTTATTGCATCTCTTTTCTTGATCAATGTTTCTGCAAGCAATAAGATTGATTTTTGTAAATGATAAAAATATATCTTTCCTGTCGTTTAAATAAATTACTTTATTAAATCTCAATTACATTCGATACAATCTTGAAAACTCAAATTGAGAATTATTAAATGTAAATGTTTCATTCAAATTTTAAGGCGTGAATGAATCTTTGGAAGAAAAAAAAAAGAAAGTGTTTTTAGAATAAACACACACCAAAGATCAGAATTTTTCATTTTCAATTTTATAAAATATTCACTGCCTTTTATAAACTTTTTTTCTATATTATATAGTATAAAAGAGGAGCACAGAAGATCGACCGAAATATGATTTTATTTTCTTGAGTAGAAATCTATTTTTTGAGCCGTTAAAATAATTAAAAGTGTTTAATATTTTATTAAATGATTTATTTTTGTTAAAAAATGTTGTTTGAATTTTTTTTCTCCTAGTGAATAATAAATTTTTTAGTAATTTTCATTAGATTTCTGTAATTGTATTAACTCACATATTTTGTACGTTGTTACTGACTTTTTTTGTTGTTAATTGCATCCATATTTACGCTTCGTAAATATTATTCAGTTTACGAACATTAACCTAGTAAGATTGGATGTAAATGGAAATATACATGTCAATCATATTATAACCAGTACACGGCAAATAGTATCTTATTCCTGCCAGTTTTTTTTAAAATCATTTTTCTATAGGCAAAAGAATATCTTACCACAGAACTCTTATATTTTCATAGAAAGGAGTTTTAAGAATTCTTGAAAATATTATGGGAACTAAACATAGTTAACAATAGAAAATTTCAAATCTCATTACCAACCGTACTTGCCACATTGTAAAAAAACAAAGCTTGTATTATCATATCGTATTAATAATGCATAAAAAATGTTTGGGTTTGCTTATGTACCATCAAATACTGTACTTTCTCACAAAATGAAAGGATATCCTTTTTATGAAGTAATAGATAATTTAAAATGCAGCAAAGCTTCCACAGATGTCCATCTGTATATGTTGACCTAATTTTCATTGTCTTGATATGAATTACATTATATCAAATGCAAGTTCGACCTCTCTTCAAGTAGAACTCTTTTGCAAATTGTATGTTGACCACTTGAACTATGTGACATACAATATAAAGTCATCAGTTATTTATACATTTTAACTTGACTTACAATAAGTTCTATACTAAAAGAAAGAAACGTGGGATTTGAATTGATTAATTCTATGTTTTGTCATTTATTTTTTATCTTGCCACTGTGTGTCAAAATTGGGCGGTTAGATTAGACGTTACATTGTTTACTACGTATGAGGTATTATTTTTCTTTATTTGAATTTGACAAACTTGTGTCTAAATTGTTCCTAAAACATAAATAGTTTTTTTTTTAAAAATGATTGTCTTAAAATTATTCCAATCCATATTAAAGATTCATATTGGATTAGAATATGTCATGTTTATGCAATGTAGCTTAAATCATCTGCTTTGATAGAATCTACAGGTATCTTAGTCGTGACTCTGCGGTCGCTGGTGAAGTTTGGGACACCGAATAATCAGTCATTATTATAAAAATATATTTATTATTCTTTCAATTTACTATCAAGAAATGTCATAAACTGAAGGAACAGTCAATTTAATCGTTACCCTAAATTTTCTAAGACAAATTGTCGCGGTCCATCGACCGCGGATGTTGGAGGGTTCGAATAAAGATCAGCCATCTTTCAATTAAAACAATTTTATTAACTATATCACTTAATAAACTTAATCAACTTAATTGAGAATGCCCTTAAATCACTAAACCCGAGAAGCAATCAATCTTAATAATTATAATAGAAATAAGAGCACTTATCTCTTATCCTGAGTACTTTTGCTTCAACACTTGAATAATATTCCACTTGAATTAACTATACGATCACCTATCACTAACGCTATGCTTTCTCCTATCTCAATTTTCAACCGTCATCCCGTCTACTTTGCGACTAACACTTAAATAGAAGTTCTAATTTATATAAACCAAGTCTTCTTTGCGGAGTGGTTTTCTACTGAAATCACAGTTAAAAAGATTATTTTACCCAACATTATTAGTGGAAACACGAATAGACCCATTACAAAATAATTATGTCACTTATCTGCTTGAGATCTGAAGTAACTGCAGCATACAGGTCTCGACAGGTATAACTGGATATCTCACACTAACGATTCTCTTCAAGAACTCCAAAGATTTCAGATAGCAACTTTTCTAGTCAAACTTTAACAGCAGCCTAACGACGAACTCTTACACTCACTTCGCTAGAGTTTCAATAGCACTCAAATTAACATAAATCACATTTTCTCCACGGGAAGCGATTTTATAAACATATAATAGTTAAAAATATTTTTCTCAGAGGAAATAGATCCAGATCCTTCTCTTTACTGGTATATTTTGTAATTTTTTTTATCTTGCATTGATAAAGGTGATATTAAGTGATAAAACTAACTTATAACAAAACTGATCAAAACCAAATTTCCCTTTTTTTTTTTTACAAGTCGAATAAATGTGTAAAAATGAAATAAATATATTTTGCATAGTGATTTGTGTTTTAATTATGTTTGATTTCGTTTATTTTATTTAAAACTATATAATAAAAAGTAAACAGTGGATTAGTATGGCTAGATTTAATCCTATATATTGACCAATTTGTTTTTAGTATTCAACTACCATTTATTTTGTGTGTGTGTGTGTTTGTTGCTTTTTTTACTTAGAAAAAATCCGAATAAACAGAATTCTCGTATCTGTTTTAACGTTAAAAATATAAACGATGTTTTTTTAAATTTATCGTTCAAAATAGAGGAGATTTAAAACACGGGATAACTTTTAACGCCTAAAAGTAAGGCTCTAATAGAATCTTGGAAGCTTAAGAGGCTAAATCCGAATATTCCTTTCCTGTTATATCTACTCTCGAACCCAATGTGGTTATAGGGGCCGTAGCCATAACACATCACAAATACAAGAATAAACTAATCTAGATTTATCAAATACTTAATTTGTGGTGGGAAAATTTTTCACACGATTAACTGTAGTAATCGAAAAATTCTACCCCTCAAAAAATTAACAGGGTGGAAAACCCGATGGAAAACTCCACTGATGCGGACACTCCAAATCTTTTAACTTAAACCGCTAGAGTCCTCCTTTTAAATGAACACTGGATGGTTGAAATAAGTTCCCGAATAGTTGACTAAATGTCACGTTCCTCTCCCACTATATTCACTACCACTTTTAACTTTCTACTTCAATTTGTTTTTTTAAAAATATCTCATTAATACATAGTTTTTTTTTTTAAAAAAGTCAAAAAACTTGAAAACTTTAAACCCCCGTTGTTTTAAGAGGGAAAAAACCGGGAGATATCCTGTTGCAAAAATCAAGTCACATTAGTTACTAAAAATCGGATAGTGACGGTGGACATCTTGATAAGAATGACTTATAAGGTAATTGAAAAGCATTTTTCATATACTGGGTGTGAAATAAATTACCTGCTTAGAAATTGCAGCACGAGAAATACACGAGGCACGAGGAGGCTCAATGAATACACGAGCTTTGAATTCTAAAAATTGTAAGTAAAAAAGATAGGTGTCAAGCGAAGTGCGAGTTTTTGAAAATAAAGGGCGAATCATGCAGGAAAAGTAGGCAATTGAAGATTTGCAATTGAAGAATCTAAAATAGCCGATCGTTCGGCCAAACACAGAAGCTCCACTCGGCACTGTGTACTGAATTCAGTGTTTTCATCTAAAAATTTCTCATCTTTCACACTTACTGCTGCACCTGGATTGGCTAGGACTCGTTCCACCCATTTTTTAAAGTGCAAATTTTCTCAGTTCAGACTATTTTCATGCAATTTTAAGTATTAAAATACCTTGTTATTTTTTATAGCTTTGAAGTAACTTTAAACTTTTTATAATCTACTTCAGTGGTCCCTAACCCTCGGTACCGGTGGGGATGGCGATGTGAGATCGATGAAACAAAAAAATGTTTTCCCCGGGCCCAAAAACAGAATCGATTTTTAAATCGATATGATAGAATCGATTCAGTGAATCAATTTTCATCCAGAAAATCGACATTCGATTTTTTCTTTTTTTGAAAAAAACCATACAAAACGAAGAATTTAAACACTATTTATCGCAGGCATTTTTGCCGAAGATGATCTATATTTTACTGGCAAAAAAAAAAAAAAACTCTATCATCACATTCACCAATAGCTATGGTGTTTGAGTATTGGGGGATAATCTTTCTCGGGCGCCTTTTTTTTGATTGCCGGCAACATCGCTGTATGGGCGGAACCGCTTGGATCCCTTAGCTTTAAGGGCTGTTGTTTTAAAAGTTTTGATATCAAAATTGGGGAAAAATAAGCATATAATCTATTTTCTAAACTTTTTAATGCAGCAAAAACCCCTTTGAAAATAAATGTCTTTTATACCCGATACTTTGAAAAGGTAATAAAAAAAATTGCAATTTCGAAATTCCGAAAAGAAAAAACCCTGATTCTACTGATAAAAAAGATCGTTTATTATGGGATTTTTCTTGTTTTTTATAAATGGATTAATATTTACATTGGGAAAACAGACTTGAAAAAAAAAGATTTTTTTTTTGAAATCGATGTTTTGATCTCGATTTTTTGTGAATCGATTCATCGGGTTCAATCGATTTAAAAATCGATCCTTTTCACAAAGAATCGCCATCCCTACCGAGGATCAAATAATACCGGGGTGCACAAGGGTCATTAAATTATTTTAATTTTATTTACTGTGATGTATTTCTCTCGGGTTTGTGGGACTTTTTATGGAAATCACTTTGTATTCCATGTTAAATCACTTTACATTCATTTTTTAGTGAAATTGTTCTTTATTCAGAAGGCATGTTGAAATACAATTAAATTAAAATTATTGGATCAAAACAATCTGAAATATAAACAGTCAACGTCTCCCCTTAGCGGGTCTCGGTAAAATTAGCAAACGTTAACCGGTACGCAGCGATAAAAAGGTTGGGAAGCGCTATCTACAGCACATATTGTTTAATTTGCTACCATCTTTTCCATGAAAATTTGGCACAAAAATTTGTAAAAAAACCCCATTTATTTGAAAAGTTAACGGATCAATAATGAAACGTCTAATGTATAACATGTTTGGTCTTTTGGAAATTTTAAATTCTTTTTAAAATTTTGCGATACGATGGAGACAAAAAGCACTGCCAATCACGGTAATATTAAATTTCAGAAGATATTATGCAACTCTTTGAAAGAAATTTGAAAAGAACTTGATATCATTTTTCGCAATATATTTTATTTTACCTGTAACAGTTAATAGTGGTCACAATATATATTGATAGTGAAAATAATAGACCCTTGAGGGCCAGGCGTGTTTTAATTCTCTGAAACACATTGCTGTGCGCTAAATACGCACAACTAAATTACGCACTACAGATAAAATTTTAAAATATTACAGCTTTTCGAGCAAAATTTGAATCAGATGGAGCATTTTGAATATGGAATAATTCTTTTTGATAAAAATATATGTAATTATAATGAAGAACCCTTGAAAAGTCGTAAACACAAAAATTGCTGTAAATCAACGTTTCTTGAACTAGGGGTCACGTGACTTGTGGTTGGGGTAGCCAAAAATTTTAGGACTTTTGCCATTGACAAATAGTTTAATACATTGCATCTGAAATATAATCCCAAAAAAATGCATACAATGAAGAACTTTTTTATTAAATTATAACAAAAAACCGTTTTTTTATTTGTCTTAATATTAGGAATGGCTGGGGGCGCACAAAAAATTTTTTTACAAAAAAACGGGACGCCACCCCCAAAAATTTAAGGACCCCCCCTCAAATCGGGAATCCGCAACCCCGGTCCGTGGATCAAATTGGGGCCGCCTAAAGAACAAAACTATTGCCAATTTTAAATGGTGCATTTCTCTCAATTTGCGCAACTTTCCACGGAAATCACTTTATATTCCACGTTAAATCACTTTCATTCATTTTTGGTGTAACTATGTTTTATTCTAAAGGCATTTTAATTGTATAACTAAATTAAAATTCTTAAATCAAAACAAACTAAAATATAAACAATCAACGGGTCCCACCCTCAGCGGGCTGCGGTAAAATTATTAAACGTTGACCGGTCCACAGCGATAAAAAGGTTGCGGGGCACAGCTCTAAATGACAATAATTATCCGACTTAAATATCATTTGTTTTTCAATTGATAAATAACAACTTATATTTTCTAAAAACAAAATATTTTTCTTAATTGTCAATTTTTGTCAATTGAGGAGTTTTTGCTCTAATGTCAAAAACATTAACTAAATAAATAAACTGAATTCAGTGGCGCACCAGCCCATGTGGGCCAAAGCCTACTGTGATATCTCAGTTTAAGTGACTTTAGGCGCTGGAGTGCATATGCAAATGTTTCGTTCAATCTGATGCGAAACCTCCAGTGTTCTGTTCCCAAGCAAGCTTGATACTCATTTATCGACCCTCTGAAGGGATGAAAGGCTGAGTCGACCTTGCCCAGCCCGGGATTTGAACCCCGGACCTGTGGCGGGGAAGCGCGATACACTTCCACTCAAGCCACTAGGCTACTAACTAAATAAATAGATTTATATATTCTCGAGAGGCCTCGCAATTTTTTTAAAAAAAATCTTTGTAAATGCAGTAATTTGATTCTATAATTATGTAATTTCCTATTAAAACACTAAAATAATAAATCGAATCACGATTTATCGAAATATACTACTTTTTTCAGGAAATTTATTTTGATTTATATAAAGCTTTCAGTGAAATTTTATTCTGAAAGCAAAAGCTTTTGCTCGCAAGCATAGTTTTATCAAGTCCTTGAAAGTTAGTGATTTAGTTTTAGAAAAACTTCGCACTTTTAATCCAATTGTTCTCTGGGGAAAAACATGATGTATATTAGAGCGTCTTGTTTTAGAATTGAATTATGTTTGTCATTATTACTTACTAACATTATGTTTCGAAAGAAGTATATTTAAATTGTTTGTGTGTTTCGTAATTTTCTGATTCATTTACGCCCTCTTTTGTTTGAAATGCGAATATCAAAAAATCGAGTGGGTACCCACAGTGGAATGAGAAAAAGGATTCAACGACCGCCTCCACTTACGAACTCATTTCGTTTTTGCCCACAATTCTTATCTCGAAACTCTGCTTCACATTTTTATTCCATGTTAAGTCAATTGGTTTCTAGTGTAAGATTACAAAATATATTTATGTGCATTCATTACAAAGTTTTTTAATTCGAAACCCTCTGCCTTTTTTTTTTTTTGCCTCTATGGAAATCATCATTAAGGTATCTCAGGGGTGTTAACTTCCTCTAGAGGTTTGAAAATATAAACAATATTCAAATACATATAACTCTTTGAAATTAAAATTAAACAAATCGAATCTTTTACACATTATTTATAAAGGAATGGGGCTTCAGAAAAGTATAAAATGTTTAAAATATAATCATAATTTTAAAAATTATAAACATGAAAATATAAGAAACATTTCTATAAGAAATATTAATTAAGTTTTACGTTGCGCATGCTATTTTCTAAAATAGTAGCTTTAATTACTAGCAATAAAATGATTTATAAAGTTTTATGTATCCTTATTACACTGTAGTAATTTCATATTTGTAGAATAATAAATTATATTTTTAAAAAAAATAAAAAAATTAAATTCAATATTGTATTTCAAAATATTTTTCAAATATTTTGAAATAAAAGATATGTTGCTCTTAAATGATGTAGGGTTTTAAGAGTATGATACATTTTATATAATTCTGTAAAGTTTTATACATCAGAGGCTACTATTTTAGAAAATACGTCCCAAACGAAAAATTATTTAATATTTTTACATATTTTCTATGTTATAATTTTAAAATTATAAATTTTTTAAATTTTTTCCTTTGTAAATAATGTGTAAAAGATTGAATTTTTTAAATTTTAAATTTAAAAAAATTATCCCTGTTTGAAAGTTGTTTTATACTTTCCCCCCCTAAAGGGAAAGGTTAACCCCCCTGAGACTTCTTAAATAACTAAATACCGTATTTATTCGAATCTAAGCCCTTTAACCCAAGTAGCACCAAAATTCTAAAATTTTTTTTAAAAAAGGTGTTGTCATCGATTCTCCCTACCCCCACCCGCTGTTAAGTTTTTTGAGAAAAATCGTTCAATGCGACACTTCAGAAATTTAAAAAGAAATTTTTTAATGAAAATAATAAGAAGTTAATAATATAAATTTATTTTACCAGTTTTAAAAACTTTCAATTACATATACATGAATCTGTAATAACTCTATCCGTCGGTATCATGTTTCGAAAATGATTCGTAGCTCCCATTGTCACAGTTGACTTTGGAATTGGTGCCGGCGTCGCCATTTTCACACAAGGTGTCGTCTTTCTTATCACCCAATGCATTTATTATGCAACATTTAAAAAAAGAATGCATTGTAGAATAATGTAAAAGATTTTTATTGAAGACTGTTGAATATTTATAAGCAAACGTTATACCATTTTGCTTACGCCATCGACGTACATTTGTTTCATTCGTGTCAAATTTTTTGTACCCATGTTTTTTGTTTTTTCCATATAAAATGGTCCCCTTTCCCCCCGTATCATTGACTCGTCTTGCCGCTAGCGATATCTTTGATGCTTAGGTGATTAAAAGAAAGCGTATACAAAAAAATTTCCTAAATACGAGCAGATAACGATGTTTAGGATAGACTGAATACTAGAGATAAACGGCGGAATGGGATAAGTCATCAATTTTTTCAAGTGAAAAGGACCCATTTTCCCCCTTTAAAAAGGGGGATTCCTTTTCCTCATCCAACAAAGTTTTGATTCTGTGCATCTGATTTTCAGAAGCATTAAACTGGAAAAATAGGGGGCAGATTGGTAAATGGGAATCCTATAAATTAATTTTAAAGTTCGATTTTTTTTTTAAAATTAATATTGTCATAGGTTGATTCGTTTTCTTACATCGTTTCTCTTAGACAATTAACAAAATCCCATCCAGTGCTAATCGAATTTTAACACAACGAAGTTGTTCTAAATTCGTTTAAGGAAGCTTTCTAAATTCATTAATGTCGTCATTTTCTAAAAAGGAAGCTTTCTAAACTCGTTAATGAAGACGTTGGGGGCTTTAAAACTCAACTTAATTTTCTTCGGCCCTGCTTGTTAACCAATGGTTCGAATTCTTCTCTGCTGACCCCCCTTATATCACGATGTGAGGTATGATGTTATTCGTAGTTATATTTCATTTTATCACTAATTTTATTGAATTGATTACTCTTCAAGATGTCCATTGTTACTTTCCGAGTGAGTGTTTAAGGTCAGGTCATCTTCAATACTGACCGTAGTTCAAAATTATGAGGTCTGTCCCTAATAGTCCTAGAGTTGCTTTATTGCGCGATGTTAATAAAATATTCACTCAAAGCAAAACGGGGGTGATTGGCGAGGGACCTCGTAATTTTGAACCGCAATCAAGTAAAGGGAACAATACTTGATCTAGCGCTCCACTTTCCTATCTCCCATGCCACACCAACGAGATTATTTTGAGCCTTGATAGATTTAACGTGCGTTGATCAGTCCCTCAACATTGGGGTGTGGCTCCGGTAGCCCCTATATATAGTGGTCAAGGTAAGGTAACGGACTCGTGGCTGGAATGCCATGAGTTCGAGCCTCGTACCACTGAGGCTCCAACGTGTAGAGAGCAGTGATGCACGTAAAATATGTCGAACCTCAAACATCCTCCCGTTGGCGTGGTGTATAAGTCAGGAGAGGAGGTGCCAGATCAGGTGTCGTCCTCGTCACTTGACCATGGTTCAAAATTACAAGATCCATCGTTAATAGCTTTGTTTTTGGATAATTTTTTTTGTATGAATTTGTAAAAAAGTTGGGATATGTATACTCTTTCTACCATATCTCTTATACTCGTTATGTTATTATTTTTATATTTGCTTTGTATATTTGTATTACGTTCACGCACACGTCTGTATATCGTGCAGTTATCTTTAAATTTGTATTTTGTGATTTTACTGTCTTCTACTGTTTAAAATGTAAACTTTGATTTTTTTTCCAATTAAGGCTGGATGTGGGGATGGTTTTTTCCGAGGGATCGGTTTGTAGCTCTAAACCCTTTTCGGGTGAGCTTGGTTCTTTTGGGTATTCCGCTAATAGCTCTCGTGTTTCTCATAGAGCGACATTAATAAACACTCCCTCCCTTATACTATAAAAGATAAAACATAATCCCCCTAATAGGCTGCATAATGGCAACTAAGCCTTTGCAAACACGCAAAATCCCCAAATGTGAGAGCCATTTTGTGGTAGCACTATCTAGTGGCGGCTCTCGCTACGGAATCCCTATCCCTTAGGGATTTCACATCATACCTAAGGGATAGGATCAATTGACGGGAAATGTTAAAATAACGTGTCTCTTCAAGGTCATTTCCATGATGAAAGTAAGTGTGACTTTATCAAACCCTGAACTGTTTCAGTGAAATGATGAAATGAACTAGTCAGGATTTGCATTGGCAAAATGCTTTTTCCCAAGGGGAGACACCTGTGGGTCAAGTCCTTGTACTTCCTAACCATACAGGTAGTACTATCGATCCCTTAAATATCAACCCCATATCTTTAAAAAAATGGATGACTTGTTCATTTTCTCATTTCACTAAAATAGTTCGGGGATTTGATCAAATCACATACTTACATAAGGGAAATGACCTCAAAGAGACGTTATTTTAACATCTTGCGTGAATTGATTATCTCCCTTAGGGATTCGATGAAAGTCCTAATTTCATCATTTTCCTGCGACATATATAAATCAAAATGACGTTCTCAAACATATTTTTACTTGAATCAAAACTTTTTCGTGAAGTTTCTTCTTCTTTTTTTGAAAAATATTTAATACTAAAGATCTTCCCGAAAAAGGTACCACGCAAATTCCTTTTTTTTTTCTAAACAGGAAGAAATATGCCGCCACACACGAGTGTCGAGCAATACAAGTTCCGACTTTCGTGTTCCGAATACCAATGCAGGAAAGCGAACCCGAAAGAATAATTTTCTCTTTTCACTTCAAAATATCCATGCCATTCCGCGGGCGTTCCAGATTCTTTTCCGCACACTGCTTTGCACTTCCACTGCCATAATTTACAGCGTACAAAAGATGTCTCTCAAACACGTTGCAAAACATCGCCATATGTAGTCGTACCAGTTTCCTTTATTTTGTATAAAAAAAAATCTAAAATGCTTTTTTTAAACAGATTAATTTAAAATCGTATAAAAATAGCAACAACACGTATTTATTGTTTTCTGGCGTTCGACTATTTTTTTAAAGAAAGTTTTCCTCCAAAAAAAATGTGTTTTGTCATGAATGATAATTGTTTCGATTCTCAAGAGGTTTTTCTGTAGCACAAGGTCAGATTCTTTCAATGAGAGAATGAAATCATTATAAATTCCATCGGTTTTTCTAGAAAGAACATTGAATGAGGTTTTGTTTATGAATTTTTGGGGGCCATCTTAGTGGTTTCTAAGCCAAATATACATATCTACTCATCTTACTTGCAAACAAACCAATATTGCGTTTTAGAAGCTGCATTCTTGATATAGCCCGGAAAATGTTTTGACTGACAAGGAAACCTTAAACTTGTTTTTATAGATTTGCTAAAATGTAAACAAGACTTACGTTACAGTAATTATATTTCTAATCACGTTTTAAACCTAATTAACAAAATTTACTATGTATTATCTCCTTTTTCATTTCCTACTCTTATTTTAGTTCACATTCTCTCTCTCTCTATATATATATATATAGTATATATCTTGTTCACAAATTTTCAATCGTTAATAAAATACTTCTATTTATCCATTCAAGTTCAAATACGTTTTTTAAAAATTGTAGTGGATGACATTTGATGTTAATACAGATTTTTCAAACATTAATTCATTAATTAAATTTAATTAATGAATAAATTATAACAAACAAAAATAATTGTCCAACACTATGTATAAAAAGGAAAATAGCTCGTTGTGTCCCTGTAGCGCAAGAGATAGCGCGTTGGACTTTTAATCCAAAGGTAGTGGGTTCAAATCCCATCTGAGATGGCCCAATTTCTGAGAATGTGATTTCTTTTTACAATACCATTTTTTTGGAATAATTAAATTTAATTAAGGAACAAACAAAAATAATAGTCTAACACCCTATATAGAAAGGAAAATGGAAAAAATTGCTTTCTATTTTGCCACTTAGTATTGTGATTCTGTCATATGTTTATACATATCTCTATATTAATTGTAATTATTTAATAAATAGTTGCTAAAATTAAAAAATTTTTCTTTGTTGACTTAAGCAGGATTTGACTTGATTTTTTTTAAAATTACTTGTGTAAGTTATGTTTTCACAGAATCAAAAGAGCTAAAATGAGTGACGTTGAGTCGTTTGAATCAACAAAAAACATTGCACTTTTTATGCTTAACTATTTTATTTAATTTTTGAATAAATGAGTATCAATTAAATTATATCCGTGGATAAATTATAATTATATTAAATTATATTTAACCTGACTCTATCAAATAAATATTATAGTAAAGCTTTTTCCTTTCTCTTTTTTGTCTTGCAATCTCTTAATAGTAATCTCTTCGAAGTTTCGGACCCACTTTCCGAATCTTTTCCTGCGAGATACTTTGGTGGCCGAGTCCTGGTGCCACTAAAGACCCATGGTCGTGGTAGCTAAGTGGTCATGGTCACGGAGTCGTGGACGGCGTGTCATGAGTTCGAGTTTGATGTCGCTGAAGACCCGCTGTGTAGAGAGACTGATGCACGTTAACTCTATCGAGGTTGAAAGCTCTCCCGTTTGCTTCGTATGGAAGTTCGGCGAGAAGAGTGGCAGCTCAGGTGTCGTCCTCGTCGCTTAACCATGGTGCAAAATTACGAGGTCCGTCGTCCTCATTCACTTGTAAAATATCGATTATAATATTCTGCTTCATAATATTTTAGTCCTATTCACAGACTAATTTCTTACAATTTTTAAAAGGGCTTTCGGAGTGGGAGGTATATACAGGCGGATCCAGGACGAATTCTGAGACTGGTCTCTCTGTCTGTATCTTTTTCCGGGGAATCCTTAAGAGACTTATCTTTTGAAACTCAAAACCTACAACACTGTCTTTCAGGCAGATATCCACAATTAGAGGTTCTCTGCCTGTTGGGCAGCAGCTCATAATATTAGACTGTCCGTATAAATATGAATTCTGTCTTCAGTTTGTGATACCCCGCCCTGAGGTATCATCTCTTCATCCACGCGACCAAAATTTGTAGGAATAAATGATTGACCACTCGAACTCTCCATAATAAATATAATTTTTATTATCGTCTCAATATATATTAATTAATTCAACACACAAGTCTTACTAGAAGATCAGATCAGGAATGATACGACGTAATTATCAATACTAAGTTAAAATAGCGCCTGAAATCCTACTCACTATCTTTATGATAAATTAACCTCTGAATCTTTATCTATAGTAGATTCCTTAACAAGCTAGGGTCCGTTCTATAGTTAAACTTTAATAATCAATCTCTTACCGATATCACATGGTGATCAGCAACCTTTATGTCTTCCTCTTGTATATTTTATTCTTTTAATATTAATCTTCTATATATATTATTATCCGACTTGAGAGAGAGATCCAGTTTCTATTCAATTTTCCAGCTTCTAGCCGACTTCTATATGACGCCTATATATCTCCTACATGACTCTCCGGCTTCCAGCAGACTAACTCGCGAATGCAAAAGCTCCAATTTTTTTTTCATTCACTAATCTGCATATCGTGGTTTCTTCTTGAGATGGTTGCATTGAAATGCTATTCTGGCCCCAAGAGGATTAGTTAGAAAGCGCGATAAAGCGCCGTCACAAGTTTCCCTCTTTCATAATTTAACAAATAAATTCTCCTATTTAAATTTATTTAAAAATAAACTTTTTATATACCAAAGTTCTTACATTTTTTTGGGCTAAAGCCCATTATGAAAATTACTACTACGACATTGCGGATTGCTGAGCTAAACTTGCCATTTCAGATGGCAAAGAGGTATATGCCCTCACTCCTATGTCTTAAAAATTCTAAACAATGCACTTATTGAAGACTGGGAGAATTTATGGACTAATTCTAATACCGGTCTACAGGTCAAAAATACTTTAACGACACCTAATATTAGTATTAACCCTTATCCCAGGCAAATTGTTCAGTTTTTAACTAACCATTGCCCGTTCCCATATTATTTGCATAGATTTAAATTAAAAGCTAACTTCAATTGTCTCTGTAATTTCATTGGAGATGCTGATCACTTTGTGTAAGCATTGCAGTTTCACCAAAAATTATTACCTTCTGAACCCACCGATATATCCTGTAAATTATGGTTTAGCTCTTCAGTCAACAATACGAATATTCATATGAAGTTAAATTCTTATTGCAAAATATAGCATCGCCGATAAAATACAATAATTTTTTTTCGGTTGATTTCTTTTTTTGAAGATAAAAAGAAGATTCTAATATGAATCGTCTTCCTTAAGTTACTGGATTCATTTTTTAAACTGAAGGATAAATTAAGGTGAATGAGTATCATCAAGAAATGTTGGCGTCAGCTGAAGATTATTTTGCGATTGCTGGAATGATATTTTTTTCCCCACTTCTCTTGCCCTACATACTCGTATGTGTTCTTTTTTAATTATTATATTATTATAATTATTATTCTTGACTTTGTACATTTGCATTGTGTGATTGTGTATTGTATATTTGCCTTTATATGTATATAATTCGTATTGTGTTATTATTTATGTATATCGTGATTTTACCTTTCATTTGTTATTATGCATGTGTGATGCGAATATATCTATAATTTGTATTATGTGGTTAAATATGTGTATTGTGAATTTGCCTTTGATTGTGTACTTCTATAAAAATGTAAAATAAGATTTTTTTTCAATAAAACTGAAGGCAGGGGTGGGGTTGTTTACCGGGGAACCGGTTTGTAACTCTAAATCCCTTTTGGGTGAGTTCGGTTCCCTTGGTATTTTGCCAAAAACTTTAGAGTGTAACGATAACTAACACTCACTCACGCCAATAACCATTTGTGTAAAAGTGCTGATGTACTTTAATTCGGTCAAGGCTCAAAGTCTTCACGTCGTGTGGTTGGGAAGTTTGGAGAATCAGATGCCAAATCGGGTGTTTTCTTCACCAGATCATAGCTCACCGAGGTTCTTTGCCAATACCCTTGGTGTAGTTTCGAAGTAAGATGTTGTTAAATAAATGATCAATCATTCAAGAGACGCTCCTTTGACCACATTTAAATGTCTACAACACTAGATTAAGTTATCTTTCACCTTTCTCCTCCAAGTTTCACTCAGGAATCCTTATTTACCTTATCTCTTATTCCCTTCTATTCACTTCAATTCTATTTAAATAGCTATGCTTCTTTGTATATATTATTGTTCATTCAGAAGGTGAAGTGCTCATATTAAACAACTCAATTAATTAAGTAGCTCCGGAGGTTAGTCAAGGGATTTATGTATGAGAAGCCGTTGCAAATGGAAGCTTTTGGTTAAAATTTTAAACGAACAAAAAGTATGATGTTTTGTAGCTAAATAAATTCTGTAAACCAACTTTTATTTCCAAAATAAATGACAATAATATAAAAAATAGTTTTTAAGTCAATTCCTACTTAGATCAACAACGAAAAATTTTATTTTTAGCTACTTTTTATTAAATAGTTAAAATTAATATAAATATGTATATACATAGGACAGAATCACAACATTAAGTGGTAATTAGTTTTTAATTATCATTAAAAAGTATCGTTTGCCTTTTTAATTTCAGTCCAACTGAAAAACAACACGTGAAAAAAAACCTTTTTCAAGTTTTGACAAAGTCCCCCAAAAAGGGGGTCGCTAAGTCCCCAAACGTGGTTTAGGTAATTTTTAAAAATTATTTTAAAATAAATTAATTTTTATTAATTATAATTAAATTATTGTATTGTCATCCAAAATGATCCTGTATAAAAAAATTTCAGCTCAATTCAGCGTTTTAAAAATTTGTTTTTTATTAACGATTGAAAATTCCACCAAGATAAATAAATAAATATACAAATATATAAATAAATAAATATATAGAGACAGTGAGAGCTAATATAGTAGGAACTCTGAAAAATAGTAATAATTAATTTTGTAAAAAGGGATTCAAGTAGTTTACGAGTTTAGTAAAGCGCAGAATTGCCGTTTTGCATATACAAATTGCATGTGTTTTTCTGATAGTCTGTTATGTAATACTTATTTTAAATGAATTCCTGTCTTGTTTTAATCTTGAAAATTATATTACTTTATTTTACATAAGGTTTGATGCGTAAATGCTTATTATTTAATATATAAATCATTATATGCCTTTAAAGTTTTTTTTTAGTTAACTTAAAATGTCATTACCATGTACTCTTTGCACTTACACACACACACAGTCTGTTCAGTTTTTGTTAGTATTGGACATTTTACAGAACTCGCGTGTCAAACTTGAAACAAACCAAAATCATCCTCTTGCGAATAATTATTTCAACCTTTCGAAAAGCGAAATTTTTATAGGGATGCTTTTTCTTTAAATTATCTTCTGTCGGTAATTAAAAATGCAATTTTTAAACACATGCTCATTAAAATAATTCACTTAAAAATGATTTAAATGGAGTCTTTTGTCATTTCTATTTTTTTTCCTTCCCCTCACAGTTACCACAAATGATTTAATAACTACTGCCACTGAAATAATTAAAGTAATTTTTTTTTCTGTTTTATTGAAATTAATTTTAAGCAAAAAAAAATGTCATTCAATCTTTTTTAGAGGGTTTTTTGGGTTACCCATTATAAAAAGGAAATAAACTTATTTTTAATGAATTATGAGTATATTTTAATAATCAGGCACTGCGAGTAATAAATTTCAGAAATGTGTTTTTTTTTTAAATGGGTATAATGGCCACATGAATATAATTATGGCATTAGTTTGTTAATGCTTTCAAAAAATAAAACTTGATTTGAATGAATGTAAATTTGAACTCCCGAATACTGACTTTATGTTTTTATATCTTAATTTTGTTCCACATATCCTATAATTATTGGAAAAAAAATAGAGACAAAGAATCTTTTAAATTTCAAATACATAATTTCAGTAACACAATTGCGTTTTACTAATAAAAATTTGTTATGTGATTTTTTTTCTGGAGTAAATTAATTTTAAGAAAGTTTTCTTGGAGTTTTCCCGAATGAAAACTAATCTGTGTAAGAAATACATTTTTAATTAATGTACTTGTTTTATGTTTCACATTGTTCGAATTTTATCTTTAGTTTCGTTTTCTACAGCAGGAAAAATAATGAGAATATATTTGTTATCTCATACATTTTTTGTTTAATGAATAATTCTGAATTTGTAATCTACTTAAATATTGTTTTTATAATTTGAACCCATTTATGTTTATTTTATAAAATGACCGTCATTTTATGTTGAAAAAAGTAACTGTTAACTGACTTATAAAAAAATTTTCACAAAAATAAACTTCAAATTTAAAAAAATGTTGCAGACTCAGAATTAATTAACAGTTTGTCTTAAAACATCTTCTCTCCAAAGCCTTCAAACAAAATCCGTTAGTAAAAGCCTGATTCTCACAATTATTTTCCATCGTTCTCAAAATGTTTAAATGAAATGAGGTTCTCCAAACAACACGCACACACACACGCATCCGCGGTGCTAGGATCCGTAGCTGCGTAATATAATCACTAGGCAAAAGTGATTACCCTTGTCCGGAGGCTGTTACTGGCTTAAGAAGATACCACCACAGTACTCCCCTATCAGTGAATCGGTGAACGATTTTTTTGTTATGGGGAACGTGTGTGAGTTGTTACTGTTAATTGTGGCGGTGTTGCGTCAAGTGGGTCAGACGGCTTTGATAGCTCTTACTGCGGGTAGATTGCGTCACGACAGATCAGAAGGTTGCGTTTTTTCTTAATTCAGTCAGTCAAGGTCACCAATGTGGAAGTTCTTATCTGAGGACAGAACTCGCGACGTTTCCTTTGTCGGAACATAACCATTTACAAAAGGATCACCGTTTTCCGGAGGCGTTACCTTTTTAAGATACCACCACAAATCTGTCGGGGCCCCAAAATCCCCGTTTGGGGGGTGGAAAAAGGAGGAAATGGAGGAGAGTCGTTAAAGGGGTCGTCCAATGTTTTACCAGGTTCAAATTACAGGCCGCGCCAAAGTTTTTGTGTTGTTTTAAGTCGACGTTATACTTACCCGCTGCTGACATGGGTTGAGAGTGGAGGTTTCATTCTTTTTGAGCACCTAGATATGTAGGAGATAGGGGAAAAAACACTGCCATGATCCCAAACAATTATTTATTTGCTCAAAAGTAACGACACAAATTGAATTTAATAACAATAAGAGAATTTCTTGGTGCTAACCGCAAGTGAACAACGACAATACACAAAAATTAAATATCAAACTCGATCTTTTCTTTTTTTGGATCAATATATTATCCGATTTAATCTAAAATTTAAATTTTAAACTCAGGGTTAATCGTCACTTTAAATTTTCCAAAAGTCTTTTAACCAACAAATATGATACCCGTCAGAACCACCTGATTTTTTGTTTGCTTCCATCCACCCCTAGCTAGAAAACTTCGACTAATATGTAAAAAATTTCAAACTGATTCTTTTTCCCAAAAGGGGTTGGGGAATAACACGAATTGATAGCCAAAAATTTCCCAAAAAGGATTAGTGAAGGGTCGGAAAGATCCGTCACATAGTTTTATCTGAATCAAGGATTCAAGCGGGTGCAAAGACTTCTATGTAGGGGGTCTCATGCACGTTAAATCCCGTGTTCAAAACCCCCCGTTGTCGGAAGGTTTGGAGGAGGGTGCTACTGGAACTCCGTATATTTGATCTGGCTAAAATTGAAGGTCCTTGCCAGTCCCGTAACTCACCCCAACCCCCTTTGGTTTGGGCCCCCAAAGCCTGACTGACTCAGTATTTCCCCCGTGATCCGGCTTTGGGGCTCAAAACCACACAGGGGGGGCTAATATCTCCATTACGCCTTTGCCGATAGTCCTCGTGTGTAATTGTGATGTTAATACACAATCAATCAACTACTACTTAGATTTTGGAAAGAATAATCTTAACAAAATCAGAGCACTTTATAACACTATCAACTGTATTCCATCTAAATAGAATGGTTTCTGTGATAGCCACTCTCATTAAGGATTCATTCGAGCCATCGTCGTAATTAATAATGGGTCTCAAACGCAATTTTCTCAATAGATGTCTTTGGTGATAAAAACCAATTCTATGAAACGAAAAAATGTTTCGAAGAAACGATTCTATAATATCGATGAAACGATCTTATAAAATGATTAACTTAAAATTCTTTGCATATCTTATCAAAATTTACACAATTTTACTTAAAATAGGGCTTTACCGGTCGGAGTAAACTCTTCGTGCTTCAATAAAAACCTTATACAAACAGTCAGTGACGTCTTGAGGCCCTGGGCCTTTTTGTATTAGTAAGCCCCACCTGTGACACTTTTAAGTTGGCAGTATATACAATAAGTTGCCAAATACTTATACGAACTGTTACCCGTAACAAATAAATGTGCGTGATCCACAATCTCACAAATCTAGGCACAAAACAATTCGACTGACTACCACTTTGGTGTATGGGGGTAGGCCTAGATACGGATGACGGATATTTCATGATAATGCAGTTTTGCCACTGTTTCCGGTTAGCATATAGTTTGAACTTTCCATTTTCTTGGAAAATATGTCCGGAAATAACATTTGACAATTAAAATAGTTCAGATCATGATCTGACGTCCGAGTCGAAAATGCGACGAGGCCCCTACTAAAACCTGTGCTCAGTAAGGGGACCTCGTCCCTTAGTGTTGTGTCCCGACTTAACGCGTATGTAATACGATTTCCCACATCCTATGCATTTTTATTTGCGTATATACTCTGCGGCTCTTAAAGTTTCGATCACCGCGGCCCCCCTTTATGTATCAGCGTGACATCACGGACCCCCAAGGTTTCGAACATCCCTCCCCGACTTAATATTCTTGATCAAAATACAAGTTGTAACAGTTTTTCATTGAGGACTAGTCTAACATGGCACATCTGCCTAAGTGATCTAGTCTAACATGGCATATCTTTCAATTTTTCCACAAGGCCTTTTATGGAGAACTTATGTAAAGGAAGGCTAACATTACAAGAAGGCTCTAAGGACCCCTTCAGCGGCGAACCCTAGGGTCCGCGGACTACAGTTTAGAACCGCTGCTCTAACTCTATCTCAGAATGTTCACTAAAAATACACAATTAAAATCAATACAAAATTATCTTGATGCCCTTGAAGAGTGGTTAAATAAATTAGAGGATATTATAAATGTAAAAAGAAGTCAGTCACAAGCTATGATTTTAAGGAAATATCCCCCCATTAGTTTTTTACCGAGTATATAAATTGCTTTTCATTACTTGGGCCTACATTTAGACAACGCTCACATTTAAACTCTTTTATTTGTGATAAATCCCGCGAAATACATTTGTGATCAACTCCACGAAATATGTCTTATCATTTCCCCCTCTCTCTAAACCAGGGGTGGCCAACCTTTTTGGGAAGAGTGCCACGATTTGATAAAAAAATAATAATGCGTGCCACTTGCTACTTTTACAACAAACAAACATGGAAAAGTGAAAAAAATTGTTACTTATTATGGGATTGTTATGTAACTTATTAGTTACTTATTTTAGGATTTTTACGCAAATAACACATTTTCTTAAGGCAAGTCTATGTAGTCAAAATTTAAAAATAATACTATAAATAAGACGAAATTTTACAATCTTGGGTTAAACTGTTAGTGTAAACTTTTTACAAGTTCAATCAATTAGGCTACGAATAAAATAAAAGTGAGTAACTTGAATCATTTAATTGAAAATAATTATTAAACGTTCAGTATTTACTTAATGTGGCTTTTAATTACTACTTTTTTTTCACCAAGTCATCTGTCTTACAGAAAAAAATTAAGTTATTATAGGTGCACATCAGCTAGTTTTGAATTTTATTTTTTATTATGTTCATAGCAGAGAAAACATTTATTCTCAAAAATTTTTTTTGATCCAAATTTTGAGGGTTTTTTTTGTCTGAGACAACTCTACTTCAATAAAATTGTAAAACATGGTTATATTATCTTCAAATTTTTTAAAATTTTCAGTAAGTCTTCACGTGCCACTGTTTCAACTCCACCGTGCCACACTGTGGCACCCGTGCCGCGGGCTGGCCACCCTGCTCTAAACACACACAACAAAGTTCATGCATGCAAACAAATACTTCATTATTTAGAGGGAAAAGTGCTGCAGCCTTAACCCACGCAAAAAGATTCAAATAATGCTGAATAAAATTCCGGGTGAAATTACTATATCTGAAATATATCTCGGTCCGCAAGGAATAATTCTAAGCAAATATCTCAAAATAGAATTAATTGGAACTAGAATAACTAAATTATCTAGGGAATGTTTTCAAAATAATCTGTTACAACAAAACGAAAAAAGGCTTTCTGCCTTTGAAGCATCCCTAAAATGCAACTAAACCTTAATTAAATTCTAAAATTTTAATTAAAAGCCTCTAATTGTACTCGGTTGGACGCATGACTCCTGAAGTTTTGCTCTTTAGCAGCATTGTTCTAATTGGCTTCTCTCTTTTCATTTTCTTTTTTTTTTTTTTTTGTTTTGGCATTTTACTCATCTTTTTTGTCTTCTTTTTTTTTTTTTTTGATTACACACCTGGTTTCTCGACATTTTAAGTCTAAGTGGGGACTCGCTAGGGCTCTTCAACCATCTAATTTACATTTTTCTCGTATCATAAGAGTGTTTTTTTTTCTTGCAACAATTTGTGCTATTTTAAAAGTAGCTATAATGTTGTAACCATTTCTCCGTTCTGTGTAATTTCTTCACGTTATTAAAAATAATAAAAATGATGTAAGAGTTGTGAAGTAAGTTATGTGTTTAATGTTTTAATCTTATTTTGGATAACATTGTTGTAATAATAATTGAAATGAACTTTAAAACCACAAATGAACTATTTTTCTACAATAAATTTTTTACCTCTTTATCTGCAGAAAAATTATTTAATTCCTTAATGAGACAATTGCTATTGTTATTTTGTGATCTTTTTTATCAGTGACTATAGAAAAATCTTATATATTAACGAATAAATGCTGGAACATTAACATGTTCTAGTACATTTGTTTGAATATCGCTGTATGACGAACCAGAGTAATGATTAGTACAGTGCTTCTCAAACTTTCAATATTTGCGACCCAATATTCAACCATAATTTTCATCGTCCCTCCCCCCACCTTACATAACGTATAATTCAATAATGCTATACTTTGACACTGAAGCTGCTATACGACTTTTTCGTAAGTGCTACCAACGTAAATAAATATCTCGCACAGCCAAAGCGTAATTGCCCCGGACATATACATACGATCTTTTCTGTGCACTGCTATTCATAAAATTATTTCGAAGGTTTTGAAATGCAACAAATGGATCTTGACAATGTTTGCGAAAGATTTACTTATTTCACAGGTTTTCCTTATTTATTCCTTCCCCCTCCCTAATACATCACATAAGCTCACCTACGTGGAATTTGGTGGCGTTGGGGAGCAAATCGTGTAACTTTATCAGCAGCTAAGGGATTAATTATAAACCGTACAAATGATCATGATAAGTGTTAATTTTGTATATTATTTTATGTATAATAGAATAATATTGTTGTGTATTATTTTATGTATATTATTTTATGTTGACGAGATCATGGGGTCACTGATAATTATTAAAATTGTTCTTAACTTAGTATTGTTAAATTAATTATAAAATACATTGTTCAGTACTGATACATTTATAAGTGTATTATATCAGTACAAATGTTAATTTTATTTTTTATTATGTCAGAATGTATTTTGTTTGTTTACTTTCAGCAAATTAATCATTTTTTAAAATAATCTTTTGTTTCCGATTTTTCAATATGCTCGCGCCCCCCTCGTAGAGTTATCACGCCCCACAGTTTGAGAAACGGTGGGTTAGTAGAAAAGAAAGGATTTAAAAATACGTAAAAAACGACAAAAGGTAAAAGACAAATTTTTTAATTAATTAATTTAAGTGATAAATTTTTAGACAAAATAACGATTTAAATTTTTAATTTCGACAAGAATTGTAGTCGTTAAGAGTTTTACATATTAGATGTGTTCGGAAACATGACTAACCTTTATTCATGAAAAAGTATTCTTATTCAAATACAGTTGCTTAGACGGTAGTCAAGTAGTCATTGTCGCGAACTCGTGTCCGACGTTGCCGAGTTGTGGCTTTGAGTCCTGGTGCCACTAAAGATCCCCGAGAGAAACTGATACATATTAAGAGCCTTTTACACGCAGCAACTTCTGCCGCACATAATAGATGAAGCTAACAATCGGGAGAATAGAAATCGCCTTGGTCCTTTCACACATGGCATTCCTTGCTGTGAAGCTCTCAAAAACCACGATTTCCTTTCCACTAGTTGACTCAACTAAGAGGATATTGTAAAAATACCCTCTTCAAATGTCGCAATTTGTTTATTGAAAATGGATAAAACTTTATTTTTGACACTCAATCATTGTACCGATGAGATTGGTACGACAATTTTTTTCAGTCAACTTTGTGTCCATGTGCGAAAGGAATTCTCTCCCCTCTTTTCACACTAGAGAAGTGGTGTCAGGAAACGAGTTGACTGGCAGAAAGTTGCCTCGTCTGAAACCGCCTTACATTTGTCGAGATTCAAAGACCTCGTGTAGACTTGGAGTATAAGTTTAAAGAAGGTATACCAGTTTAGGTGTCCTTGTCACTTGACTGTGGTTGAAAATTGGAGATTCATCATCAATAACAGGTAGGAAGGAATTCATGAATGCTCATTAGGATCATTTGCATGAATGCATCAAACCACATCCTCCTACTTCTGTTTGCTTACGCACGAAAATTATGATATATTTTCTTAAATTTTATTATTGATTAGAAAAAAATATACTTTTTTACAGCATAATTTGCTATTTGATTTTCAAACAGACTCGATGTTCTATAAAGATCAAGCCCTCCATATTAAATAAACCAGAAGATGTTAATCCATTAAGACGGCTTTTCTCGACCGATTTTACTCGCATATCCGTTGACCTATAGCAGGGATGGCGAATCTTTTTGAGACGTGGGTCAAATTTCATTCATATTTTTTAGTACTAGCACGCGGGTCACTAATGCCCATTTGCATCAGAGTAAAATCAAAAAATTTTTAACTGAGTATATATATATATATATATTTAAAACTAAACTATTTAAAATTCACAATTGGCTTAACGGGTAAAAAAGGACGCTATGGAAGTCTCTTTCTACAAATATAACTCAACGTAACCTTACAAAAGTGCATTTTATACGAAGAAAGTGCTTTAAACATGGTTATTTGCTTTGGTTTTCGATTTTTTTTTCAACTATCAAAATGTAAGTAAAATTATACACTTTTAAAGTGTATAATTTTATTTACATTGATATTTTGTAAACACTTTTGCTTTATTTCAAATACTACATACTTCCACATACATTTGTAGTCATTTGCGAAACTTTGGAACTGTAATGGTCAAACTGAAGGTTATAGACAGCATTTAAATTGCTTTTGTGCCAATGTGATTGAAAAATTCAAATAGAATATAAATAAACCACACAAATTAGAAAATCTAAATAAACCCGCGTAAACAAACAAGTGGTTGCCTAGCAATCGTAGGTCAGTTGAAAAGCTTGCGTGGGTCAGTGTCTGACCCGCGGGTCATAGGTTCGCCATCACTGACCTATAGCAATTGCTCCACGTCCCTACTCCACCTCTATTATGTATAATTACTAACATCTACTTGTGCAGAGACACAATAAAAACAATATAATACAGTTGCAACATCCTTATAAGAAGTCGTAACATCGTAGCAAAAAAAAGAATAACCTGAATTACTTAATATAAGAAATAAGAATTATAACTTCAGAACTTCTTTGCCGAAGAGATTTTTTTTTTCAATAGTAAAAAACACTCCTTTATACCCATTCTTTCTATCGAAGTTCACATTACATCTTTTTATCGTGTATCCCGTGAGAATGTTTCGCTTACCCTTAAGGCCTTGCGTGCCACAGGTTGAGTAACGCTACCTTACGATAAAGAGTTTATTAATCCTTTGAAAAAAGAATTGCTATCGATATGTTTAATTTCTGAATGATAAATGTCTTATTAACTGGACAAAATGAACTGAAGAAGCTGGATTATGATAACTGAAATGATATATTAGTAAAAGTTAAAAATTATTCTATTATTTTTTTTTCAAATTAAGATTCATTTTGATTTTTGTTAGTTTGATATTTTTTGTTTTTCTTTTAAGAATATTTTGTTTTTCTTTTAAGAATTTTTTGAGAGAAAAAAAGATAGTATTTTCCAAAAAAAACTTTTGCTATAAATGAATGTCAAACATTTTTTTTAAAAAAGAAAATGAAATTTCTTGTTCTTTTCTGACCTAATTTTTAACTTATGTGAAGAGGTATCTGCTATTGTGTTCGTATCACAGTTCTAATAAGAATGGCCATAAAATATTTCTGTAATTCTTTTCTTCCCCCTTTTTTGGTCATTATGTAACTATTGACAAAGCTTTTCTTACACACAATGACATTTGCTTACGTTAATGAAGTGTTTCCTTGAATTTTTTTCACATTTTTAAAAAGAAGGAATTTTTTTTTTTTTATTTTATTTTGTAGTACCAAATCGTTAAACAATGTCTGAACGTTTAGTCGGATTTCAGAACTAATTAACTAGAATTATTGAGAAAAAATAAAGACTTGTTCTTTGCTTTTCGTAATTAATGAATTAAAATAATTCTTAGAACAACCATTTCATTCTAACTTTCTTATTAAACTAATATCAGAGAGCACTTTTTTTAAAAAAATTTTTTTTAGATGAATTATTTGTATAATTTTTATTTTATCGATTTGGTTAATTTAGAAATATATTTCGTATTGTTTGAATGTGTTTTTTTAGCGAATCATTATAAACCGATACAATTAGTAAATTGTGTAATACAATATATATTTGCCTCTTAGTATTTTTCATAATTTCTAATTTATTAAAAAAGGATGGATTTGAGAAGATGAATAATTAATTGCCATTGGATCAAAAGAACTTTTTATTCCATACTAGATTTACACCACATTTAGAACAAATTACAACTTTTATAGTGTATAAATGCGGTTCGCTCTTTTAATTACAGTAAATTGAGTATTTATAGTTTCTTGATTTGAGAATAATTGCTTAAATAATTGTTTTTCTTTCTGAATTACAGAGTTTCCTGTTAGCTCCAAAGTACCTCTGCACTAATTTCTCGGTCTGAACTGATACAAAATGTAGTTTTCCAGTACCTTATCTCATGTTCAACAATCAAAAGAAAGCTTATGCCAAGGTAATTAGTGTAATATAATTCAATTCACTTTCTTATGTTCTTTCGACTACAAACCAGGAAATTGCTTTGTGTAAACTTCGCATTTATTGAAACATTCTTACAAAATAAGTATTTCAGTGATTTACAATTTTTTAATAGGCTGTTTTGCAATTATCTATTTCAATGCATATATAAAGAGCTTAAACGATTTCATTGGAAAATACTTAATTATTTATAAACTAATTAAATATACTCGTGTCTAAAAGTAAAGTCACAAACACAAAATCTCTGAAAACTGATGAACTAGTTGCTGCGTTGCGACGAAATTTACCACAGAGACGTATTAGAATGTGAGAAAAAAAATATAACAATATAACCATTTAGAAAATATTTTATTTTTGAATTAAGATACAGGATATATCAAAAAGTGTGAAGTCTTGAATTGGAGATAAAGCATTTAACTCTGGAAATGTCTGTCTAATTTGTAGTGTGATGACCATGCACCAATATACAAGCCTCATATCGAGTTGTCATACTATTTATGAGGGTATCAATAAGTATTTGTGGCTACAAAGCCCGTTCTTCCAAAAGCGAAACTTTTAACTCCTGGGGGTCATGAAAGGGAGGCAACGCTGAGAAATGGCTTTTCTTAAACAATCCCAAATGTGTTCATTTGGATTGAGATCCGGAGACGATGAGGGATAATCCATATGGCTAATATCCACTCTTTCATGAAATTCACCAACAATGTGAGTTCTATGTGACCGTGCATTTTCGTCCATAAGAATGTATTCCAGGCCCTAACATGGGCTTCCAGGCAGGGACGTCTTAACACTTCTCTGAGGCCCTAGGATCCTACACAAATGTAGGCTCCACTTATAACTCTTAAAAGTAGACTGTATATAACATTCGTTGTCAAGTACTCATACAAACAATTAACCGAAATAAATAAATGTGCATGATTTACAATTGCACAAACCTAGGCACAAACCAGCTCGACCAAAAGCTGCATTTCGACTAAATGATTAATGATGGTGTATGGTGGTAGGCCTAGGCCTATACTGTAGACGATGGTCATCAGATATATAGCCAGTTGACATATCGTACAAAATTCTCAGTTTTTCGGAGAATACAACCGGAAATAACATTTGACGTAAGAAATTATTCGAATCATGATCTTATTAAGGCTGAATATAGAACGAGACGAGGCCCCCATTTTAACAGAGGCCCTGGGCTCGGGTCCAGTTTGCCCATGCCTTATCCTTTCAGAATCTCATCCCAATAGCTCTGTAAGTTGATAATGCTCGCATCGAAAACATATAGGACTGTACGACTGACCACCATTATACCGCCACACAAAAAGAATTCCTTTGCCACCAAATCTATCGATTTTTGTTACGTAGGAGGGATGAAATCGAGCTCCACTTTCTCACCGATGAAGACCTCGACAAGAATCACTTTATCTGGTGAATTTCGATTCATCATTGTAAAGCCCCATATTCCTGTAGTGCCCACGACTGATGTTTTCAGCTCCACAGTATCCCGACTTTTCCTTTGGATGCAGTCAAAGGGATACTCAAGCCTGGACTCTGGGTGTAAAGGACAATCTTTGCAAGACGGTTGTAGAGTGTTTGCCTGGAAGTTCTTCCAGAAACAGCAGCAAGGTCACGAGCAAGCTGAGGAGCTGTTGTCCACCCGTATCGTCGTGCGCTTGAGGCCAATTGGTGATCCTTTACAGATGTTGATGTTTGGGGCGACCTTGGCTGACCATCCTGGTGACAGTAATACTTGTTTGGAATTGCTTCCATGGCCGGAGACTACTTTCGGGACACTTGTAACCATCAAGCCGTCTCTGCTTGAGGCTGGTCAGCTTCAAACCTGCCAATGGCTATACTTCTCAAGGAATCATCTGAACGATTATTAGAAGTTATTCTGACTGCATTTAGGCTACCTTGTATATTTTAATGCAATATTCACAGAACTGCAGGCAAAATTCCCATATGCTTAAGCATTCTCACACAATCCAATAATTCTGCAAAAACTTAGTTAAACAAATCTTTTCTAAATTTGAAGGTTGATACCCTTTCTTCAAAATATACAAAGTATAAATTCTATCAGTTTTTCTGGAGGCTTATTTAAAATTATGACGAAAACATGTTTGTAACCTTAATTTTGGACATGAGTGTATTATATTATGTGAATAAGTAAGAAATAATTATGAATACATAATAAACACACTTTTTAAAAGCTCTCATATCATTATATCAAGTTAGCGCAAATTAATGACTGGATTTTAAACATTTATATTTTTGAAACTATTACACATTTTGCTATAAGTCAGGGATGGGCAATTAGCAACCCGCCAAGACAGAAAATTCTGCTTTGGAACTGAGATTTCTTTCTAGTGCAAGATCAAAGATTCGTCTTTTATTTTTCACTATTAGAAAACAAAGTGCCTGAAAGTGTTTCTGCTAAGATTAGAGATCATCTGCAGAGTTAAGAATAGAGTTTATATGTGTAATAAATTTTTTTTGAAAATATAAATTTTTAAAATCCAATGTATGCTAACCCTCATATGGCTCTTATTTTTCAAGTGATCCTTTATCTGTTTTGAATATTATTAATTTTCTATTGTTCATTTTGATATGTTTCTCAAAGCTTTCGTTTCTTTTCGAATATCCTAAAACAAAGCTTAAACTTGAAACGTATTTTAATTGAAAACTTGTCCTAATACTTAAATGATTTTGATTGAATTTGTACTTGTATATACCTGTTATCATACAGAATGAGCTTTTTTAAAATGTTGAAATATTTTGCGATGATGTCATTATTCATTTTAATGGGTAAAAGTAAAAAAAATAGTTTGACATTACAGATTATAAAGTGAAACACAGAATGTATTTTAGAGTTTACAAGATATATTTATTCGAAATAAATGAGTAGTATATTATAAAATACATAGTGTCTTATGAAATACTAGGAAAGTAAGCAGAATTTTGTAAGAGAAAAAATGCCAAATTTCAATTCGATTCTTTAACAATAAACTGAGTCAACCTAAGATCCTATTTTTATTCGATTTCGAGCAAATCTCTTGTAGTTGAATACTTAGCTGTGGATCTTTATGTTGTTATTTATTTTATTTTTTCTTAGAAAGCATAAGTTAAATAAATTGAAAGCATTCTGTTTATGTAATAATTATTTGAAAATTCCTGGCAAAATAATAAGTTCTATACATAATATTTGTTGATCTAGAAAGTTAACAGAAAAGACACAACTGCGTATACATAATTAAACAAAAAATGTTATTCGGTTAAATGTTAATGAATTATTCTTGAGAAAATAATTTACATTTAAATAATCTTCTTCATTTAAATAATCTTTTAAGAAAAATGTATAATATTTGGCTTTCATTTGTAAAAATAAACATTTTTCCTCTTGGAGAAATTAATTAGAAAAAATTGGTTGGCTGATTAGCACACGAAGAAATCAAGACTCGTTTGAGATAATTATTCTGATATAGAGAAAATATTGTTCTTAAAATCTTAAAAATGTTAATGTGTTGAGAGGTTTTATAGTTGCTTTTAAAAAAAGATTTACTTCGCTGCTAACCATTGAATTTTTTAAAATAATTTCTGTAAGATTATATATATATATATATATATATATATATATATATATATATATTACAATTTTGAATTAATTTTTTTTATTCCACTTTATTCTACTTCTAAAGGTTGTATACTATGTAATCAAATGGAAATTTTGTTTCGGAGATTTTTGAAAACTCGTTTGAGTTTTAAATTCGTAGAACTAGTTTTTATTTCAAAAGGAGTGAAATTTTTCTATACATAAGTTTGTATTTAGCTTTGTCGCTTGTTCAAATCAAAAGATATCAAAAATCTTTATTCAATTTTAATCGAAGAACCCATCTTTATTCAATTTTGGTCGAAGAACTCATCTTTATTCCAATTTTATACTTCCATGTATTTTAAAAAAATATTGCAGTTTTCATTTAATTATATTATTACTAATTTAGGAAGCTGTTGTTTTTGGTAATGCATGAACTCATCATCGAATCACTTTTCAGAATAAAGTAGTTTGTAAAATTAACTTCAGCGGATTAGTTATTTTTGTTTCCTTGTAAATATATAAATATCGTTTGGTAATTATATATTAATAGTTCTCTAAATAAATCGTTTGCTATTACTGTCTTAGTTGATAACTGTTGTCGTAAATGATATGAGGAAAATACTATAATGTGAAAAATAAAAATAATTATTCCATTGGTTGAGGTTTTTTTTTCCGTGAAGTTCGTAGAGTTCTGGTTGTCTGATTTGCTTCTTGTTTTTTTCAGTAGTATCTGTATAGTAAAAGATGTGTTGGATAAAGGTAATGCAGTGATTTTCATTTGTAAAGAAGTTTGTGGAGTATTGAGAACAGTAGTAAATATGCTTCATAGGAAAATGAATTGTGAAGAATGTGACCGATCAAAGAATTTCACAGAGAAAAATGCAGTTGAATGGAAAGAAATACGCTGCAGCGGAAAAAGGAAAAAACCACTGATCCAGCAAGAAATCGCTGAAGATAAAATGGATTCGGATAAACATGAATTTTATTAGTGAAAGAGAGAATTCGATATTCAAAAATGTATCGTTCCGTTTTAAAAAGGAAATTTTTTTTCCCCAAAACGGGTTTATTACCCTGATGAAATGGATGTTTTTCCTTCTTTTAAATATTACTTACGAACAAAATGGAAAAGAACCGAAGCAAATTACTTTTAAAGTTCTTTTCGATGCTTCAAGCTTTCCATGTTTTTCTTGTGATCGATTGTGGGGTTTAAATACCTATGATCGAATATTTTTTTTTAAAAAAGTAATGCCATTTCTTTAAAACTCTATATAAAAACATATTTTTTTAATGTTTAAATTTAAATCTGCTGAGTAATGAATGATTTTGTTTGTCGTATTTCAAAAAAGTGCTTTTAATAGGAACTTGTAATAAAAAATTGCCATTGATTTAATTTTTTTATAAAACTAAATTTATATTTTAGAATAAGAAAGGATGTAATAAATTATTTCTGGTTATGATAACTGATATAATTATTTAATTGAATTTAAAGTAATGATTTTGAATGTGTTAATGTTTTATTTCTTATATATGTTAGGCAACGTAAATTTTAAAAAATTCTTTTTAATTTTTTTTTCTGTTCTGTTTTGAAATTTTAAAAAAAGATTAATTTTGATTCTACCAAAAAGTTCTACCATCTGTACGTTTCCAAATGAAATATTCTTTTTTGACTACAATTTACGTTTTTTGAATTTTTCAAGAATATTAAATTAAAATTTAGGTGTCATTTATTTCATCATTTTCATAAAATGCATTGGAAAAAGTTTTTTCGTTTATTAAAAAAAATAATTTTTTTTGAATTTTTGAATTAAAAATTTATTTTAGTTTGTGGAAATATTAAAGATTTTCCGTAATAAATAAAAAATATCAGATTTATTTTACTTTGAAGATATACTTTATAAAGTCAGTTGTTTTTTGCTGTATTTCGTGAGTGACTGCGAATATTTTTTAAAAAATGGCTGTTTTTTCCAAGCACATTTCATAAAATTGACAGTAATTTGGCTATATTTATGAGCCTCAGATTATATTCGAATCTATGCTTGAATATGGCTTCTGAATCCATTTACTAAAAAGTATATAATTTTCTCAAGCAAAAATATATAATTATCTAATATTATATTTTCTGCAGCCAATTCTTTTTCCTTTTCCAGAGGGTATTTTTAGAGGGAAAAATTACTAAAAGAAATTGAGGAAAACGATTTAAGATCGGAAGACACTGGGAATTACGATATATACGCACTGGTTTTAAAGTGACGTAGGTGGAAAAATTCAGGGGAATATTGCAAAACAATTGCTTCCTGTTCTGTCATTTTTTTACTCATCATAGTTCGAATCGTACGTGATGCTTTTATACTTCTTGTATACATCTACAGAATAAACAAAGATCAAAATTAAAAGGTTCTGTATCGGATAGAACTCGTTCTAAAAAATGTTCAGATAAAATTTTTTGATATTAAATTATAGATTATATATATATATATATATATATATACACAAGCAAGTACAATTAGCAAATATTAAAATTCACTTAAGATAAGCTTAAGCCGAAGTGTTTAAATAAAGTGGCTGATAAAACGTATGACGTGTTGAAAGAGTTTCACATATATATTTTTTTAGAGTGAATTAAAAGTGAATGATGATTATCGGAAATTTCATTCTATAATTTTAAACATGGGAGATTATTTTTTAGTGAGCAAATTGCGAATGATATATTATAAAGTTATATATTAATAATTTTTCTTTTGAAATGAAATTTTCCTTAAATTCTCTGAATGTTTTAGAATCAAGAAATACTGCAACAAATTTAATATTTTTATGCTATCAATTTCTATATTATGTTTATTTGTAAATGAACAGGAACCACTAAAATAAAAAAGTTGAAAACAGGTCAAAGATGAAATAAAATTTTAAAACAGGAATACGACCGCTATTTTTGCCCTCAAAGCATCAAACGTACCGAGAACAGGAAATGTCATAGACGCTTTTGAATGGAGATTTTAAAAAAGGATTCACACTGTTTTCTCAATGGAAGTAAATAATAAAAATAAAATAACTAAATTCCCCGTTTTCAAAGTGATATAGTAATAGAGCTTATACTTCCAGAATATTCTTGTAAATGATTCTTGCAGAATATTTCCTTTAATTGAAGATTGTTTTCGCCTACACTAAAAAATCGAACCCCAAACGTGGAAAAAAATTCGGATAGAAAATATCCCATTATTAATATCCTATTCCGACTTAAAACAATGCAGAACAGAATTTTAAAGTATATTACTTTTGATTTGGGTCAGTCCATTTTTTTTATTTGCCCGTATTTTTGTTCTGTATTTCATCTCCTACATTCGAATACCGAATGGATTTTTAATCATATGTGATGAGGTAAAAAATTCATTGCGTTTGTGGGTTTATAAATTTCTTAAAGAATGCAGTAAACAAAAGAATATGAGCGTTACAAATACTATGATTTTTTTCTTATTTTAATATTAAACTTTTTATTTTGCAGAAAAATATTCAGAATTTGGATGTTGGGTACAAATTAGTTATTCTGGCAAATTTTGGCGACTTTTAAATTTTCTGAAAAAGTGGTTGAATTTCTATAATTAGTTTTTATTGTGTAAACCTGCGTTGTAGTTTAGTTGGCTTTAAGCTAGCTCTTACTGCGAAAGCATCTATGTAATTCTCGTTTTAATATTACAGGTTATTTATAATAAAGACTTAAAACATTAATTTTTTTAAAAAATTTTAATTGGTTAATTACAAAATGTATTTTGAAATTGGATTACGAAAGTTCGAAAATACATTTTTTCTTATGTACATGTTTTCTAATTATTTTCATCTTCTTTAAATATCATTTTGATTGAGTTTTGAAGAAATTTCGTTTCTGTATTAAAAATTTTCGACTGAAAAGATGTTTAACAAAACACAATTTCATTCCTTTCATTATCATTATCTTGACTTCCCCGCTTTTGTATTTCCCTATATCTGACATCTACGATTGAATTTGTAGCCTAATTATTGCGGAACGAGATATTTTTTTTATCCGGCCAAAGCTTCGCGCTTTTTTGTATTGTCCTTGCTGTGTTTGGGAAAATCTTAATTCTGTGTGACTTGCATAATATGTCACTTTCCAAAAATATCCTAAATAAAAAAATTAACCATCGTAATTAGTTCCTGTAAATCATTTATGACACTCTTCATCCAAAAATGATTTTTTTTACAAGTAGTTTCATATCTCTTTTATATATGTCATTTATCAATTCAGTCATGTCCGAAATGATACATTATGATGGCATGTTCTTTTTTTTTTTTGGATTTAGGATGTTTTTTGGAAGACGAATTATATATAACCCTTATAAACAAAAACTCTATTAATTTATAATGGCCTTTGAGACAAAAGAGATGGAATAAAACAAACGCTTAAATGAATATTCAGTTTCCTTTACAAATGTCTTCAATCTTTACACAGTTCTAAATAAAGGGTGTTTCTAAATGAATATCGGAGTTTTAACGCTTTATAATATCTATTACATGCAACTTACAAGTACAATTCATACATCGAATGAAAGAGTAACTGAAACAGTTTTACCTACAAGCTTACAAATGTTGAATGTGAGCCCAATTCGTCACACGACCAAACTTTGTTCAGTGTGTCTGAGTTAATTTTTGCAATAGCTGCTGCTATCTTGTGTCTTAAGTCTGGAAGGTAAGCTGGTAGCCTAGGTACGTACACATAATACTTAATGAACCTCCACAAATAAAAATCACATAGCTTAAGGTCGGGTGAATGTGGAGGCCATGCGAAACAAGATTTAACGTGAGGGTACAGGGATGTTCAACCAATCGTGTAATGAGAGATGCTAGTAAGGTGCACCATTTTTCTACCAAAAAAAGTTAACTAGTTCAATTTCTTCCAATTGAGGAAACAGTCATAGTTGTAGAGCAACAAGATAGGCTCCGAAGTTGGTTAGTTTTCCGAAAACGAAAGACCCATACACTTTCAGCCGAGATATGGCACAAAAAACATTCAATTTAATTGTTCTCGTTGTTGACAACCGAACTTAATACTACATACTCGCTGCTTAGTAATAGCAGATTTTGTCTTTGCAAACTGGAGAACACAAAACGCTTACTGTTTGTTCACTAGTCGCCATTTTTCTACAGCTCGCTGATCGGTAGGGAAGGGGAAAAAATAGGCAGACGTTTCACGCGCATGCGCACACAAGCCAGCAAACAAAACTATTTCAGTTGCTCTTTTATTCGATGTATAAATTATACTTATAAGTTATATGTATACTATAAAGTGTTAAAACTTCGATATTCATTTAAAAAAACCACCCTGTACTATATTATACTAAGCAATATATACCTGCGAGAAACTTTAAAAATATCATTTGCTTAAGCAGAACATTTTGTTCAAAGATATAATAAAAGTACATTTTATAAAATAAATCGAAATACGTTTGTAAAGTTGATTAAAAAGAACTTTCCTTACTTCCGACTGCAATTAGATGATATAAATTATTTTATTCGTACTTCATCCCCAAAACATCTTGTCTGAAATACCACGATCAATATTGATTTAAACGAAAAAAAGGTTATTTTCCTGTAGAGTTTAATGTTAAAAAGTGGCGAAATATTACTAGGAAATTAAGCTATTTTTGAAAATATTGCTTAATGCAATATTAAAAAGCAATAATGACTGAAATGATTATTAAAGCCAATATTAAAGAAAATAATTAAATCAGAAAATATTTCTTGGAATTCTTTGAATATTTCTATATTTAGTCTTAATGGATCATATTGCTTATATATATAACTTTATCTTCTGATGACGTCAATATTTCCGGAGGGCGTTTGAAAAATATAGAGTTAAGGCATTTTTTTTTCTTTCTTTTTTTCCTTCTGTATTTATTATATTTCTCGATACTGAATTGTATGACGTCAAGACGCATGTTACATTGAGATCTCCTTTATTTTTAAATTTATACTGAAATATTTAGATTTTTCTGAAAATGTCGATTTATGCTATACACGTAAGAAAGCAAATATTTTTCTGAAATAGTGCTCTGCATTTCTTATAAATAAAATTTTGGATTCGTAGTTATTACAACTATATTGAACAATTTCATTGCATAAAAATATTTTTGTAAGGTAAAATTTTCTTATAAATGCATACATTGGTATATTCTGTTAAATAGGTGTTATTTATTTACTTGCCCACTCTGAAATACATGGCATATGCTTGGACATACATAATCCAATGATGTTAAATAATGATTGTGTACATGCAAAGTTTTTTGTCAGTAACATAATAGGATGATGGGAAAGGGTTATTGAAAATGCTTTAAATAAAAAAGATATGAATATGCATACGAAATTCTGGTGCCAGATTTGTGTGTATTTCATGTGTTTCAAAAATATTGATTACCATTCAAGGAAAAGACAAATAGATTTATTTTTAAAAGGCAAAATCAATAGAATGTTAGAAAGTGGGTAATCACATAGACAAAAGTGTAAAATTTCGTAAATGTTGTACAGTACATAATTTCCACTGTGAAAATGGTACCAAATTTTTTGAAAACTTTTCATTGACATGTTTCATAGACAATTCGACTGAGAATAACGACAGCTGAACTAGACCAATTTCTATCGGTATCTGGACGTTGTGTGACAGTCAAGTGTCTTAAGACTTTGTCGCAGCCACAGGAACAATAATTTCCAGGCAAACATTTTAATGAAAATTTCATGGAAAGTGTTGTGCATTACAGACAGAAACGTCTTAAAACTTCTTAAGGCTTTGGGTTCCTTTGCAAAATAGGACTCATTTAGGATTCATAAAAGCAGACTGTTGTCATACATGGCAGCAGCATTGTTGACAGCATACATTGTCAAATACTAATTCAAATGGTAACCCGAAACTAATGAATATGTGCTTCACTTACTATCTCACAAACTTAGACACAAAAAGTTCGACCGACTGCCACCTTTCGACTAACTGAGCAATGATGTTGTATAGTGGTAGGAATAAGCCTAGACACATGGACGATGGTCATCATACAATGCAGTCTTGCCATTGTTTCCAGTTGGCACATATAGTTCGAAATTCCCAGTTTTTTGGAGAATATATCCGAGAATTACATTTGGCCATTAAAATTATTAGATCACGATTTTGAACGAGAATGCTGAATCGAGAACGAGATAAGTCCTTCACTGAGGCCGAGGCTCTAGACACGGGCCCAGTTGACCTATGGCTCAAGATGCTCCTGACGTTCCTCGCTATTTGCTTATCATTGGCCGTTTGCAACGAACATCGGAACTAGAAAGACAATCATTGAAACTATGTGATGGAACAAGGAACACAAATAAAGTTCTGGTACTATAAAAAGTGTTACGGGTACACACACATTTCTTATTTATGGAATCCAACATATGACGCCAAGCCATTCTAACTGGTTGAGGAACATCTTGAAAATGAAGATATCAGGCACGTAAATGATCAAAACAAGATCCTTAAATCTGGTTAAGCATATTTTTACGAAGTTCTCAGACTAAAAATTTCAGCTCGTTCACTTTGTTGAGTTCAAAACCATTATGTCGCAGGAGTGACAGAAACTGTTTCTGCATTCATAGCATCGCTACGAGGCTTGTATTTCACACTCTATTACTGACTAATTTTAGAATTTAGTTTTTTCTTACAGCAGTAAAAACCATTATGTCGCAGGAGTGACAGAAACTGTTTCTCATTCATAATCGCTACGAGGCTTGTATTTCACACTCTATTACTGACTAATTTTTAGAATTTAGTTTTTCTTACAGCAGTAAAACCATTATGTCGCAGGAGTGACAGAAACTGTTTCTGCATTCATAAGTCATCCTGGCTAGCGAGGCTTGTATTTCACACTCTATTACTGACTAATTTTAGAATTTAGTTTTTTCTTACAGCAGTAAGCGAACTTCGTGTTTTTTCTGTTTAACGTCATTTGCATTAATCAAGCAATAAATTCACACACACACATTTGTGTGCGTTCTTCAATTGTTACTCTTATTTACAGTAGCTTTTTAAGCCTAATTTCATTTCATTTTTCCTTGCATAATGTTTTATACCTTTAAACGCCGTATTCACCGTTAACAGAACTGGTGGACAGAAGAAAACAAGTTTTTCTTTGTAAGTTTGTTTCACCCTCGCAAGTTCATTCAGAAATCTCACCGGACTTAAAAGTCCGGTAGCGGTGATTTGGAAAACTTTTTGAGTCTCAACTATGTATCCCCTTTGAAAATGGTGAATTACACTATATTTATCGAAAATGATTTCCGAAATTTTATAATAAACAAGTAAGCTATTTAATTTATATTGTAATTTATTCTTTTTCTTGAAATATTCTTTTTAACAAAAGAAGGCGTCTTTATTTTTTTTAAATGATTTATATTTTGATTGAGGTAACCTTCAACTTTATCTTAGGACACTAAAAATTAAAAAACGAAAAAGAAAAAAAAATTTATTTTTCTCTTTTTTTTATAATTTTTTTAATTGTGATCAGTTTTTGAAACTTATTAGATTATTATATACTATTTAACTTCATTAACTTGAACACTATTCCTTGAAATTACGTTTTTTGGTACTTTTCTGTTTCTTTGGGGGATAAACTTGTAAAAATGATAAACCGAAAACTTTTCCCCTGGTAACCTTTAACCATAAATTTTTTTCAAAAAAAGCGCGGTATTTTCTTATCAGTAACGTCTTTTTCATAATACATCAAAACTAGATGAAAAACAAGAGAATAATTTTTTAATATAACTTTTTTTAGGTCATTTGTGTGTTTGTCGCCAAAAACCGCTTGGGAGATTTTCGTCGGCGAAACGAAGGTCCCCCTTTTAAAATAAAAAATTCAAAACTTAAGTTTCTATATTCTATTTTGTGGATAAAATATGCAGGTTTTATAGAAAAACAAGTAATATAAAAAAACTAATTTAGTTCAACAAAAAAAAAACTTTTTTTTAAATTCTTTTTATTAAATAATTAAATTTTTAATAATATATATACCCTAAAAAAAAAAATGAGCACCAAAACAAAGGGGTTGTCCGATAAGCAAAATTGGGGTAGAAAGATAACATACAAATAAAAAATATTAAAATTTCAGAAAAAGTTGAAATGATTTTTTTCCAGAGTTATATAGTTGGTAAGAGCCAAATAAGGAGTTCCCCAACTCTAGGTGATGCCGCCAAACGGGCATAGAGTGAAAAGGCACCTTTTTGGTCCCCCGGGATTTCCCCAAAATTTGTCAACGGGGGCAGTCATTGGCATTCCCCCGGAAGATGCATTGCCTCCCATCATATCCCGGGGAATGCTGATTGGGGGGGGATTTGGGATCTGGTTTTAAAGAAAGGTTTATAAGCTGTGACAGTTATTAAATTGGGGGGATGGGTTTGGGGATTATCTTGGAAAAATAAGGGCTTTTGGGGGTAGCAAAAATTTCCGAAGTCGTTGAGTACTGATTGCGTGGGGCCTTAAGACACCGGGGCCCGGCTTCAAAAGGGAAAAGGCACCCCACCTAACTCCCTTTTGAGGGGGTGGGGAAAGGAAAAGGATCGGACGCTGCCCTGGTTTCCCCCAAACCCAAACCAAAAAAATTGGGGTGGGCCGCAAAATTTTACGTTCCCAGTCAGCATGATTCCAACCTGATGATTTAAGCACTCCTGTAATCTCTTAAAGTGTCGGGGGAAGGGGTGGCGTAGGGTGGGTAGAGCGCAAATTTCGCTTCCCCGCCGTTTGAATGGTCCCTTTGGGAAAACCCGGGGCGGGGCCTAAGTCTGATGGTTGTTAACGATGAATCGCGCTGTGACAGCGACCTGACAATAAATCTGTCCTTGATCTGCTGTGGCCCTAGGCCGACAGCTACCATTATGACGCTGAAATCTGCCATTGTCCACCCATTCTTGCCAGCATCTTCTAATGGCCGCATCTCTTCGTCCCATATGACGAGCGATTCTCCGATTTGCCCAACCTCCCTCTTTCAGTCCAATGATACGACCTCTTTCAAACTCTGACAGTTGCTCGTAATGAGCTGGAATCCTGCGGCGAGGCATTTTTTCAGTTGTTCAAAGATATCCTAAATCGCGATGCGACAGAAATTTTCACCATCAAATTAAGAATCGCTTCTTATAGACACCTGCTGAATGCGCAGTACCGATGCACTGTAGCTCCTGCTATTCATCCGTTGGACACCAAATTTGAATTATTTGCATGTTCGGTTGAAACGTCTTTGCAAACGAAATTTCATTACAATCGGGCAACTCCTTGGTGCGTCGTTTTTTTTTTCGTTATAGAGTGTATATATAATATACACACATATGACAGAGAATCACAATATTAAGTGGCAAAATAGAAAGCGATATTCCTTGCAATTTTCCTTTCTATATATGGTGTTGGACTATTTTTGCTTTTGTTTGTTAGTATTTATTCAGTAATTAAATTTAATTATTCCAATATAATAGTATAGTAAAAAAGAAATCACATTCTCAGAAAGTAGGCCATCCCAGGTAGAGTTCAAACCCACGACTTTTGTATTAGAAGTCCAACGCGCTCCATTGCGCTACAGGAACACAACGAACGATTTTCCTTTTCTTATATGTTGTTTGACTATTATTTTCGTTTGTTACTAATTCTTCATTAATTAAGGAATTAATATTTGGAAAAAAAACTACAATAACATCAAGTGTCATCCACTACAAGTTTTAAAAAATGTATTTACACTTGAGTGGATGAATAAAAAGTATTTTATTAACGATTGAAAATTTAAACAAGATATATATATATATATATATATAGGGAGAGTGTGAACTAATAGTAGGAATTGAAAAAGGCTTAAAGGTTATCTATAATGTAATTTATTTAAAATAAATGTAATTTCCATGGTTAAAATTAACATAATTTGAGTTAAAGGTTACTTGGAACTATTCTTATGACATTCGTTATACTTTTCCTTCAGCTACTTTTATTCAACATTCCATTTTAAACCTGTTTTAATCGAATAATGATTTCCTTGCACTTCCCATTTGCTTATTCCGTAACTTCGTTTAACGATTATCTCGATAATTAGTTTGAAAGTCACCTTGAGATAAAATTTTCAAAGCGCTTCGCTTAATAGAATCCATTGGAATGAATGGATTAGTATGTTTAAGATTCTTTGACGAAATGCTAACACGTTTTACGCAAATAGTGTTTGTTTAGTGACAATGTAAACTGAAACTGTGTCTGTTGAAATATTAGGTTAAACTTTAGAGCGGTTGAAATTTTACTCTTTTGTGCTGTGAAACACTTTAATGAGACCGATAATTTTTAACTAACACTGAAAATCATGGATTCTTTTAAAGCTACGAGGTTAGTTCTGATTTATTTACTATAGTTCTATCCATGTTCTGTCGATTTTCTGTGTCCTCCCACTCCTCCCAATTGAATTCTTGTTTATTTTCTAAGTGGTTTAAGAAATTATGCTTAGAATTGAAACGAACTACTTCTGATTGTAATGAAACGATTGGTATATGCGCTTTAGACAGTCGATCAATAAATTAGGCGAAAATTTTGAAGAATTTGAGCCAAAGTTTATTTGCATAAATTTAAATAATATTTCATAACTTAAATTCCATTATTTTTAGCCAAAAAAAAAAATAAATAAATAAAAAAATAAAAAATAAATAAATAAATATGAATATAAAATTTTTTAAATAAAAAAAACAATTAGAAATTTTAAATAAACAAAATATCCAGAAGCTTATTTATTTTTAAATAAACATATTGTATGCGTTAACATACACTCTTTCTTTCATGAAAGGGTTCTATAACCTTCGGAATATTTCCACTACGTTCTCTTTATAGAAGGAAAGTCCTAGATTTTAATTATTTTTTCTCAAAAATACAAATAGAAAAATAAGATACAGCTTTATAAGGTTGTGGCAGTGGTAGCGTAATGGTTGTGGTCATGAACTCTTGGCTGGAGTCTCATGAGCTCAAGCTATGGTGCTTCTGAAGACCGGTGGGGCTGATGCACGTAAAATTTGGTCGAGGCTCAAAGTCCTCCCGTTGGGGTGGCGTGGTAGTTTGGAGTGGGGTGCCAGCTCAGGTGTAGTCCTCGTCGCCAATAACCTTCATGTTGTTTTATTGTGCGACGTAAATAAACACTTACTCAAACTTTAAAAAGTTATATTCGACCTTGCTCGGGAACGTTTCCCCCTCCCCACTATTGGCTGTATATTGCGTCATTTGGCAAAACTGGTTAGCGGGCTAATACAAGTAACTTTAAGGAGCACTCTTAGGTACGGTTGAGAGAGAAGAAAATATTGTAAAATGAGCAAGAGGGAGCAATGAGCATTTAGAACAACAATGATGCATCATCATCATTGTAAATGGCACAGATTTCACTTAGAATACACCAAATTTAATCTTAAGGTAATTATCCTTGCAAGTTTATTTGCTACTGTTATTTACTTATCCCTTTTGTTAACACCTTCCAGGCTCATTTTATTTTTTGGATTATGAATCAAAATGTTCGTTTTCTATGTGCTAATTTTCAAACATACATATCTTTTTAAACATAAAAGTAACATTTGCATACAGAATTTTCTAATAATTCATGTAAAAAAATCTAAATAAATGAGTAATTTACGTGTAAAGTTGGCTTTCTGTATGGCAGAAATCATTAAACTTTGGAGTCAATTCACACTAACTATAAATATAAAGCTTAGAATATCTAGCTTTTATCTTGAATTACAAATTTTATTTACATATTTTGCATTTACATTGTAGCCAGTTACTTAATTGTTAATCAAAATTAGATCGTGATGTAAATTGAAACCCGACACTGTACACTTAACCCCAACGTAGCAATCACGGGCATTAGAATCTTGTTTCTCTTCTTGCGCTGCACAATGTGTGTGTGTGTGTGTGTGTGTATATAGAATCTTAACACTGTCGTCTGTTGAGGAATGCAGTCAGCAGGTAGCTATCTTTCGAACGGCGTGAAGGGGGGTGCACAGCAGAAGAACATCAGAAAATTCCACCCACGCAGAAATTTGCAGAAAATTCTACCCACGAAATAAATGATATAAAAAGAAGAAACGAGTTATTTTTGATTCGACTCTGTTTGATGATTCAAGAATTCTACTTTGGTTTTTGACTAAAAAAATTTTTTTTTGTAATTTATAGGGAAAAAAATTTAAATATGACCTAAAATAAACGTATCAAGCTACAAAGATAGAATGAATTTGCATTTCTTCGATTTATCGCCATAATCGAGCTGATTGCTTATTAGCTTTGCATTTTGGAACAACACGAGGGCTGCTGGCGGTGGACCTCGTAATTTTGAACCACGGACAAATTCCGAGGATTACACCAGATTTGGCCCTCCACTGATCAAACTTCCTCATCACACCCTGTGGCCGCGGTAGCCGAGTGGTCAAGGAATCGGATCGTAGCTAGTCTTGTCACGAGTTCGAGCCCAATACCACTAAAGACCCGCCGTTTTGGGGAGCGATGCGCGTTAAATCTGTCGAGAACTCAAACGTCCTCCCGTTGGTGTGATGTAGTGTGGTAGTTAGGAGAAGAGGGTGCCAGCTCAGGTGTCGTCCATGTAATATGACTATGGTTCAAAATTACGTGGAACGTTGCCAAAAGCCCTCGTGTTGTTGAAAAGTACGAAGCAAATATTCACTCACTCATTCCTCATCACACCCACGAACTCGTGGCCGGCGAGTAGCGAGTTTGAAGCCTAATGCCACATAAAGTCCCCCTTGGGGAAAAATCTGTCATAGCTAAGTCCTTATGCTGACGTGCTGTGGAAGTTTGGAGAGTGGGGTACCAACTCAGGGGTCATTCTCATCACTTGACCGAGATTAAAAATTTCAGGGTTCATAGATAATAACCCTGGCTTTGTAACAGAATGTGACGTTAAAAAAAATCAAATCAAATCAGTCCACACCACGCCAACGTGTGAGGACTGTAAAACTCAACAAAGCACATTAGCCCTTCTACACGGCTTTAGTGGCTGCTGTAGCCTAGTAGTCAAACTAACGAACTTGTGGCTGGCGTGTCATGAGTTCGAGCCTAGTATCTCTGATTACCCGCCGTGTAGAGGGGCAATGCACGGAAAAATCTATCGAAGCTCAACGTCCTCTGGTTGGTGTGGAAGTTAGGACGGAGGCAGTGAGCTTCCTCTTCACTTGACTATATGGTTCAAAATTACGAGGTCCGTCGCTAAAAGCCCTCGATTAACTAAATAGTGCGACGTTAATATTCACTCACTCACTCAATCACTCTACATGGCTTTAATGCAGAGTTTCTCAAACTGTGGGGCGCGCCCCCCTTGAGGGGCGTGATAACTCTGCGAGGGGGGCGCGAGCATATTGAAAAGTTGAAAACTAAAGATTATTCAAAAAATTATTAATTTGCTGAAAATAAACAAATAAGATACTTTCTGACATAATACAATACACACTTACGCTGATGTAATACACTTATAAAAGTATCAGTACTGTACAAAATGTGTTTCATTATTAGTTTAACAATACTATATAAATTAAGAACAAGTTTGATTATTACCATTGACCCCATGGGCTTGTATTAGCACTTATCTTGAGATGATTTGTAAGGTTTATATAATTAATTCCTGAAAAAACTTTGATTAAAAGTTACGTGGTTCGCTCCCCAATGCCACGGTTTTCCACGTAGAAGCACATATTTTGATGTTTTTTTGGGGGAGGAGAAAAGAGGAATAAAAAAGCAAATCTTCTGAAATAAGTAAATCCTTTGCAAACACTGTCAAGGTCCTTTTATTGCATTTGAAAGCCTTCTGAGTAATTTTGTGGAAAGAAGTGCTCACAGAAAAGATTGTACTTCGTAAAGACGTATATATACTTCCAGAAAATTAAAGTTTTGACTAGCGAAACGTTTATATACGTCGGTGGTGCATAAAAGGTTAAAGTCGTATTGTAGCTTTAGTGTAAAAGTATAGTATTATGGAATTCAATACATTGTTATTGTATGGAGGGGGGCGCGATGAAAATGATGATTGAATATTGGGTCGCGAATATTGAAAGTTTGAGAAGCACTGCTTTAATGGCATGGACACATTATAATGAGTAATACATTAGTTAGCAAAAAAATACGTGCAATGGGGAAAAATTACAAGATGCGTGTTAGTATCTCATCGAAATATTGATTCGTAAATGATTACCAATGAGGGATGAAACAAAAACATACACATAAAATTAAAACTTAACGTCCGCATTACTATTTTTGAACGCACTATTACTTTTTTTTCTCTGCATTAACTTTTTCGAAACCTTTTTTTTTACACCCCCCTTCGGTCTATTTTGTGATGCTGTTGAAACGCGAAATTTAAAAAATTTTTTCCCCCTCAAAGAACACGTTGTGAGATGAAAAGAGGCTGATTGAAGTCCTGAAGGGAAAATGGACTGAAATATTGGGAATCATGAAAGAGAATTTAAAAATAGACTCGAAAAGAGACTATAAAACTCATTTTTGACTGCCTATGAACAAAAACTTTCACCTCCAGACGGGGGAAGAAAAAGGGCATGAGACGATGATTCCTTAAAATACTGTTGCATTTTTACCTACTATTGGGAGCATTAATCCCCGTTAGTTTAAAACATTTCTTGATTTTTGAGTGATTTTTTCCTTATTTCTGATGTCACAGGATTAGCTAGTGTTACCGAAATCAATATCCCTGTATATAACTTTTAGAGTGGAGGATAAGAAAAAAAACAGCACCTCTTACACAAGGCTTTCCAAACCATTTTTTACGGCCCAAACTCTTTTTAAATAGAAGTTCGGGCCCGATTTTTTTTAAATGTTTGAAAATTAATAAATATACGATATAAATTTTGTTTTTTTTTAATATGAACAAAAAGTAGTATCCCGTAAAACCCGGCTATAACGCCCCCTTACTTTAAAAAGCTACATTTTTTTTTTGGGTATTTTTTGGCGTAAAACACCCCCATTTTTTTATGAAAAATCTGAAATTGTACGTATCGCGGGGGTCCCAAAAAGGGGGTTTCTAGATGTCCCCCCCCCAAACCCTTGATTTTTCCCCGATTGATTATAATTTAATATATTACTAAAATTTAAATTAAATTTTTGTTTTAATGATTAATTTTTTTAAATTTAAATACTAATTATTTATTCAAAAATTTTTTTTTTACTGTTTTTTTCCAAAATCGAAAATTCAAAAGGAGCATGATACAGAATGGTGGACTTTCGCCCCTTAACCCCCTTGGGAAAAACCTGGTGCGCTACTGGTATGTATGTTTAGGTTTAAAGTAATTTATTGGGGGTGATATCCTAGGCGGGGAAGAACCAAGGATCAACGTGCCTTTTTTTCAAAAAGTGTTTGGGGAATAGACGTGCCGTCAATAATTTTAACTTGTAATTTTGGGAAAATAATAAAACTAATACTAACAACAAAAAACTATTTACTACAAAAATCCCTTTTTTGCACTGCATAGTTATTTTTTAGGTTATATGTATTTCGATTAAAATAACATTGCGTGCCTTTTTCAGATTGGGGGGAGAAAAATAACTTTTTAGGGTTTTTATGTTATTTTTTGTAGAATACATTGAATTGAGTCTTTTCAAAGGGTTTTTTAAGCAAATTATTTTTTTGGTTCACGCAAGAGGTTTGTGATTTGTTTAAAAAATCCCGTTTCAGACGAGTTCTGCATCCATTTTCCCAGAGCAAAAAAAAACACCGTTTTGTCGTTTTATTAATAATGCCATTTTTCCCAGTCCCCAAATTTAAAAATTATTTTGCCCCCTTTTTCTTTTGATGAAACCCGTGTTAATAACAGTTAAAAATCTTTAAAAAACAAATAAACCTAAAATAAATTGTGTGAATAAAATTGGCAATGCTATGCAGACAAAAATTTAGCAATGCAACTTAACTTTGATCATTAGAAATTTAGTCCCCCGAGAATTTAAGGCAAGACAATAAAAAGGTATCTGCCGCCCCCCCGCAACCGATCACTGCGTTTGTTCGTAATTTTTTAGTGAACTTTATAAAAATTTTGAAATAAAAACAAAACCTTTTTGGTTACTGACGTCCAAAATATTGCGCCCGGGGCCCATCAATGGCACGCGTGCCACTGGTTCGCCATCCCTGTCCTAGGCTTTTGAAAAAAAATAGTATACTTCTCGAATTACATGCTTGAAGTTCATAAGTTATGTGTCATTTCTTTAAAATAAAAAATATTTCGATATATGTAGAAGTCTTATTTTCCCTTTATGCTCGTCTTTTTTTTTTACTTTTAAAACTACCATTTTTATACCAGGCGCGTATAACCGCGCACCTATAAATTTCGTTCGTATTTTTTGTGTTAAAAGTGCGCATTATACGCGCAGGATTTTACGGTGATTAAAAAAAAGTAAGCGAATTACACCTATCGTATTTTTATTCACGTCTATTTTTTATTTTATTATATTTTTTGGGGGGTATTTTTGGCCCCGGGCCGCGAGTTTCCCCCTGCCTAACGAAGGGGGTTCCCAAACTCAATGGCTAACCTGAGCCAAACAAACTAGGTTTAACTTTAGGTGGGCCGCAAAAAAATCAATATTCATAGAAACGTAGGTTTATTTCCAATAACACACAATTTAATGTGTACGTCCTGACACTTGACATCTCTTTTCTGCTACTTTCTTTCCTATTTTTCGGGGGAATTTTTTTTATTTTATATACATCATTGGGGGTGTGCCGATATATTGGTCGGTCCGCAAAAAGTTTTGTTTTGTACCGTGAGTTTGAGACCCCTGCTCAAACTGCACAGCGGGTTTTCAGTGGCACTAGGGTTGGAACTCATGACACACGGGCCGTGACCATGACCTGATTTCCCCTTAAAATTTTTTTCTAAAGTCTATTTCACATTTCAGTATTTTGTAAAATTTACCCTTTATTAACTATTATGTAGCTAGTCTGTGATCACACACAATTTCTTCTAATCTTTAAAAGGGGATCTTAGAAAAACATATATAAACCGAAAAATTATTTTTCTTGTGGATCATCTCTTAAAGCTGATCTAATATTTACAGTTTCATCATGCACCTCATTATGTTATTCAAGTTGACATCTAGCATTAAGACACGCTATATCCCTACGTCCCTATAACTAGACGAATTGATCGTATTTTGTACTAAGGAAGGAAATATTGTGGAAAATTTAGCGAGTAAATCATTATATATATTTTATTGCAACCTTTTTTAATGTTTTCTTATTGTATTTTATGATAGGGTGTGTGTTTAGCGTCCTACTCTGTTGAGGACTACATGAAGACTTTTTTCCAACATAGGGGATTTTCTAAAATGGTTTACTTTATCTGTGAATACAAATATTAAAAATTAAAAAAAGTCGGTTTAAAAAAAATCAAAAAACTGTATTAAAAATTTAAAATTAAAAATAGAATGCTAATTTATGGGGCCTTTATAAATTTGCGAAGAGGTACAACACTAGAAGAGAGAAAGGGATTTTTTTTAGAACTGCCATATTTACTTGAAACCGCACCCCCAATTTTCTACATGTTTTTGAGGGGGAAAAAATAAAAAATTGTGTAAAAGGTCCATCGATATCCGATACTTAAGAAATTTAAAACAAAATTTTTAAAAGGAAATAAAAGTTAATTTTTTCCCCTATAAAACTTTTAGATACAAATGAACCATAACTATTAAGTCTATCATTTTCGAAAAAATTTTTCGTCCTCCCCTTGTCATAGTGTGGGCCCTGGTAGCCAGTGGTATAGGTATGGGCCGTGGCTTGCCTTTACAGGGTTTTAGCCCAGTCCATAAAGACCCCGGGGAGCCGATCTTAAGTCTGTCGAGCAAACGTCCTCCCGTTGGGGGGTGGTATTAGGGGGGGTGCCAGCTCGGTGTCGTCCACGCATTTTTACCATGGTTCAAAATTACGTGCTCCACGCTAAAACCCTGTTAGCTAAACTGTGACGTTAATAATAAATCAATCAATCAACCCATTGTCATAGCTAACTTCGGAATTGATGTCAGCGTTGCCATTTTCCCACACGATGTCGTCTTCCGTGCCATCCAATGCATTTGTTGTGCAACATTTTTTAAAAGAATGTATTATAGAAAAATGTAAAAAGAATTATTATATATAAAGACTGTTGATCTTTTACAGGCAAAATTATATCATTTTGCTTACGCCATCGACGTATATTTGTTTCATCGGTGTCCAATTTTCAGTAACCGCTGTTCTGTTTCCTGCACATAAAAAAGGGTCTCCCTTTTTTCTTGCGTCAAAGAACCCTCTTATTATTACTATATATTTCTGATTGGTTATTAAGAAAAGGGATACAAAAATTTCTTAAAATAAAAAAACCCGGGGATAACGGGTTCTTGAGCTTTTCTGGTGGAAAATTTTTAACAATGGAAAAGGATGTTCTTTTATCTTTAAAGGTGAAAATAGTTTCCCTAAAAAAAAAATTTTGCCCGTTCAAGGCCCCGTTTTTTGATTCACTTTTAAAAATTTGGGGCCAGTTTTTAAATGACTTTTAAAAAAAACTATGGGGTTAAATGTTTTTTTCCCCCCCCAATATATTTTTTAAAATAAGCGTATGAAATTTTGTTTTTTTCTAACGGCAAAGGGGTTTTTAATTTTCGTACTCAAAACCCAATTTTAAAAAAGAAAAGCTTTTAATTAGGGGCCAATCATATGAACCCATTCCGCGCAACCCCATTAATTCAATAAAATAAATTTTAAAAGAAAGAAAAATGGTTTTTTTTTTTAAACGAAAAATTGCTTAATTTAAACTTATTTTTTGCTTTTAAAATTATTAAAAATTTAAAAAAATCTTTTTTTTTTTGGGGCCTTAAAAAATTTTTTTAAAATTTTACAATTTTTTAAAATTTATTCCCTCTTAAAAAACCTATTCATTTTTTAACATTTCAAAAAAAAAAACCCAAAAAATGGAAAAAAAAAAAATTTCATAGGATGCCTTTGTTACCGCTTGACATTATCACGACAAAACACTTTTTACTTTGTAAGATTATTCAAAAAGCCTATTCTCATCTCTCTTCAAAGGAAAAAGTGTCATTGAATAATTCCTGTTTGTACAACGCTTTTGTGACAAATCAAACAATTACTGATCCATGCTTGTTTTTCACTACAAAATAGTCAACTTCCCAATCGTCTTGAAACATTCTATTTTCTTCAAATATTTTTCCCTTGCAAGATTTGAAAAATAGTTAAAAAAAAAGTTCCACTCATAAAATGGTCGCTACTCCACTTTTCTATTTATTATCACCAGTAGCGCACACAGGAATTTTTCAAGGGGGTTCTGGGGTCGAAAGTTCACTGCATTTTTATCATGCTCCTTTTTGATTTTGTCGATTTTCTGGAACAAAACACAGTAAAAACTAATTATTGAATAAATAATTAGCATTAATTAATAAAATTAATCATTAATAACAAATAATTAAATTTTACGTACTATGTACCTAGAATTATAATCAATCGGAAAAATATCAAGTGGCGCACACAAGGGGGTCCTGACATCAGGACCCCTGTAAATGCCCACTGATTCACTATCAGAAAAAATATCAATTCGCACCCAAACAACATCGACAGCAAAAAGCAAAGTCAATATATTTGTTTTCTTAACAAAGAGTTTCCCGCCAAATTTTTCATAAATGAATGAATTTCTCAGAACAATGGGCCATGACCGAGCTACTTGAAAATGCCCGGTTGGCTACAGGTCTAGTGATTATGATCACGGACTCATGGTCAGAGTGTCATGAGTTCAAGTCCTAAGGCCCCTGAAGACCTACCGTGAGGAAGGGCTGATACATGTTAAATATGTCTGGTTTAAAGTCATCAAGTAAGCGTGGTACCAGCTCAGGTGTCATCCTCGTCACTTGATCGAGGTTCATAATTACGAGTTCTGTTGCCAGTAAAAGTTGTTAAAAAATAAGAGGATCTTTTCTATTCCAAATTTTAATACCGGATTTTCGAAAAATGTTACTTCTGAAAGTGCTGAATAATTTAATGAAATCTTTTTCAACGGTTTTGTTTGACGTCTTGAAAAATCTAAGAAATTTTCTTAAACACCGAACAGAAAATTCTGAACTTTGAACTGAATACTCGTCACCCTTCTTGATTCTATTGAACCCTGTAGTGAGGTGGTTGAGGGGCGGTTCTTTTGCATACTTTAAAAACTCGACTATGAAACAAAAAAACTTTTTCAAAGACAGCATTGGGGCCTTTTAAAAATTGATTGGGTTTGAAATTTGAATGAAGTTTTTTTTAAAAAAGACATTGAGTATTTTTTCTTTCTATAAAAATTGTTTTAGGAAGCGGAGGAAGTTCAAATTTTTTGAGTAAAATTTTAAAAGCATTTTTTTTGTGGATTTAAAATTTTATATTTGTCTGAATTCTTGTAAATAACTGAAGAAAAATTTTTCACGTGGAAAAGGGTTTAAATTGGTAAAAACCTAGTAGTTAAATTTTTGGGTTTTTGGGCAAAAATATAATGTAATAAAATTTTTTGAAAAATCTTTTATTTAGTTTTCCCAATATTATATTTATAGAAGGAAATGATCATTCTCCGTAGTTTTATTTTTTAAAATTTTTTTGTGTTTTTTTTGAAATTAAAAATATATATATATTTTAAATTATTAAATTTTTAAATATTGACTTTTAAAATTTAAAAAAAGCGTTTCTTTATGACACTTTTAAAACGACATAATTTTTTAACGTTCTGTTTTTTTTCAAACATAAAGTTCTTTTTTTGCTTTAAAATTCAAAAATTTCAGAATGTTAAAAATTAAAATCCGGTTGGTAGAAAAGTTTTTTTTAAGAAATTGGGATAAAAAGTATATAAAAAAATATATTAACCTTTATTAAATAAGCAAATTAACATACTAGTAAATGCATGCCGATGGATTTTACTTTTTAAATGTTTTAATACTGTGATTTTATACATTTTATTTACATTTATATTATTCTGTTAGTTAATTTTAGTTATCAAATTGGCCAATATATAACATATTTCCGAATTTTTTTATTTATTTTTATTATAAAAGGCATTTTGATACTGAAATGAGTGAAATTTTATGGTATGTTCAAGATAATTCTTACATTTATGATTTGTGACTGTGGTATGTTAGATAATTTAATAAGATATATAGGATTCTCAACTTTTTCAAGAGTCACTAAATTTCTTTTCAGACAAAACGTTTGAATTAATAGATTTCACAGAATAGGATCGCTTGAGATTGATTTTTGTTCACTTATAGAGTAAATGATGGTGACCGCGGTAACCTACTGGTCCTGTTCAGACTCGTGGCTGGCATATCATGAGTTCTATCCTGTGCCACTGAAGACCCTCCGTGTAGAGGGCATTAAATTTGTCGAGGATCTAAGTCATCCCGTCAACGTAGTTTGGAAGCTCGGAAAGAGGGGATGCCAGCTTACATGTTTTCATCATTTAACCGCGGTTTAAAATTACGATGTCAGTCACCAATAGCTCTCGTATTGCTTTAAGTGTGACTTTATTAAATACTCACTCGGTAAATGATGAAAATAATCTGTTCTCGTTTATCAGTAAATAAAGGGTTTTAAAACCAGGAAAAATCGTGGAAACGTTTCATAACATGGCACATGAACGTTGAAATGTTAGTACATTAAAATGTTTACATTATTACAGTATTAAAAAAAAAAAAAAATTTTCAAGCTGCAAATAATAAAAAAATAATATTTTTAAAAATGAAAGAATGGTGACATATTTATTACCATATTAGAAAGATAATAAGACAAATAGCATGAATTGGTCCTATATTATTCCAATGATCTGCTAGAGGTCAGGCTAGTAAGTCCGTGGCGGGTGACATTTCAGCTGAACTTGATTTCAATCCCTAATTTACTAAAAACACATCGAGTAGAGGATCCAATTCGCGTTAAAACAACGCCTTGACATTGCGTGGAATATTAGCTCAGGTGCCAACAGGTGATTGCGGTTTAAAATTACATAACGTATTGGTTGTAGTTAGATGATACGTCTTTGTGTGTTAAGCATGAATAACGTTTTATTATAAATCAACAGAGGCGAGATGGCATTGAGAGTAAAGTGCAACCTCAATTAAACGAGAAAGCGTAAGACTAAATCTTGAAGTGTACTTATTGGTTATAGGGACCATGGGTTGGCGACGACTGCTTTTCCGAGTTGTCCCCAATACAAACATTGGCGATATTATCAATCTACAGGGGTTTCTGGGTTACACCCCGCCCGCCATTGACTCCGCGACACAGGTCGTCGACCCAAAGAAAGCGCAAGGCATCTGTAAACGACATCGTTGATCTCCAGAACTAATTCATCACGCGAAAACTAATAGTACACCTACAACCAACGACATTACACCTCCAGCGGCACTTTTTACCTGCATCCATCCCCATGACGTGTCTGTTTAGTTAAAAAAGTTATCGCAGTAAAAATTTCCTTCTATTGTAAAAAAAAACTCGATTGCGTCTTCTTTCATGGGAAACTTATGGATTTTCATCATTGTAGCAAAATGGTAGAAAAATATCGTATGTTTCCGTGTATAAGTCGAGAATTTTCGGAACTTTTTTGAAATTAAAATAAGGGGTTGGCCTGCATATGGATTCGCTAAACTTGGAAAAAAATCAAACGAGTGATTTGAATCTTTTAACTTTTTGTGTTTTGAATGGAATTTTTATTCTAAAAGGAGAAAAAAAAAATTACATAAATCCTTCAAAGTCGGTATTAGAAACAGTTTCCGAATAGTTCATTGAATTCCCATTCATTCAATGGGATGTCTGAATGCATAGGATCAGTTTATGGAGTTTCCTGAACATAGGTCGATGGATCACGTATCATATGCAAACTTTTCCCGCTCATTTTTTTTTAAAAAGGGCAAAGAAATTTTGACCAGCACAGATTGTGTACAAGGGAGCAAATGAGAAGAATATACTACCTTCAAAGAAGGTTACCAGAAATATAAATTTCACTTTAGTCGTCTGGCGTTTTACTTTATAGTATTTGATTGTGGAAAGTATTTTCTGCTTTTTACTCGCTTAGCAACACTCGTTTTTATGGCGATATGTTTGAGAATTGCTATATATATATTTTTTCTTCAATTTGACTTGTATACGGATTTTAAGTTGAGTAATTTTTTTAAGGGAAAAAAAACGTACTTTTGGTTTATACATGGATTGGGTTATATTCAAGAATATACGGTAGCTAAAAATATAACAAAGTAATTGGTAATTAATTCAAACTCTGTTATTAACGGATTGACGATATTTGTGAAAACAGCACCTGCTCTTTACAATTTCACCGCCAGAATTGGGCGCGTTTTCTACGTGTTACTGTATTTGGCTTCTTGGTCTCTGTAACTGATACATACCTACTGAATTGATATTTATTACGTCATATCGATAGTTACCATGGAAATTATAAATATAATAAGTGATATCTTTCTTACTACAAGATCCTCTACTGTTTCATGTATCATGGCTGTGTATTGTTACGGCTTAGTATGACTGCTTGTTCATTCTTGCTAATTCGATTTCCATAAAGTTATTACGCAAGCTTTATTGCAAAACAACCAATCATTTTCATACCTTACATGACAGAAATCAAAACATTCGTTTCTGATCATTAAAATGACATCTCATCGTTATAAAATAAATCAGCTAACTCCTTTAGTGAAATTTCTTTTAAGCATCGCATTCGATTCACATTCTGTGAAGCTCATTAAATAGAATGAGAACTAACTCCAGTACATGTACTGCATTACTGGGCAAGATTTAAGTGATAATAAAATCGTTTAAGTCCTCGCGCTTGGAGCTTTATAAGAAAAATGAAGAATAATTTTCTTTTATTGGTTTTTTATTGCGTAAGGATGCTGGAGTATGTTTTTCAGCATAGAAATGCGTGTAAAGGTATGCATTGATAATGATTGCTTGAATCAGTAAACAAAAATTGGGAAAAATGTATATAATTTTCCTTATATTAGATTTGGCCGTCTGAAATGAATTGAAATTTTACAGTATTATGTAATACCTGTTCCACGTCTATGAAAGAAATGAACAAGTGGCTCTTAATAACTTTCATTAAAAAATAATAGAAGTTTGGTATCTTCTGGTATATAATGTTAAAATCAATATTTCAGACTGAAAGAAATATCGTGAATTCAGCGGCAAATTTGCTGTATCATTTGTTTACGTGCTTACATTTCATATAAAAACATTTATTCATGTCAATCAATGCAGTTGCAACCGATATTACAAACTGATATTTGCTCGATTTGTAAATTTGACGTGATATTATAATGTGTTTAATAGGGAACACTGATAATTCGTTATATGACTTTTTTTGCATTTTAAATAAGGTAAAAAATAATGCAATATATTAATTATGTACCATGTCGCTCCGCCTAAGAAGAAATAATGGTCACGAACTCGTAGCTGGCGTGTCATGAGTTCGAGCCTTGATGTCACCACTGAAGACCTTGCGTGTAGAGGGGCTGGTACACGTTAAATCTGTTCGAGGCTCAAATTTTCCCGATGGCGTGGTGTGGATGTTTGAAGAGGGGGCTTCCAACTGAAATGTTGTACTTGACCGCAGTTCAAAATTGTGAGGTCCGTCGCTATTAGTCCTGCTGTTGCCTTTAAGTGCGACATTAAGGAGCACTCACCTAAGAAGAAAACGAATTAGATTTGATTTATGTAAATACTAAGTAAATCATTTGGTAAACATTTAAAGAAAAAATTGTTGTAACTAAAATTTGATTTTGTATCAGACAACTTTAAAAGCTGGCTGGGTGGCGTGGCTGGTTTGTCGCTGACCTTCTGCACCCAAGGTTGCGGGTTCGACTCCGGCCCAAGTCAATTGATTTTCATGATGCAGAAAATCGATAGCGGCCATGTGGTATGATTATACGGCATGTAAAAGATCCCTAGTCTTTGTTTGGCTTGAGTGCTTTCAGCAAAATTAAATCCTATTACAGGTTCGCAACGTCAGAGCTCATGTGCTTCTCTCTAGGGAGGAAACTAGGCGTCAAAATTACCTGCGGCGATTACTATCCACCTATATGGTGCCGCACTAAAAATAGATACCAGCTTCCGGGAATGTACTAAGTCTGCAATGGTAAAACACCAATCCGTAGTCTATTAGAAATATATATATATAGTTTTAAAAGCTACACATTATAATGAATGCCCTGTAGAAAAAACATGTTTATATAAAATCAATTAAATATCTTTTTTAATCTATTCACAAATGTGAAAGTAATAGTGTCAATTAGATGCTTATCATTATTGTATTAAAATATAGAAATAAAAATGACATTAATGAAATGTTTTCCATCATTTAAGTATAAATTACTTTTTCCATTATATTGTAAATAATGCTGTGAGGATGTCTCATGATTGACTTGAAAAAGTGATGGCTTGAAGGCTGTCTGAATTTTTTAAAAAAAACAACTTAATTACAGCTTTCTTTTCCAAATTTTGAATGTTGATGAGTATAAAATACTTTCTATTGAATTTTTTTTTAAAAAACAGATTAAGTTTCCCTTAATTGATATACAGGAACTTGGCAAAAGTGTTTTAGCACTTTTAAAATTTAATTGTTTTTCTTTTTAATTGTCTGTGCTGCGTTAAACTTTCTCTTTCATTGTCTTCTCGCGTAAATGATCACGCGTGTCTGAGGAAAACCTTGACAAAAACATAAAGAAACTTGTTATCCAAGACTAGTTAATCTGCGCACAAACTCCTGGGGGAAAAAACAAATATCCATTCAAAATTGACAAAACTTGTTTCAGAACAGCAACCAAAAAACTTGTTATTCCGAAATTGGTTGCTTCTTTTAACATCATTCGTGAAGGTTGTCCATTTTGACATTTCGAATACTTTGTTTTTAGACAAGAGAGAATGTTCAGGCTTATTTCGAACATATTTGCAAGTACAATATTCCGTTATTTGAATGTACTTACTTATTGTAAGCGAAATACTTTCTTCTGCATCAAACAGAAAAACAAGGAACCTTCACATTTGAAGACATCTGCTTTTTGTGGATTGACTATAAGGCCTTTTATTATTATATTTTGTCTAACACAGTATTTTCACCTTATAGGTTTGTGAATATTGATTCCCTATTTTTGTTGTCTGGTAAAAGGCTAATGTTTGTTAAATCGATCGAGTTTCAAAATCCACACACTGGCGTGATTCTGAAACTTGGAGAGTAGGATTGCAGATATCAGAAGTGGCCACTGCAGCCTAGAGGTTACGGTGAAGCTGCGGTAGCCTAGTGGTCAAGGTAACGGACTCTTGGCCGGCGTGCCATGAGTTCAAGCCTAGTATCACTGAAGACCCGCCGTGTTGGGGAACGATGCTCGTTAAATCTGTTGAAGCTCAAACGTCCTGCTGGTGAGGGAGTTAGGAGAGGCCAGCTCAGGTGTCGTCCTGTCACTTGATCATGGTTCAAAATTACGAAGTTCGTCGCCAAAGCCCTGAGAAGCTGAACAGTGCGACGTTAATATTCACTCACTCATGGTCACGAACTCGTAGCCAGCGTGTCATAAGTTCAAGCCCTAGGGCCACTGAAGACCTGCACTGTAGAGAGGCCGATGCACGATCTGTCGAGGCTCAGTTTTCCTGTGGTGTGGTAGTTTGGAGAGTGGGGTATCATCTCAGGTGTCGGCCTAGTCACTTGACCATGGTTTAAAATTACGAGGTCCGTCGCCATCAGCTATCGTGTTCAGTGGCGTAACGGAGAATATTAGGGCCCCCCTGCAAACTTGGTTTTGGGCCCCGAGCCCAAATACGTAATTAGCGCCAGTCAGGCCTTGGGGCCCAGTCAATGCAGGGGTGTACGTTACGCCACTGGTCGTGTTGCTATATAGTGTGACGTTAATAAACACTCTTTTCCTTTCAAATGATCTTTTGCAATTTTATTTCTAGGAATATACCTTATATATAATACCATTTGTATCTCTTAAGACTTTTTTATTTATGGCCTCTTATTATTTATATCTGTTTTGTATTGTATTGGTTGTAAAACAGATGTGTTTTCTTTTCGTTTTCTAATATTAAAATAGATATTTTGGAAGCTTTTTAAGCGAAAAAAAGTTCAGTTAAATTATATAATTTTGCAATGGCCAACAGTTTGTAGACATTTATGAATAGCCAAGAAATATGCTCTAATTAATCTGTATTTAAGGTTGTCACTGCCCGAAGGTCGTGGGTGTGAGAGGGTTCGAGGAAGAAGCAGACATGATCATATAACAACTAATTTTATTTAAACTTTAACACTTTACGAAATCTGTAACTTTGCATGGAGTAATAAGAAATCCTAACCCATAATCAGATAACTAAATCATGGAAGGTACTTATCTTGATTCTAGCTCTTGTAATGATCCTGCTCGCAGCCTGATAGCTCGTTCAGCTCCTCAGTCTGGTTACTTGAGCACTTGACGAATTCTCCGTCAAATATTACAGTCGAACCTCCTGTATTACGAATCTCTATATTGCGAATTTTTCTATACAGCGAACTTTTTCCTGGAACCCAGAACATTTCACGATTTTCTTCGTAAAATAGCCTCCCTATAGCATAGTGCATTTTCTATATAGCGAACTTTTTCTGTAATGATTCAATTTTTTTCCCCTCCCTTTTTTAAACTATTTCTTCGCTTTTCAAGTTATTCTTACTTTTAACACATTTTATGGTGGTCATAAATCTTGAATTGACTTTATTAGGTACCTTATTCGCCGAGGGCAATACAATTCTGGGCATTCCACCCAAGAAGTGCAACCTTTACCCCCATCGTTTTAGTTCACTGGAAACAACTTCGATATCCCCTTTCACCCTCAGTAGAGTTCTCATGTCCCCTTGTCTTTTAACAAGTCTCCGTTTATTTGTAGTGTTGATCCTTCGTACTGGTAACTTGTTTCTTGTAGCTCGAAAATGTCAAAACGTAAATTCTTGAGCATCAAAGAAAAAATATTAATTCTTCGAGAACTGGACAAAAATGTCAAGTAACTTTCCTTGCAGTTTTTCTTTCTTTTTGATAGGTATGAACCTCTATATAACGAATTTTCTATATAGCGAACTTTTTTCGGGATTTAGCGACTTCGTTATATAGAGGTCCGACTGTATTAAGATTTTCACGCGACCACCACAGTCGCTGCCTACTAACACTTGGATTTCAGTTTAACGATCAACTCTTAACCATTATCTCGCATAATCAACAACTGGCACTTTAATAGTAGTTACATTAGCTTAAAATCTAGTCATCTCTACAGAAATCTTTTTGTACAAAAACCACAGTTAAAAAATATTTTCCCCAAGAGGATTAGTAGAAGACCCGAAATAGAAGCCGTTACAAGGTTAATTAAAACATTTGTGACGTTGTTTCTACGATTTACTGGAAATAGTTCCTAACTTTCTCCCCAAGAAGTAAGCGGATTTTGCTATATTTAAATTCTGACCTTAATCTTTCCATTCATTGAAGATTAAATTCTATTTTTCTTTTAAAATACAAATAGTGCTTGTTTTATTACATGTAAAGTATTAAAAGTTCTTTATATGTTCGAAAGTGATTATTTTGCGGACTGCATCGATAATAGTTTCTACTTTCAGCATGCTGCTATTATCCGCCAACGCACATACTTTATTTTAATCAAACAGTACGGATTAAATGAAACGTCTTTAATTTGCGTTTGATATGTTTTAGAATAAAAGATATGCGAGCTGTATTCTCTTATCATGCGAAACGACATTTTGACGTCATCGGTTGCTAGGCACTCGTCTTTCACATTTTCTTTTCATTTATTTGCATGACGGATCCTGAGTTGCCGTGGAATTCTTTCTATCATTAAAAAAAATACTTAGAGTCTTGCAAACTGTTGTAAAAAAAAGGTATTTACTGGATATCGATTTTCTCGAATCTTGACATCAAGGAAAATAAATACAAAAACACAGAGTGCCAAGAAATTTCGATTAAAAAAAATAATCAAAATCAGAAAATTTTACTTACCGCTTTCTACTTTCCTACGACGTATAATTAAGATATCTCCTTTCGATTCTCGGAATTATTTAAGCAATAAATAATGCTGGTTGTACTATATACAGATTCTCAAGTTCTTTTGTGTTAGGAGGAAACTACTCAACTTCTGCTCGGTCAAATGAAAATATTCTATTAATGTTCTAGAATTATTAAGAATTCCTTTGAATTTTTGTGTCGTATTTCGAGGAATTTAAACTCTGTAGAAAATTTTTTAATTAGGGATTTATTGATTATTTGTTTTTTGTCGAGATGATATTACACACCGCAGAATTTGGTGTGTTCAGTGGTTGTAAATCCTTAATTAAATTGAATTTGTTTTCTTATAGGTTTATATATATTCGATTTTGATTTTAATATTGTATCCCACAGAAAAGCCTTGCCTTTTCCGTTGCTTTCTCTCTATGCTTTTTAGAGTAGATTAGAGATTTGAGCCGTGATTTTGAAGAAGCATATAAAAGAATAATTTTGTTGTTTAAAAGAGAACTTTATAACAGAATAATTTTTTGAATTTAGTGTTACTTAATTCCATGGTACGATTTACGCAAAAAATTTTAATTTGAGGATTTTCAAAATTTTTTTGGTTGACTCCTATGTGTATATACTATGTGAAACAGAATTTGTGCTCAAAATTTCATAAAAATCTAGTCATTTAATTTTTTAAGAAAACTTAAAATTTGTGATTTTAAAATGCTGCTACTCCTACAAAAATTTAAGTACGCACATGAAATTTGATTATACAAGTACGTCAAACTATGTATAACAAATGTTGATATGGGTTTTGAGATTACATGATTGGTATTCGTACAATACTTTTTATGAATGCTTATTGAAAATTCCTTAAAAAATGTATAAATTCCGAGTACAATTATTTTTTAAAATATAAGTATTACTTTAATTCAAAAATGCATACCAACTTTTGTTACATGTACTACTTTGAAATAGGTAAAAAAAATGTAAAGCATTAGGCACAATAGAAAAAAAAGTCTTAGCATTTTAAATGAAGACAAACTAGTTATTTTATCTTTCTGAGATAAGTCAGTCGAAAGTTTTGATTTGCCATAGGGATGTGAATGAAAACGAACATAAAAGCTATCATAATTCTGAGTCTTTTAAATTTAGAGCTTTCAAATTTTGTGAGGTTATAGAAAAGTATATAAACAACAATTTAGACTAAAAAAATTAGATTTGATTTTTTTTGACCGATTTTTGTCAACTGAATCGTACTGTGTCCTTTTAACTTAGAATATACGCATAAAATTGTTTCACCAGTTAACTGAGATTGACTATACTCGTCATAGAGAAATTTCAGGATTTTATGCCAAGACGAGTAAAAGTAGTGACCATTGGATAGTTAAGTTATAATTTTTGAAAAAAAAACCTCACATTTCAAGATGTTTAGAATATTTTGTTGCCATGCCGGAGTAAAACAAATAAATCAAAAATATGAAAAAGTTAAGATGAACTCATGCGTCTCCTTAAGCACCGGCTGAAACAGGTCTAAGTTTGTATAACGAATTTATTTATGTGCGATCATAATGTATTTTAGATGTTAGCTTAAAGGCAAAAGTCGGTAAGTTTATTTATAACAGGGTTCCTTCAGGTATGTAATGTGGTTAGCCATGAGACAAATGCTAAACGCCGACAAGCGCTGAGCCAATTGATAGCTGCTGGCCCGAAGTTACCTAGCTATCGAGTGGTGTAAATGCCAATTGTTTACTGGTAAGAGGTTTGTTTTCCAGTAAAGACTGTGATCAACCCTAAGGCACCTACTCCAGAACTTCCTTAGAGTCAAGACTGGTAGAAAATATTTTGTGAGAAAGTAAATCAGCGTGTTCTTAGGTCTCTCAGACCGGGAATTTCGACGGTTACTAAAATTCAGAAATATCCGTGAGAACTTACGGTCTGAAGGACCGTCGGCCTCATGAACCCGCGGCCGAGCTAAATTACTTTATAGCCCTGTACATTGACCAAGTGACCAACAGCAGGAGGAACCCTAGAGGTCCCTCGTTATTGTGTACCTAGCCAAAAAACATGCGCTTTACTCCTTCACACTGATACCATCGAAATCCACACCCAGGAGTAATATGTATGGAATATATGTTTATATGTTCGCTTCAGACTGACCACCCGATCGGAGTCATCTGCTCATGCACCTCAGCGCCCAATGGTCACGTATACTGGATGGGCAGAGTAGGCCCTGGCCCTTATGGGCTGTTGCGCCACTGAGATATATCAGGCTTAATATATCAGAGAAAGAGTAGAAAAATTTTAACAGAAAATTATTATTTTAATTGATATTTATTCTGAAATTTGTGTGAATTTTTCTCTGTAGAGAAGTCTTAGTTATATATAAGCTAAGTATTATTATTATAGAAGCATTTTCCACATAAACCTTACCGAACCATACCATATTTTCCGAACGTAAAAAATACCTTTTCTATTCTGATTCTATTCGAAAATATACTTGCTTTAAATATAAACTACTAGAGGAAAATATTTACTTTGCTTAAATCGAATAGAGAGAGGGTTCACAATTTTTTTTTACATTACCCTTTTCAAATCCTACTATTAGCTCAAATTCTCTATTTATTTATCTATTTGTTTGTTTATTTATCTTGGTGGAATTTTCAATCATTAATAAAATACATTTTAAAGCGCTCAATTGAGCTGAAATTTTATGTACATAATTATTTTGGATGACAATACAATAATTTAATAAAATTAATTGATTAAAACTAATTATTTAAAGAAATACACAAATACAGCCACGTTGGCATCATTTTTGGCGACTTGTGTCAAAACTTGAAAAAAAGTTTTTTTCTCACGTTTTAAAGCAATCAGTTGAACTGAAATTTTATATACACGATTGTTTTGGATGACAATACGATACTTTAATGATAATTAATAAAAATTAATGACCACTTAATGCTGTGATTCTATCATATGTATATAGATATTTATATTAATTGTAGCTATTTAATAAAAAGTGCTAAAATGAAATTTTTCTTTGTTGATCTAAGTAGGAATTGGCTTAAAATTTTTTTATATTACTTGTTATAAAACATTTGGTTATATTCTACTACATAGTTTAATTACTGCTTTCACATGTGCACATCCAGTACAGGGTGTTTCTAAACTTGTGGTATGTACGCTAAGCGATGATAGAACACAACTAGACGAGCACAAATCAGAATTCATGGACGGAATTTAAGCTATAAATATTACAGGTCGACAGTGGCGTACACAAGGGAGGTGGAGGGTACAACCCCATCTAGATCAATCGATTTTTAATTTTTACCCCAGAGATTACCTCTCGAAGCTTTCGTCTATGTGTTTTTAACAAGCTTTTATAAGCTTCACCTGTATGTATCGGAATCTTTGAAATCCATTTTTACCCACTTTAAAAGGTCATTGATTCGAAATTTAGCACATTTATCAAGGACCGATGACAATATAATAATTTGGTTCCATTATCCTGATCAGGATCATCAGGATTAACGATTTTCCATTTCAAGATTTGGCGACTAATTTCAGACTTGGCGATTAAAAGATTGAGTTACAACCCCAAAGCGAAAACTCTCATTGTTAAATCACAAAATCGTCACGAAATTGTAACATTTGATATTTCCCGCCCTACGCTTTTACCACAATGACAGTAATTTTCTCGTTAGTCATTTTATTCTTATATTAAAAATTATTTTGTACTATTTAGTTCGATTAACTATAAAAATATATTTTTTGAACTCTAATTTATTAGAGTGTACCTCCCCTCATCATAAGTGGCCTGTACGTCGATGCAGGGTAATACGGGCTGAGGCAAGAAATGAGTAGAAACAGGGCAAAGAAAAAGAGAAGGATAGCCATTGACATTTTTCTTTAAAAAAAAATGTATTTTTATCAAAATTTAATTCTCCATCACAGCAACTGTTAGAAATCGCGACCTCTAACAGTCGCGCAGGCACCGTGGATGCAGTGATCACTGTACACATTTGCTAACACACCACTTTTTCCTATGATGCCAGCAACTGCAGATATCTGGGCATGTAATAACCTTTACTGACACGTCCAATCATCCATTTCACCCGTGATCCACAGCTTATGCAGAGGTACTCTCATCTATCGGGAAAGAAGTAAGGAAGATATAAACTTTCACACACTTTTGCTTAGAGTTGGGAAGAAAAATAAAAATGTATTGAATTAAAATTAAATATTTGTTGGTAGAGAGAAATTAATATTTACACATAAAAATGTAAGAGGATATTTTTTTAAAATAAAAGTCATTTATGAAGTTAAATTAAAAAATTTAAACTTTGAACAAGTTAATTTAAGTTGAAATCTGATATATGGGGATACACACAATTGAAAAGCTTACTTAGGCCTTTGCCATTCAGGATGGAGCTACTGTTTTTCGTAGAATTTTGAGGTTTTGATGTTTCCGTTCGAACTTTTCCACTCTGCTTTTATGAGAGAGAAATACTCAAGTAGTTTTAGACTTGGGACGAAGGAACGTGATCCTTGAAACAAATGAAGGTATCTTCTGTGAACAGCGTTTTACCACTAAAATTCCGACCATAGATTGTGCCCGCACATTACGAATTTATTCGATTTAGATTAGAATGTCATGCTTTGGATGAAGTTATTTGCAGCGTTTGCGTGCGAGAGAATTTTCTAGTACATTGAATGAAAAAAATAAGAATTGAATAAAAAAGGAAAAGACAAATGTTTCCCCCCTTATCTTTTGAAGAAAAATAACTAATTATAGAGAAAACAAAGTTCGCTATTTTTAATGGTATTTTTTTTATGTTATAAAGCTATAATACTAGATTATATAATATTAGAATATGTAGATCCTGTATTTTGTAAACTGACCACTCGTTTTCGTTAACCAGCTTGTTTCAGTCCTTTTCTCTGGATTCCTCCCTATTTTTGTCTCCGAGATATAGGATTCTGAGTTACCCGATAATTTTTTTTCTTTTCATAGGTTTTATCATCTGTTTGCCAATACAGATGAAGCGCCTTTGGGAAGCTCTACTATTTCCGACCTTGTCCATTAATACATATATTTTTCTTACTTTGTCTTACTTTTGGACCACAGATATGCAATTGAGACTATTATTTTCATGAACTTGGTTCAGTGGCGTAACGGAGAGTATTAGGGCCCTTCCTGCAAAGTTAGGTTTTGGGCCCCAAGCTAGATTTTACAAAGGATACGTACTTGGTGCCAGTCGGGCTTTTGGCCCCTGCGATGCGGGGTGTACGTAACGCCATTGACTTGGTTAACTAATGAATTGTTAGTCCTCGCGTTGGTGTGCTGTGGTAGTATGGTGAAGTGGGATGCCGGCTCTGATGCTGTTAACGTCACTAGAAAGTGATTCAAAAGTACGAGTTCCGTCGCAAATAGATCTTGTACAGCTTCGAAATGCGACATTTATAAACAAACTTCCTCCGCATGAGGCCACGGTAATTAAGTGATCAAGGTAGCAAACTCTTATTTGACGCTGTCAAGTCGTGGGTTTCAGTTCCGATACCACTGAATAACCCCTGTGTATAGCTGATGCATATGAAATCTATCGAAGCTCGAAATCCTGATGTTGGTGCAAAGGGGAAGTCTGGAGAGTGGAATGTCAACTCGGATGTCATCCTCATCACTTGTTCGAAATTCAAAATTACGAGGACCGTTTTTGTTCATCGTTAAAATAACCCAATTTCTCACTGGTCATGGTAATTTCACAAAAGCTACTTGAACAAATTTAGTTTAGTTCCGTCATCTTTCTGTGATTGTAATATTGGTGGCGAGAAAAACGTGGAACATGTGCTCCTTCTGTGTTCCAAGTTTGTCAGAGAAAGAAAGATCCTAAGACTGGCTTTCAAGGGACTTAATATAAACTAGCCTCCGAATTTTCACCAAGTTCTTTCCACCAGAAATGCTTTTAAAAATTTCTGTGAATTTGTTGTAAATATTTGTATTTCTTCTTGACCTCAATTTTTTATTTAAAAAATTTATTTTTTGTTACCCCTGAATATGTGTTTAATACTTACTTCTGTAAGCCTCGTGTGATACTTTATGGTGCACGGGGATTTTATAATTGTTTTCAATACAAAAAAAATTAATCATTAATGTGGGAACGAGTCGCAGAAAGGCACTTGTCTTCCGAGGCAACCTTCACACTCATCCCTCTTATTGTAAGGCCGCTTTCAACCGAGACAATTTTGTGCCAGTCAACGCGTTTGCTATCACCACACCTCTAATGCGAAGAGGGGAAAGAATTCCTTTCACTCGCGAACGCTAAGTTCACTGAAAAGGGAGTGCTGACTCATTGGTACAATGAAGAAACAATAAAAAAAGCTTTCTCCATTTTCAATACACAAGTAGCCTCGTGTGAAGAGCGCAACTTCCACTATACCCTTTTAGCTGACTCAACTAGTTGAGAGAACGAGGTTTTCGAGAGATCGACGAAGTGACACAGCAGGGAGGGAAACGGCACAAAATGTACAGCGGTAAAGGGGCTCAAACGAATTCTATTCAAAACTAGCTCCCGACTTTCTACTTTTTCCTGTTAGGTGCGCACAAATTGGCTCCTATAACAGGGTTCTAAAGCTCGATAAGAGGTGGATACCAAACTCGAGCAGGAGTGGCGGAAAACCTTAAAATTTAGCTGGATTCTTGTAGATTTTTCTAGTACTTTAATAAATATTATTTTGCAACTAAATCTTTGTGATTAAGTTCCATATTAATATTAAAATTCTAGTCACAGGTAGGTTGGTTGTTGAGTTTAAATTTAAAAATTTACCTGTACGAAAAGAATGGGTGATTTTACTAATTTAACATAAAGTGCTTGTGGTTATGCAATCATAAAATCAGTTATATTTTTTTAAGTGCAATTAAGTTTTATTATTATTATTATTATTATTATTATTAATCTGCTAGAACAATGAGAGAGAGGTTCAATCAATGCATTCTCTTTTGTTTAAAATTGTTTGGTTTTTTTCAGCATATTTCCTGAAACACGAAGGCTGGCAATTTAAATATTTTAACCACATACTGAAATTTACTATCTATTATTTTCTTTTCCTGACAGAATTGAAACTAAATAATGAAGAAAGAAAATGATAAACATTACATAAATACAATGTAATATTTATATATATGGAAATTAATGCTTTTTCTGTATCTCTCATTGTTATACTTTCTTTAATAATAAAACAAATCTACTAAATATCTCCCGCATTTAAAAAAAACGGGGAAAATATTTAATAAAAACTATCATAATCTAGGAGGAAAATATTTAGACGGAGAAAAGAAGGAAAGAGATAAAAAATATAAGTAGCTAAATTATTATGTCTCTCCGGGGCTTAGATGATACATTTTATAGACAATGTAATAACTTTTTAAAGAAGTTGCAACATTTCTAAATAACTGCTGTCGTTAAAACATATTCCGTCTTCGAGAGTTCTATATTTCGCGAAAAAGAGATGCCATTTTTGTTTATTAAAGGAAAGTATAGAAAAGATGGCACTTATTTTTCTTTTCATAAACTTATTTCGATAAATTTATTATTTTTTTATGTTCTTTCGTAATTATTTCTTCGTTGGAAATAAATGTTATTTACTTATCCCAGTGAGACTGAAGTTATTTTGCTCCAGAATATTGTGAGTCGTTGCATATATTTTGACTAAAATAAGTGCGCGCTGAAATGTCAGATGTGGATTTTATAATGTTGTTGCTTTAAAAAAATTCAAATGTTTCCTTTATAGTAACGAAAACTTTTAAGTTATAGTGAAACGGGTTAAATTCATGAAAATCACGTAATAAATGTAATCACGTGTTCTCTACTGAAATGAAAACTTACATTAGACTTGAGCTTACTGTTTTATTTGTAAAATTTAAATAAAATTTCAGATGTGATAATTTGGTTAAAAGTGGACAAATATTAAGATTATTCAAAAAGTTTTTTTAAATGTTTTAAAAAAATTTCTTATATTTTCCGTGTATTTTTAAATCAAGTACAATTTGTTTACCTATATGCGTTAGTATCAACACCCTTTTATAAGCTTCACTTGTATGTAACGGAATCTTTGAACTCAATTTTTACCCACTTTAAAAGGTCAGATTGATTCGAAATTTTGCTCACTTGTCCAGAACCCCGATGGTAATAAAATAGTTTAATAATTTTGTCCCATTGTCCTGATCAGGATTATGAGGATTAACGATTTTCCATTTTCAGGTACCATCGCGCATCTGGCGACTAATTTCAGATCCCATTTTTTCAGATTTGGCGACTAATTCCAGATTTGGCAAGTAAAAGATTAAGTTACAACTTAGTCCAATTAATTATAAAAGGTTTTTTTTATTTTTTTAAAATTACAATTTATTTTTGACGAAGATATATGTTTTAAAAGAAGTTTCTGAAAAAGGCAAAAGAGTTTGCAACAGCGTAGCTCTTGGACTGATTGACTACAAATACGTGATTGCAATTTTCTTGCGACTATGACGTCGTATGAATTGAGCCTATTACTCTTAATTTAATAGTTATGCACATGCCGTCATTGTTTCTTGGTGGTTAATATTTTCTAACTGTTCATAATCTGCCATTAGAAATAAAAAAAATGTTTTTCATTTTCGACAATTTTACTTGAGCGACTTTGTTTTAAAATTTTGTTTTGAGAGGATAGGTCTACAAAAAAAGCAAGCTGTACAATTTTTGGTATCCACAGTTTTCGAATGCAATTTTTTTCCTTTTGTTCACCGAGACGAATGTTTAATGTTAAATTTTCGATAACAGTTCCAAAGACTTTGGACTGTAATTAAGCCTGGTGCTTTGTACTACATTTTTACACTAACTCAGCATTTTGTAATAGAACTAGTAAAAAATTATAGCAATTAATATAGAGCAATCCACGCTTATACGCAAAATGACATTAATTTTCTCGTTAATCATTTTATTCTTGTATTAAGAATTATTTTTTTTACTTTTTAGTTCAATTCACTATAAAACCGTGTTTTTTAGTTTTTAAACTATCATTTTTGTGTGCTATATTTAATTAGTTTTCATCACAAGTGAAAACATGATTCAAGATTTAAAAAGTTAAATTTGAAATTCTCAATTGTGTATAAATTAAATAAGAATAAACCTGCAATTTCGAACTTCTAGGATTGCAGGATTTACATAAACTGTAGTGAAATGAACAAATTTGCAATTCCTTGCACAAAACAGTTCATTCCGTTATTTAATCTTAATTTGTTTGAAATGCATTGCTATTTATTAGTTTAAGATTCTGTTAGTTTTTTCTTAAAATTTAAGTTATGAAAGAAATTGCTTTATTTTATAGCTCATCTTTCCTGCCAGTTGCTGTTTGTCAATTCCTCTTTATTTTTACCCAAGTATAGCAAGTAATTTGTTGATATTATCAACAGTAAAAAAATTACATAATACATTTATTATTTTTGCTTATCTGTTCGATTAAAGAATCCCCTTCAAAGAGAATGAATCCTTTCACAACTTTGGGAAGGAGGAATAACTTTTTATACTTTGCGGTTATTTATATCTTCTAATATATAAAAGATACATTTTTTTCTGGTTGGGATGTTAACTCAGATTTATTTTCGCAATTTCTTATCAATACGAAACCCAAATGCAAGAGGCTTTAAATTTTATTTTTAGCCTGTGTGGGTTCTTTAGAATGCATCGGATGGTTTTGTCGAAGCATCTTAACTGAATTTTTCCACTTCTCTCTTTGTCGTTTAGGCTTTTGTTCCGATGTGGAGGGATCAAGCGGATTTAGAAGAACTCGATTTTTGAAATTGTAATTTGTTTTTTCCCCGAACAATATTAAATTTCTTGACGCGTGTAACGTATGGTTTTAACATGTCTAGAGGAAAACATTTACTTTTCTGAAAGCGCGTTTTCTAAGCAAAGTAAATTGTGTATAGGTCTATTGTTAAATGAATTTAATGAATAACATGTGCGTGGTGTACTGTATTGTGTTTCTTTCTATAAGGTTACTACTTTGTGTATTGCTGTAAGCTTAAGGTTGATTGTTCCTTTTGAAAAACGAACTGTTCCAAGAATATATTGGTATGTGCAAACTGTGAGCGCCCACTCTATCTGACAGTTTCTTTCAAATGAGTTTTTGTGTCACTGATACCGATGGAGAGTTATGTTAATATAAAAAAGAAAACTGAGCTTTTTTGAGGCAATAAACCGAAATCAAAATAAAAGTAATATTGCTCAAAAAGGAATCTATTATGCTAATACTGTTAACGGTAAATCAAAATCCCCCCAGTTTTCAACATCCATGGAAATCGTGAAAATAATTCTAATGGTAATTTTATTTTCGAAGCATCAGGGGATATTTTAAAATTCTTATTGCCGAAATCAAATTTCTAATAGTTATCAAGTCTTGGACCTTTTAAAATCAAATTAGGACCTAAATGAACTGTACCAGAAGCGATTCGGAAAAAAACCTTTCCAAAATCACTTTTTGTTTAACATTTTTTCTTTTAAAATCTTGATTTTATTTAAAAAATTATTTTATTTTCCCTGTTAATTGAAATTGTTTAAAACTCAGAGAGAGTGAACCAAATCATTTTCCACCTATTACAATACATTCCCGTCATCGCCTCGAATTTCACCTCAAACTCGCGTTCGTATTCGTCCGTATTTCTTGTTTGAGTCCCCGCCACAATTCTAACATGAGAGATAATTTTCTTTGAACCTTCTCGCAGCTTCCTAGTGGTCAAGGTCATGAACTCGTGGCTTGCATGTCACGAGTTCGAGCCCGACTTATTCACTGACCGAGATTCTAAGTTACAAGATCCGTCACTAATAGCTTTCGTATTTCTTTCGCTGTGTGGCGTGGCCGCTGTAGCCTAGTCGTCAAGGTAACGGACGCGTGACCGACGTGTCATGAGTTCGAGCCTCGTACCGCTGAAGACCCGCCGTGTAGGGAGAGGGCGATGCACGTTAAATCTGTCGAGAACTCAATATGTCAGGTGTGTTGTGGTAGTTAGAGAGGAGGTGCCGGCTCAGGTGTCATCCTCGTCACTTGACCATGGTTCAAAATTACGAAGTCCATCGCCAAAAGCCCTCGAGTAGCTGAACATTGCGACGTTAATGTTCACTCATTCGCTGTACGGCGTAAATAAACACTCATTCTGTGAGCTACTATTTTGCATTTGTGGGAAGAAACATTTGTATACAGAACTTTTGTGAAAGAGTTGTCGGACATTTAGGTCCACAACCATCCAATAAATCTCCGACTATTAGAAAGCGCTGTTCTTCACAATCCAAATTGATTATAATCTTAAAAATAAAGCGTTTTAGATGAATGTTGTCTTGCGCTAAGCTGCAATTTACAAGATGAACGCATTCCAAAACTTACTTGATTTAAAAATCACTAGACAAACAAGACTACGTTCAAAGTGCCGGCATTTGTAGCTCATGAATGAATACATATCAGATTCTGTGTACACTCTTAGACGTTATCAATAACACTTACTTGTTTATCTTCCGAATCAAAACAGGTGATAAAATCTTCAAAAGGAGTCAATTTCTTAGTTGTGCTTTAAGCAGCTTCAAGAGAAAAAAATTGTTTTTCTGTTTGTGTTGCGTTCTCAAAAATATCAAAGTTCTCATTTTTTATCTTATGATTAAATAAATAAGAATACTTTTCTCACTATTTCAAAAAATATTGATAAAAAGCACAGTTTTTTTTTTTTACTAACAGAAATATATCCCCGGATGCGTTATTTATGGTTTTTGAATCAATATTTTCATACTTTAGAAAAACTCTACTTAAGTAATATTAAATATATACACAGACTGTGTAATGTTTCATAAAAAAATTTGTAAATATGAGAAATTTCAAAGTATTTATAAGGGACATTGAAAAAAAACAAGTATTAGGTAGTGTAGAATGCTCTCCAAAGTGAACGGGCCCTTCAAAAGTGTGTAGAAATGTTTTTAAGGATTTAGTTTCAAAAGAAAAACTCCATTGTTTTACATCCACATTGGATTCCATATATTAAAACCCAATGTAATTTGTTAAGTATTGTTCATTTTTTAGGAAGATTAAAATAACGAAGGAGAAAAAAAAAATTGATCGGACATAAAAAAAATTTTTTATTGTTAGACCTTTTATTTTTCTTGAAAATTTGAAACTGTTCGATCGCTGTATTGATTGAATATTAACGTCGCACTGTTCAGCTACACGAGGGCTTTTCGCGACGGACCACGTAGTTTTGAACCATGGTCAAGTGACGTGGACGACACCTGAGCTGGTACCCCCCTCTCCTAACTACCACACCAACGGGAGGACGTTTCAGCTCTCAACAGATTTAACGTGCATCGCTGCCCTACACGGCGGGTCTTTAGTGGTACTGGGCTCGAACTCGTGACAAGGCAAGCCACGGTCCGATATACCACTCGATTGCTGTATATATCTTTATAAAAATATATCAGCAAAGAGAAGTTTTAAAACCGGTTTACCTTCTCATCTCGGTTGTTGCCTCTAATCGATTAAAATAAATGGAAAACAGGATGAAAATGTGAAGTGTGAGTCGCGGGCTGCCTACAATATCTACTCCACTGTCGTGCAGAGCTGCTTATGCTTGTTAAATCTGTAAATTTCTTCCTAATTCACAAGGTGTGGAAGTTCGGAGAAAGGGGTGCCAGCTCAGATGTCGTTTTCGTCACTTGTCCATGGTTCAAAATTATGAAGTTCTCGGACTTAAAAGAAGGATGTTAACAAAACACTCATTCCGTTTTCACAGTGTATTCACAATTCTTACAACTAATTGTTGGAGGGTGTAACAGTTTTATTTTAAATGCTTACTTATATATAAACGCGAGGCTATTGCTAGGTCTAGAAGGATAGAAATTAAAGGAATATTTTTTTTGGTTGACTTATAGTTTTTAAATGATTCTGTTCAAATTCTGGAAAGAACAAAATTCCGAAATACAGTCAAACCTCCATATAACAGACCTCTTAGCGTACTTTTTCCTAGAACCAAGAACATTTTAATATTTTCTTCGTAAAATAACCTCCAAATAGCGAAGTGCGTTTTCTATTTAACGAACCTTTTCTCTTGCAAATCGATTTTTGTTCACACTATTTTTAAAATATTTCAGGACGATTTCAAATTCTCTCTTTTAGCACATTTCATGGAGATTAATGCCCATGAACTGGTTTCACCGGATGCCCACCTAGAGAAATGAAATTAACTTTTCAAACAAAAAATTAGTGTAAAATTAACATTTTATCAGTAATTAAATTTAAGAACGCATGCGGTAGTGCATGCTTAAAATTACTGGTTATAAATAGAATTCAAAAGTTTCCGGACTGAGTCTTTAACTTAAGCAAGTAATATAAAAAAAATATTTTAAGTCAATTCCTACTTAGATCAACAAAGAAAAATTTTATTTTAGTTACTTTTTATGAAATAGTTACAATTAATATAAATATGTATATACATAGGACAGAATCACAACATTAAGTGGTAATTAGTTTTTATTAATTATCATTAAAGTATCATATAGAGTCATCCGAAACAATAGTGTGTAGAAAATTTCAGTTCAACTGAATGCTTTAAAACGCGAGAAAAAAACCTTTTCAAGTTTTGACACAAGTCACCAAAAATGATGCCAACGTGGCTGTAAATGTAATTTAAATAATTAGCTTTAATCAATTCATTTTAATTAATTGTAACTAAATTATTGTATATTGCCATCCAAAATAATCATGTATATAAAATTTCAGCTCAATTGAGCGCTTTTAAATATATTTTATTAACGATTGAAAATTCCACCAAGATAAATATATAAAAAAAATATATAAATAAATAAAAATATATAGAGAGTGTGAGCTAATAGCAGGAATTGAAAAATATTATCAATTAGGTTGCTGAAACATATCCTCCTTCGAAATAAGACTCTTGAGCAACAACGCACTTTTGCCATTGCTTATAAAGGTCATCAAAACATTTCTGGAATTCATTTTTAGTCATGTCCTGTAATTCGGCCTGCGATCAATTTTAACTTCATCTACAGATTGAAATCGACGACCCTGCAAGTGGCGTGCAAGTTCTAGAAATATTCTAAGGTTTCAGGGGGCGAAATCTGGGGTGTAAGAAGGATGTGGCGAAACAGTTTTCATTTTTACCCCGTCATTGCTTGAAGCATGTTCTCACGAAACCAATGAAAAAACATTTTCAATGCTTTCGGCGGTGCGGGAAGTCTGTGGACGTTTAGAGCGCGTTCGTCGTCTTTGACACTTTCCTACCTTCTCTGAAACGTCGATGCCACTTAAAAACATGCGTTCCCAAAACGTATCACCACCTGAAACAAGCTTCAACATTTTGTAAGTCTCCGTAGTACTCTTTTCCAAGCTAACAGAAAGCATGATGTTATTCTCTGCTCAACAAACGCAGTCTATTTCAATCGTCGGTTACTAAATGCAAGCAGCTACGAAATACGACGCCGTGGCATGCCACCGATTACGTGATTTGGGATAAACTTTTTCAGGAAGGGGAAGAATGCAGTGTCACAGAAATGGTATTGTAGTCGCTCTACTGTAAAATTTTTTCTCGTTACAGGCTCAGTCCGGGAACTTTTGAATCCTACCCCTCTTAAGATAATGTATACAGTCGAACCTCTATATTGCGAACTTTTTCCTAGATTCTTGAACATTTCACGATTTTCTTCGTAAAACAGTCTCTCTATAGCGAAGTGCATTTTCTATATAATAAACTTTCTTTTGTAATTCAATTTTTTTTTTTTTTTAAGTATTTTCTGAAAAAATTTCATGTTTTTCTCTCTTTAACACATTTTATGGTGGTCATAAATCTTGAATTGATTTTATTACATCCTAACTGATCGAGAGCAATAGAGTTCTGGGCGTTTTATCCAAGAAGTGCAACTTTTAACCCCCCATTGCCCAGTTCACTAGAAACATATAATATCCTCTTTCACCCTCAGTGGTTGTGGTGTGGTAGTTAGGAGAGGGGGGTGCCAGCTCAGGTGTCGTCCATGTCATTTGATCATGGTTCAAAATGACGTGGTCCGTCGCCAAAAGCCCTCGCATAGCAGTGCGACGTTCATACTCATTCACCCTCAGTGAAGTTGTCCCTTGTTCTTATTATAAAATAATGTATGTTTAATATTACTTTTATGCTTTAAATTATAAAATGTCCTCAAAATTCAGTAATTTTGGTATAAAATTATTATTTTAATGTTGAAAATACAGTGACACATTCGACATGGTTTTTACTTGTTTTCCTTGCAGTTTTCCTTTTTTTTTTTGATGGGTAAGATATATAAAATAAACATATATTAATTTTTAAAAAAAGTGTGAATAATTACTTTTTTTAAATGTATATAGTGTTTATGAATTTAAAATTTATTTTATCTAGTTTATAAAGTATATTAAAAGAGAGAGATTAATCTCTATATAACGAATTTTTTCCATACAACGAACTTTTCACGGGATTTAGCAACTTCGTTATATAGAGGTCCGACTGTATTTAAAATTACTTGAAGGCTTAAAATTAGCAAATGTCGTTTAAAAAGTTAATTAATTTTAATATAAAATTGTTTTTTAAAGTTGAAAATACTCTGTATTTCTTGGACAATGTTTCTTTTCTTGTTCTCCTTTCAGATTCTTTTTGACGGCTAAGATATATTAAATGAATAGATATTAATTTTTTAAAAAAGTGAGAATAATTTCTCTTTTTAAATAATATACAGTGTTTGTGTGAATTTTGATTTATGTGGTCTGTCTTTAACACATTTTATGGTGGCTATATATATTAAAAGATGAATCCCTACTTAAGGAATTTTCCATGTAACGAACTTTTTTCGGGACTTAGCGACTTCTTTAAATAGAGGTCCGACAGTATTCGAGTGGCCGCGGTAGCCGAGTGGTATAGGTATCGGACCGTGGCTTGCCTTGTCACGAGTTCGAGCCCAGTACCACTAAAGACCCGCCGTGTAGGGCAGCGATGCACGTTAAATCTGTCGAGAGCTGAAACGTCCTCCCATTGGTGTGGTGTGGTAGTTAGGAGAGGGGGTGCCAGCTCAGGTGTCATCCACGTCACTTGTTCAAAATTACGTGGTCCGTCGCCAAAAGCCCTCGTGTTGCTAAACAGTGCGACGTTAATATTCAATCAATCAATCAATCAATCAAACCGACAGTATTCGAACACTTGGAAATTTTTCGAAAAAATATAACTTAGTCTTATTTTTGAAATTGCAAAAACCAGACAATCAAGCACAATAATCTTGGTGCTTAATTTCCTCAGTATGTGAATTTGTAAGAAAACCTTATGTTTTATTATAAAAAGAAACATATATCTTTTTATATAGATATATGAATTATATATAAAGATAGATAGAAAATTAGAGAAAATCATGCTTAAAACAGATATAATTGCAATATCTCTTTTTCAATTCCTACTATTAGCTCACAATCTCTATATATTTATTTATGTATTTATTTATCTTGGTGGAATTTTCAGTCGTTAATAAAATACATTTTTAAGCGCTCAATTGAGCTGAAATTTTATATACAGGATTATTTTGGATGGCAATACAATAATATAATAATTAATAAAAATTAATTGATTTATATATATAAAACTAATTATTTAAAGAATTACAAATAAAACCACTTTGGCATCATTTTTGTTGACTTAGCGACCCTTTGGCAACGTGTCAAAACTTGAAAAGGTTCTTTTCTCACGTTTTAAAGCATTCAGTTGAACTAAAATTTTATATACACGATTGTTTTGGATGACAATACGATACTTTAATGATAAGTAATAAAAATTAAATACCACTTAATGTTGTGATTCTGTCCTATGTATATACATATTTATATTGTAACTATTTCATAAAAAGTAGCTAAAGTAAAATTTTTCTTTGTTGATCTAAGTAGGAATTGACTTAAATTTTTTTTTATATATATTATTTAGTAATCATTAGTAATTTTAACCAAATTAGTAACTAATTTTTTAAACAAATTTTTCAAGAAAACTTTTCTTTCTCAAAGAGTTCAAGGGGAAAAATTGAAACTGATTAAGGAATAAGATTTATTTGCCTATATATTCCTGTAGTTTTTCTTAAATAATAGTTGTTCGAATCTATAAATAACCTCTTCTGCAACAAATATTTCCCTTTCTCATTTTTTAAAGCCTTCCTCTTCCCTCAGTTGAATACGTTTTTGGCAAATATTTATTTCTTAAGGAGGAAAACAAAAAATTTCCGGGGTCACTCCCATTCAGATTGCTTTCTACATAGATTAAAAATTTGGTTTCATATTCTAAATTATTACCTTTAAAGTAAGATACTTTAAATATAACTTCAAAATGATATATGTTTACGCTGAATATGAAAAAAAATGTCTGCCTTTATCTTTTGAAATATTTGAATCGTAAACTGACCCGGAATGTTTTTGCAGCTGTATAACAAATGTACAGAGTATATAACACAAATGTTTCAATCTTATTTATTCGCAGTCTGCAAATAAATGCTAAGTAGTTTTAATTTTACTGCTAATAAAAATTCCATACCTTTATCTAAAACGAAAGTTTAATTTAAAAAACACAAAATTTAATAGTTTTGGATGAATAGTCTTTATTGTGTGTGTGTGAGAGGTATGTGAAGATATTTTTGTTTGATAAATTTCTTGTTACGCTTGAACTTAAAATCCGGCGTATAACCGCACCTATACTTTCAAGAGGCATTTTTAAGTTTAAGTATATTCACGTATAGTGGCCGCGGTAGCCGAGTGGTATAGGTATCGGACCGTGGTTGCCTTGTCACGAGTTCGAGCTACCACTAAAGACCCGCCGTTAGGGCAGTGATGCACGTTAAATCTGTCGAGAGCTGAAACGTCTTCCCGTTGGTGGGTGGTAGTTAGGAGAGGGGGTGCCAGCTCAGGTGTGTCCACGTACTTGACCATGGTTCGTAATTACGTGTCCGTCGCCAAAAGCCCTCGTTAGCTGAACAGTGCGACGTTAATATTCAATCAATCAATATTCACCGTATAACGAGCACACACTTTTTTACAGAAGAATGTGATATATACGTGTGCAATGCTCTTATGTTTTGGAGTAACTTATTCGTGGGTTTTTTCCAACAACTAGTATATTTCTTGCACTATAACCTTTTAAGTTCAAAAGGAATGTCATTTCTTTTAAATAAACATTATTTCTATAAGTAGAAATCTAATTTTCTTTTCTATGCTCGTCCCTTTTTTTTTTTTAAAAATTTTTTCTCATTTTTATACCCGGCATATAACGCACACCCGTAAATTTTAATCTTATTTTTTTGTGTTAAAAGTGCGCTTTATACGCCAGATTTTACGGTAATCTTTTTTTTAATTAAATTTCTTGTACAAACCTTTTGGATGGATTGTTCGTGTAAAACTCAAATTCAATTATAAAATTTTGAGAGATCATTGTACCAGTGCTTCGTGTTCTGTTAACCCACCATAAGGTGTGATAAGTATACTTCCCACCAACTTAAGTTTTAAATGTCGACGGAAGTTATTATCGCACCCTATGACTTGTGTTGCTAGCATGACAACTGATTTCTGGATTTCCACGTCAGAAGCGCAGTGGATGACCCGTAAATTTCCTGAGTATCCAGAAAACTGTTCCAGACGACATACACTTGACCAATATTGGTGACCATATGCCAACTTGACAAAAACATATAGACATTACCGTTTGGGCACACGTGAGAACAAAATATTTTTCTTTAATTTGCAGTGTCCCAATATGTTTTGATCAGCGTTTTGAAATTTCATGGAAAGTAAAATGTATAAATTAAATTTTTAAGATAAAATATATCTGATTTATAATTCCTTCAGTATATTTTAGTGTTTAAAAATTATTTTTAAAATGTTAGAGAGGTGAGGCGACATAAAAAGAAATGCAAAACGTAAGATACATTACCAGTGGGTGGTGAGAAACTTCCAAGGGAAAAAAATGTTCTTAAAAATCAAATTAATTTTAAATTATAAGCTAAATGAAAATTCCTACTATCACACACTCCCTATATGTGTGTGTATGTATGTATATATATATATTACTTTTTCAAATTTTCAATCGTTAATAAAATACTTTATATTCATCCACTCAAGTCCAAATACATTTTTTTAAACTTGTTGTGGGTGATACTTGATGTTAATGCAGTTTTTTCAAATATTAATTCTGTTTAATTAATGAATAAGTAGTAATAAACAAAATAATAGTCCAATACTATATATAAAAAGGAAAATCGCATGTTGTATCCCTGTAGCACAATGGATAACGCGTTGGGCTTTTAATCCAAAGGTCGTGGGTTCAAATCCCACCTGGAATGGCCTAATTTCTGAGAATGTGATTTCTTTTTTCTACACTATTTTATTGAATAATCAAATTTAACTAATGAATAAATAATAACAAACAAACAAAAATGTCCAACACCATATATAGTACTGAAAATCGCTTTCTATTGTCACTTAATATTGTGATTCTGTCGTATGTATATACATATTTATATTTTTTGTAATTATTTAATAAAAATAACTAAAATAAAATTTTTCTTTGTTGACCTTAGTAGCAATTGACTTAAATTTTATTTATATTACTTGTTATAAATCAGTCTAAATCTCAAGAATTTTTTAACATAACATTATTAAAAAAATGACCTTATAAAGGGTTAATTAGGTTTTTTACCCTTTAGATGTCTGAAGGAAACTTTGTTTGAACGTTTATTAACAAATCGCATGATTCGTTTTATAGATTTTTTTTTATTGGCAGTACACTTTCCCCCTCCTAATATTGAAGGACTTGCATATAAACTGATTATGGACTTCAAAGCTGAACGAGGAAAAAAGGAAGGAACGTTCTGTTCGGGCAAAAACTAGAACAAAAGTGAAACAGGAAAGTTGTGCTTATTTATTTTCATTACAAGTGTCATAGAGGAGGAAAAAATTATCCAAGCAACTCATTCGATGAATGAGCTGGTTAAAGAAATAATTACTATGGCAAAAAGTATTCTAAGTACATCTCAATTTGTTCCTTAAGGAATTGCTCAATCATACATAGGTACGCTTATGATTGGTCCTGCATGGGGAAACAATATAATTTTATCACTTATCGCTTATAAAATGGCAATCAACTGAAAAATAAAATAATTGTCTGCTTGAGGAATTAATGTTGGTGACGAATGAAATTTTTTAGATCGATTTATGAATACGTAAACAATCTACATTCAGGTTTTATTAGCTGTGACATTGTTTCATTAAAAAAAATCTTGAGGGTTCTCGTTTTTTCATTGGAATTTTATTCAACCGAATTTATCCTTTTTTTGTTTGTATTGTGAAGATAATCAAATGACACTTGCTAGGATTGTAATATTTTTAATTACTTTGGCCTTCGAATTTAGCGTTTGATTCCAGAACTTGTTGGATCCATAGCATATATTTTTGTCGCCTATTTATCATAATAATCAAATGAGTTTCGGTGCATTTGAGATGATACAGAATTTGTGTTCTCAAAGATTTTGGAAGTCTTCGAAATCATCGTGAACATTATTTCATTCAGTGCATATAAAACCTTTATATTGGAATTCATTTATTAACGCTGATTTTCAAAAGGTAAGATCGATCAATTTGTTGTCACTTATTATTATTTCAAATAATTTTCAAAACTATTTTGTTATTCCTGGAGATGGAAATATTTTCTGGTTTGATCATATCGTAGATCTCTGAGTTGAATTCTCACATTTTCTTTTTAAATTTCACTTATAACGTGTAATAAGTTAGGTTTATTTATTTTATTTGAAGATTAAAATTTTTGATTTAGTTTTCCAGTTTTTTTTCTAGCTATCTCCAACTGTAATCATACCTGAATTTGAAAAATATATTTCACTGAAGTAAAAGCTTGGAATACCTCGAAAAATTTGAATTCGAATCTTATAAATTTTCCTGAAAAATAATTCGTAAAAACTTGCAAAATAAGGTAGAGGTACCAGCAAAAATAAATTGCATTATCTTACTAATTTACCTAATAATTGGTTTCTTGCTAACTACCTAAAATACTACAATACTCTTTTTTTATCGAATACTTACAAAAAATCTGAATTCGAATATCTGAAAATCTCCGAAACACATTTCATACGAATGGTAATTCATACTTAGTTTTGTGATTCTGATTTTATTTCCAATTAGCATTTACATTAGCATCTGTTCATGTAATTTATATCGATATACAAAACAAAATAAATATTACACCCATATTTTAAGTAAAGAAGTTTCTTTATTGAAATGAGTAATATTTGAAACTAAAGGGAAAAATCGCTTAGAAAAATTACTCTTATTAGTTGAAAATCGCTGATGCAATTCGTGAAGAAATATCGTTAGCTTGAGTAACGGTAAAAGAAATGAAGGAAAGTATTAACCATATCTTGATACATACTATTAAAAAAACGGGGAAAAATTATAATTTTAAGATTGGTGGATGGAATTTTCCGTAATCGGGAAAATGTTTTAACATTGTCCTCACAGATATCTGATGGCAACCTGTAGCAATGTATAAATTGCAAACTATTCATTAATATGTTCAGTCCGAATAAGTGATTTTATTGGATTAAAATTATGTTTGGAAGATGAAATTTTTTTGAATTCACATTTTCATTAGTGAGGGTAAGTTTTTGATGCTTATTAGATTAAATGAACTTAGTAGTGATAAATTTTGTTAATATGTATGTACTTATTTCCGTGTGGGGGGCAATGATTTGATAAACATACGAAATCTAACTTTAAACCGAACGAATATTTTAGTTGCACAGTTAATAGTATGTCAAACTCGCACAAATTCAAGTAAATATTGGAACTTGAACTGTTGTTATATTGTGTGTGTTATACAATTGAAATTCGCGGAGTTAGATATTGTTCTCAGTCCACAAAAAATGATTTTTCTTCCAAAATAAATGTGCATTAAATCTTATTGGTGGTTCATTTCAATTCTTTACATATTTTCATTTTAAATAGTCTTAAAAAAAACTCCATGAATGTGGACTCGTTTGAACACGTTACAGGCACTTATAGAATGATTATATAAACAAAACGCATAACTTCACACAAAAGAAAAAAACCTTATTTGAAGCCTTTCTGATTGAAGGACTAACGCCACAAATAAACTTTGAAATTTAGTTTTATAATTTTACAATTTAATAATCTGTTGCGTATGACTTATAAACTTCAAAAAGGTCCCCCCTAAATTGCGAAATATTTTCTCTATTGCAAAGTTTGAACCTGATTTCGAACGTGTATGTCCCAAAGAAGTACGAGGTCTGTCGCCAAAAGCCCTCGTGTAGCTGAACAGTGCGACGTTAATATTCACTCACTCACTCACCACTGTCCCAAAGATAAGACCGTGGCAGCAGAGTGTAGGGACAACGATATGAGATCGATTAATCGAAGAATCGATTCCTCGAGCCCAAAAATCGATATGTAGCACTGAATCGATATTTCATCCTAGAAAATCGACATTCGATTTCTTCTGTTTTGGTAAAAACCATAAAATTGGTTAAAACGAAGGGTTTAAGGCACATTTGGTAAAAACGAAGAATTTAAACACTATTTATCGCAGGTAGTTGTGCACCTGAAGTATGATCCTATACTTTGCTGCAAGGGCAGAGAAACTCATATTATCACGTTCACTCAATAGCCATGATGTACATGAGTATCGTGGGATCATCTGTTCCTTGTGAGCACCTCTATTTTCGATTGCCGGCAACATCGCAAGTGATGAGCGGAACCGCTTGGATCCCTGTAGACTTGAGACTGTTGTTTTTAAAAAGCTTAGATATTAAGCATTGGGAACTATAAGCTATATTATCTATTATCTAAACTTTTTAATGTAACAAATACATTTAGAAAATAAATGTCTTCTTTTATACCTTGATATGGTAATAAAATTGTAATTGTCGAATTTCCTGATTTTACTGATAAGAGAGATCGTTTATTATGGTATCTTTCTCGTTTTTCATAAAATGGATTTATATTTACATTGTAAATGCAGACTTGAAAAAAATCGATTTTTTAGACATCGATTTTTTTTGTGAATTGATTCATCAGGTTACTATTCGAATCGATTTAAGAATCGATCTTTTTCGGAAAGAATCGCCATCCCTTGCAGAGTGGTCGTAATTATGAACTCGTGGTCATGTAAGACACTGCGTCGAAGGGCTGATTCCCATAAAATCTGTCGAGATTCAAAGTCCTCACCTTGGTGTGGTGTAGAAACTTAGAGAGTGTAGTGGTGACTCGGGCCTCCTTCTCCTCACCTGAATAAAGTTCAAAACTGCTAAGTCTGTCTCCAATAGTCCTTGTGCACCTCAAGGTGTGACGGTACAGAGTAACAATGATTTAAGTTTTGTGATCCAACGTTAAATATCTTTGCACATTCCACTGAAATTTCCGATGAACTAACTCGTAATTTCACGGAGAAAGAACACGATATATATTCGATGAGAGAAATTTCTTTTGAGATTGTGAAACCATCGAGATCGGGTGTATTGGATCCGGCGAAATGCGCACTATTTCCTAATACTATGTATTTTCAAGCAAACCTGCCACTTATTGATTGTTTGTCAATGTTACTCTTGTGGCCGCTGTATCCTAGGGGTCCTGGTTTCGAACTCGTGACCGGTGTTGTTGAGTCGCGGTTTCGAGTTCTGGTGCCACAAACGATCCGCCACGTAGAAGGGCTGGTGCACGTTAACCTCTTTTGCAAGATTTTTTTCTATTTACTTATTAAATCAGGGGATATAATTCATGCTCTAGATCGAAGTGGGCATTAGTTCGATCGCGATCGACCAGTGGACCGCCAAGACATTTTGGGGTGGCCACCTTCACATAGAGCCTTAGACGCGCATAATAAAAGAAACACAGGTGGTTATCAAGATAATGGAAACACCCGTGACTAAACTGCAACCCAGATTTGAGAGACGTTTTCAAGAATTTACAAGACTAGAATCAAAAGTTGCATTCATGGGTTACCCCCATTTGGCAATGTTTATGTGAAAAATATCACTGAAAATATATTACATGTTTTCTTTATCTCTCGAGGAAAACGAAACTTTTCTTTTTCAAAAGGACGTAATTTGTAAAAAATAACTTTTGGAATCTAATAGACGAAGTAAAGTATCCCAATTCTAAAAGAACTGCAATTCATTTAGCATCGTTCTTTCGCTCTACCTATCTGTGTGAATCTACATTTTCAACGAAGAATATAATTAAGACAACTTATATATATTGAACATCTGGTATTGAACTTTTGGTCCGATATTGCAATCCCTAAGTGTGCAACGTTCATACAACACTCACGCAGTTTAAAACGCATTTTTAATTCATGTTTTGGGCATGCACTTCAAAATTCTAGTTGATAATTTTTATAAAACAGATATTTCGAATCATATCCTTGTTACAATCAGTCTTATGGGAGGAAATTTCACATCAGATTAATTTTTTTTAACAATAGTTACTTTTTCAGTTTAATGTAATTTAATGCTTTTTGTATACTTATATGTTCAGTTTTTCTTTTGCATTTACTATTAATTTTACTTTCATTGATAATTTATATTTTGTTGCTAAATTTTAATTTATCAATGTTGTGTTGCTTATTTATAACAATATCCTAATCAGAAAACTAGTAGTTATAATCATTTTTACAAAAATTCGGCTTTAATGTGTTTAAAAATTATTATTTTATAATAAATACCCCCATTTATTACAATATTTGCTTTTATATTTATTTGGAATACAATGCATTTCTCTTTAATGCATATTATAATATAATTGCATATCCATGACTTTTGGTCATTAACCTCTTCTGAAACAAAACTGAGCTCGAAACCGGATGAGACATGGTGTTTTTTTATTATTTAACGAATGGTCTCGAAAAGCATAAAAAATTCATCTGTAAACCGAAACCATTAGGTGTCTGTTTTCCCAAATCTTGGAATGACATATAGCAGAACCGAGAGCTGGGAACGTAATGCCACCCAAGGGAAACGAACTAATGCAATTTAACAGATTTTGGAAGCAACTCGCACGTGGCTTGGTTGTATTTAATTTATTGTTCCTGGGAAGCTTTTGGCGTGTTGGCGATGGATTTGGTCATTTTGAGGAGAGATGAAATTTCTGTTGCGTATCAAAAGGTATCGTATTTCCCGAGATATAAACTTAACCTGAGATTTCGGAACAATATTTTACTACCGGATACAAGGCTTATTATGTGTGAAATATGTTATAATCTAAATTAATTTTGAATAAAGCTTGGTATATTTTAACTCGAAAATATTTTAAGTTTTTCAATTTCCAAAAAATATTTTCTAATTGAAATGATTAGAACGCAAATATATCTCGGTTGCTGATAATTTATTTAACTTTTTAAAAGAATTATAAATTATCTCCAGATGAAGAGAATGAATTAATTTAATCAAAAACGAGCCTTGGATCGCATAATCTTGTATTCGTTAGCACTGCGAAAATTCCTTTACTATATAAGAAACACTTTTTAAATTATATGTATGATATTATACAATATTTCGTAAAGCATTTTTTATAATAACCACTATAAGACGATGTTATAAAACAATAAACTCAAAACTAACAAATAGAATTTTTTCATCGAAATATTCTAATCCTTTACGAGTAAAGTGCTTTTAACACAAATTTAAAATCAAAATTCTACTGTGAACCCAATATCGCAATATTTTATTCATTAGCTTTTCGTGAGTACGAATCTAAGTGCTACTGTAGGCCCACCCTGAAGAGGGGCTCAAATTCATCCGTTTGGTGGGGTGTGGTAATTTGGAGAGGGTGTACCAGTTAAAGTGTCATCCTCGTCACTTGACAATGGTTCGAAATTACGGGATCCATCGCTTTATAGAGCGACGTTAAGAAACAGTCACTCATCTCATTTGAGAACTGTGAAATACACTCAGTTTTCTACTACACTACAGGATCTGTACACTATTTTAAGATCGGTTTAAGTCGTCTCTTACTATTATTAGTGCTTCATGTCTTACTATCCCAAACCACAAGAACCGAGTGGTCTTGAGATCGAACGTCGAATTTAACCCTTTATCTACCGACGGTCCTTATGGCCGCGGTAGTCGAGTGGTATAGGTATCGGATCGTGGCTTGCCTTGTCACGAGTTCGAGCCCAGTACCACTAAAGACCCGCCGTGTAGGGCAGCGATGCACGTTAAGTCTGTCGAGCGCTGAAACGTCCTCTCGTTGGTGTGGTAGGAGAGGGGTGCCAACTCAGGTGTCGACCACGTCACTTGACCATGGTTCAAAATTACGTGGTCCGTCGCCAAAAGCTCTCGTGTTGCTTGTTAATATTCAATCAATCAACCGACGGTACTTATAAGTACCACTCACTTTAAAATTACATAGAATAACCATTTTTACGAATACTCAGATGATACTTAGTAGGAATACTCTTTTAAATCCACTCTTCCAAGGTATACGGCAGCACGGGTTCTATGATGAGTATTTTAGCGAGGAAGGTGAATAGTTTTAGAGCAGAAATTGCCTTTTCAGCTGACGGCGTTGATTGTGAAGATTTTCATTTTTGTTCCAAAAAAATAGTAAATGTCAAAAGTTTTTTTTTTGTATGTTAATGAAGACCTTAGAAAACGATTTGACTCTTTATTTTGAGTCAACAGTCTATATAATTAATTTTACAGTTGAATATATATCTCTCTCTTTAATTATCTGTAACGCATTAAATTTCCCAAAGTTGAGTATTTTGTTTATGTATATCCCTTATTTTTCAATGCAGTGATTCAAAAAGTATTGCATGAAAAAAAACTGCAGTAAATCATAATGCGTTAGATAAAGGGTTAAGTCTTATTTCCGCAAATAATCCGTTGTATAGTGATTTGATGCTCGTTAACCCTCTAAGCGGTCTGCTCTTAAAGTCTTGCCATTCTGGAGATGCTTCAAAAATGCACCGCACATAATTTTTTGCTTTCAGGTGGGGTTCTCAAAAGCGGTTGAGCCGTATTTTTAAGAATGCGGCTCGGTCGCTTTTGGGAATTTTGCTTGAAGGCAGAAAAAGCATCTCTGGAATGGCGGAATTTTACGTGCAGACCGCTTGGAGGGTTAAATCGTCGGGATGAGAGTGAGGTGTTAGAGTTAGGTGAGAAAGTAGGATGAGTGATAACAGGTCTCGAATTCAAGACCTCATCCACTACTTAACTATTGATTATAAATTCATCACATCATTAGACCGAATCTTGAAACATCAATCATTAAGTTGATCTCGGTGTTCGACTAGGGTGACAATTCAACTGATATCTCATCTTCTTACTTACTCACAACACCACGAGAGGACTCGTGGCTGCGGTAGCCTGGGAGTCATGGTCATGAACTCGTCGCTGGCATTGTTTCTGTCGAGTCCTGGTGCAACTAGTGATCCGCTGTGCAAAAGAGGCCGATATACGTTACATATTCTGAGACTTAAAGTTCTCTTGTTGTCGTGGTGTGAAAGTTCATAACCAGCTCAGGTGTCTCGTCTCACTTCACAGTGCTTTAAAATTACTAATTCCGCTGTTCTTATTGCTTTAAGGTATCCGACTACGTTCGGAACCGTGATTTAAAAAAAAAAACGCATAAATGGATAATTTTCATGATAGTTAATGTCACTTAGATTTGAATACATGTATACAATTGTTTTAAGGACATTTTGACAAAAAAAAAAAATTATTTAAATACAGTATTTCGGAAAAAAATTAAGTTAGAATAACCTTCTTTCAAAATGTTCTCCTTTTGTGAAAAATGCTTCTGTTATATAATATTATTTTGCCTGTGTATAGCTTAGACCTCTGTACAGAGGCTCAACTATGATTTTTGAAAATTTCACATTATTTTCCGAGTTACAACCAATTGAAATAATTATCGACGTTTTTTTCTTAAAATTTCTCCCCTCTGTTGTGTCGTAAAACATGGATAAACGCATTTCTAAGATATATATTTCAAAAATTCTAGTTGAGCCTCTGTACAAAGGTCTGGGCTACATACAGGTAAAATATTATTATAATAGAAGCATTTTTCACAAAAGGAGAATATTTTGAAAATGGGTCATTCTATGCTCTTTTTTTGTCAAAATAGTGTACTTAAATAATTTTTTATTGTAATGCTATTCTTAAAACAATTTTATATACATTTTCTAATATAAGTGACACTAAATAGCATAAATATTATCCATTTATACGCTTTTTGCAAAATCGCGGTTCCGAACGTTGTCGGATACCTTAAAGAACGACGTTAACAATGAATTAATCAATCAACTCGGATGATCTCATTTAACATGTAGCTACCCGATTCTACGTTACCAGTCTCGTGTAAAATAAGGGGTGACGCTGTAACTGATTAGATATAGCATCGAGTTAATAGCCAACGATGTTCCACGGAACTTAAGGTTCATGTCCTGTTTCTACTAACAATCCCTTGTGTAGAATGACTGATCTAACTTGTGTAGAGTGCACGTTAAATCTGTTGATGCCTAAATTCTCATGTTGGTCAGTGAGAGGATTCAGAAGATTGGTACATGAAATCAAAGTCTTGCCCTCGTCATTTAACCGTAATTCAAATCTTAGAAGTTCGGTGCCAATAACCCTAATTTTACTTGAAATTTAGACATAAATAAACGAAACAGTCCTCTCCACAGTTTCACCATGCGGAATAAGATAGTATTGCACATCGAAAGGAGCCGTAAAATCCTCTTGTAATAAGGCGTTGATGCTGAGACATTTAGAGATTACCCTAGGCGTAGAGTTCTTGTCTTTTGACCATGGCTTAAAATTATAAAGTTTTTTACCAACAACTATTGTGTTGTTCCAGTGTGACAATTATTATTTTTTTTTCTACCGGAAGATCGAGCTTACAGTCGAGTTCTTAAAGTCGACTTTCGATGAATAATTAAATTTGTTATATTAAAAATTGACAGTGATATAAGATTTCTTAAGGCCTTAGACCTCTATGGAAATGTAGGCCCTCTTCCTCTACCCTTTTAAATTGACATTATATAGTATACTTATACAAACGGTAATCCGTAACAAGTAAATTAGCGTGACTCACAATCTGACAAATATAGCACAAACCGACCCTACCGACTGCTGCCTATCTACTAAATGAGTATTAATGGCTTATGGTCAAGGATGTCTTAAGACTTCGTGAGACCTTGGGCCCCTACCTAAATGTAGGCCCCACCTATGACCCTTAAAAGTAGGTAGTATATAGCATACATTGACAAAAACTCGTACAAACAATAACCCGAAACAAATAAATGTGCATTATTTACAATCGCACATATCAGCTCGACCGACTACCTTTATTTGAATGCAGCAGTAATGAGGGTGTATGGTGGTAGGCCTAGACTAATACATGGACAATGGTCATTATATGTAGCCAGTTGAAATTTGAGTCCGAAATTCCCAGTTTTTCGGAGAAAAGAAAACGGAAAAAAAACATTTGGCCGTTGAAATTACTCGAACCAAGATCTCATTAAGACTGAGTCGAGGCGAGACGTGGCTCCCATTGTGGTCGAAGCCATGGACCCAGGCCCAGTTGGCCCATGCCTTAAGACGTCCCTGTATATGGTAGCAGGCCTAGGCCTATACGTACAACGAACATGGCAAAATGTAATCTTGCCACTGATGCCAGTTGGTACATATATCGAAATTCCCAATTTTTTGGAGAATATGTCTGGTAATACCATTTGATGATTAAATGACCTTATAGGGACCCCTCCCCAAATCGAGCACGAGCAGAGGCCCTGGGCCCAGTCGACCCATGCCTTAAAACGTCCCTGACAATTGGCATAAACAGTATAACTACGTGAAGTTCTTAAATGACCTATAACTGAAAATAAAAAAAAGAGATCTTTGGATATTTAACCAACCGTGATACATATCTTATCTCGGAAATGATGGTCATTTCAAAATGGTCAGTTGAAATGGATGCTTATTTCCTCTATAACTCAATTACTATTAATCTTTTACCTTCAAATATCATAAGGAAGTAGTTAATCCAAAATCAGATACTGTATAATATGTTTTACTAATTTGAATACCAAGCTAACTCTTATGAAATTTACCAATATGTGGGTATTTTGAGATAGATGAATGATAAAAAAGTTGCTTTGTTTTGCATTTTTAAATATTTTTTATCATCATCAATGAAAAAATACTAATCGAGATGGTATCGATTCAAATTAAAATAAGAATACTTATCTTTGTAAAGAATGATGTATCACTTTTGAATTAACATTTTACTTTATCTTTTGATCTTTTAAGATTATATAGCAACTAATAACTTTTATCTCGATTCCTCGATATTTCTCAATAGAATTTGTTTTGTCTAGTAAATCACATTTGCATATTGCTATTTAGTGCTCAAAATATGTGAATCTCTTATTTCAAGGTAATTTTGTTTCTTTTTAAAATTGGACATTCGAAATATTTGTGACAATTTTTCTTTCCATATAGATATTCGATTAGAAATATTATACTAATATTTAAGTAGAATATTATGTTTTATGCGATTTTAGGAAAAGTAAAAAATTATTGCTATTTATATTGTTGTAAGTAAGTAATCATTAGAAAAATAATTTTTTTTTTATTTAAAAAAAATATTTATTAAAAGAAAAATTTATTCAAAGAAATAGAAACTAATCATTTTATTTTGAAGATTTTGTAAGAAATATTTGATTTAAAGGTCTTAAAACTTTTTTAGATTGTTTAATTTTTTGTAAAAAAAAGGTTTCTGAAAATATAGTTACTGAAATTACTTGAATACAATTTTTAACTTAATCAATATTGTACTAAAAATGAATAATTATTGGCAACTAATCTTTTGTAGTTTTAAGCCGAATTCGAATGATGAATGGAACCTGAAAACAACCCTCAAATTTATATATTACACTTTATGAGCGTGTTAATTCTTCTCGGGAAGTGCAAGAGATACTCCATTTCGATTTTGACTAGTATGACACTATTGGAAAAGTATTGACGTGTAAGAGCAAAAATTTAATGAAACTACCCTCGTAAATAAGTCGTTTTCAAGGTATCGGAATTTTTTTTTTTTTTTTTGTCCGTAGATCCGAAGAACTCATTTTCTATCCCCATTTTCCAATTGTGAATAATCGTAGATTAATTTCTTTCAAAAAGTTACTTATCGGGTAACCTGTAACTTCCAGGCCGATGCTTGTTCTGTCGACAATCGCATGGCAGCGTGAACCCTTAGACAAGACTCCTCTATAATTGAGCCTAACTTCCTATGTACAGGGTGGGGCGCGTGAACTGCCTGTTTCCAACTTGTTCCAGTGATGTTCGTGGGGAAGGAGAGGGCACAATGGAAGGGATGGAATGGGATATTTGTGTTTCCACCCGTCTCTGTGTCAAACATGTAGTGATCGAGGCAGCAGCGCGCTTTTGCCGAGGAGGCGTATTACTCTAACGTTCGGTCAGTGATTGCAGTGCAACGTGCCTTTCGTCGTCACTTCGATATTCCTCCACGATATCATGTTCCTGATCGGAAATGTGTTCTCAGAACAACGGGGAATGTCTCCAAAAGAAAAGAAAGGACCTCCGAAGAACGTTAGAACACCTGAAACGTGGAACTAGTTCGTGTGTCAATTCAGACCGGTTATGTGACAATGATCCTACAATTCTTCTTACCCGCTCTCCAAAAAAAGGATCTCGACAGCGTGTGGTTGCAAAATGGGGCCGCAGTTTACACCTCCTCACTTTTAAGAGCAGCCTTCCCCGAATGACTGATCTCCCTGCGAGGAGACGTAAACTGGCCTACATGCTCACCTGATTTATCCACTCCTGATTACTTCCTGTGGGCTTATCTCAAGTTCTGGTTTACAAAGACTGCTCAGGACCAAGGAAGACCTAAAGAACCACATCCGAGCCGAAATTGACAATATCCCCGATCGATATGTTTGAAAAGGTGACAGTTTTCGAAATCGACTGCATCAGTGTATTGATAATGGAGGGTGACATTTTTAACAGACATTGTGTTTAAAACTGCGTTAATTCCAATTTCCAATGTTGTGTGGTAGGTGGAAAATAAAGTCAAATGAAACATGTAGCGTGTTTTATTGCATTTTCAAAAAAAGTTTCCATGCCCCACCCTGTACCTCTCTTGAGTGAGTGAATGTTTATTAACGTCGCACTATAAAACACTATATATAATTTCATAATGTTATTGGAATGGGCCTTCATTTTAAGCCCCGGTCAAGTAATAGTACCACACCTGAGCTTGTACCCCCTCTCCAAAACTATCAGACTGGCACTACCATTTTGAGCTTATGCAAATTTTTGGCTTCCTGGCACTAGGGCTCAAACTCATGACACAGCGACCACAAGTTCGTGACCATAGCCACTAGGTTTGCGGCCACCACCACCACCTTTCCTGAGCCAGCGCGCCTAGAACGCGAATCATTAGGTTCTGCTGTAATTTCCATGGTTCGACGCCAAGGGAACTTCCCACTAGGCCATGCTGATGCCCTCTTTTCTTACCTTAGAACCAGACGTGGAGTTGGTTCTTGATACTACAGAGAATCCTCGGGTTATTTTATGACTGTCAGCAAATGGTTTCTTTTACAAAGTTTTTTCGTTATTTTTGCATAAATTATGTGATATAAACAAGTAATCTAAATTTTTTTATGAAGTCAATTCCTACTGCGTTAGAAAAACGTATTGGCGCCATCTGTTGTAGTCAGTTGTAACTTCGACAGAAATAACGCAGAATAAATTTAAAATTAAAAAAATTAATTGTTTATGTATTAAAATCTAGTTCCATCCACTACAAGTGTAAAATAAATGTAGTCGAACTTGAATTGGGTGAATAGAAAGAATGATTGAAAATTTTAACAAGATATATATATATAATATGAGAGAGTGAACCAATAGTAGGAATTAAATACACACATTTGGTGACGTATATAAACGTCTCATTTTCAACGAGCCTTATCGGAATTTTCGCTCTTTACTCCAATACCTATCCAACAGTACCGCCTTTTTCAAAATCGATGTTAAATACCTATTGCACTTTTCTAATTAGAAAAATATATTTTTAATATCCCCGATGCTTAACAAACGAATCACTCGTCTTTTACAAATAACCATTTCTCCCGAAGTTAGTTCAGTGATCCATTTTTTTCCCCTAAGTAGTGCTACAGAATGAATCATCGCTTTAGGATTGGAATGAGAGCTTGAAAATGATTTTTTTTATAAATAATAATTTATTGCAGTCGTTAATTAAAGGGGTTTGTAAACGATTCGTTGAACCTTGCTTGATAAACATAAGGTATTAGATAGCGATTTATGTTTTAATGCAAAATTTCTTTCTTTTCATTAAATGTTCGACATAATTTTTAAATATGTTGTGGTAACCCAATACTTTCATGGAATGGGGAGCCAAAACATGGTTTCGAGTTCTGATCAAACGAAAGATGAAAGGGGTGAGATCCGCCGTTTAAAGGAGCTGATCGTGGCTTAAAGACTTCACGATGGCAGAGTGTGGAAATTAAGAGAGTAGGGTACCCGCGCAGGTGTTGACCTTGTCACTTGACTGTGGTTCAGAATTGCGAGGTCCTTCGTCATTAACTGTAGCCTGGGTCAAGGTAACGAACTCGTGGCTGGCATGTCGGGTTCTCAATCAATAAAGACCCCCCGTGTAGGGAAATGCACGTTAAATCTGTCAAAATAAACTTCCTCCCGTTGGTGTGGTGTAGTAGTTGGGGAGGGGGGTCCCAGTCAGGTGTCGTCCACGTCATTTTACCATGGTTCAAAATTACGTGGTCCGTCGCCAAAACCCCTGGGAGGAACACTGCGAGAATATTTAATCAATCTATCTATCAATTAGTGTGGTGTGGTGGTTTGGAGAAGTGGGTTCCAGCTCAGGTGTCGTCTTCGTCTCTTCGTGTAACTTTAAAGAGGGACGTTAGTAAACAATCAGTTGACTACTCAATTTTGAATTTGACAAGACTGATTTGAGCTCCTACACAAAATTGATAACTTAACAGCAATAAAAAAATTTCATTTTAAAGTTGTGTTATTTATTTTAATAAATATTTCCGGACAAACAAGTCACTGCATTTATTTCTGTAGCGTGTTTTAATAACTTCCTTGTGTATTCTTTGTTTTTGCACCCATCCACAAAGAATACAATACAACACATTCCATTGTTCTTGCATACCGATTTCGAATATCCCCTTTCTCTTTTCAGGTGCGGAGTGAAAGGTAGACTATGGAGTAAGGAGTTGTCCTCAACTTGTCAGAAATGCCTGGAATGCGCCTCTTCGGGAGGCGCTGCTCTCTGGCGACAGACGATTTTTTTTTCATAGGACTGATCGAATCCGTTATTTTTTTACCTTGGTAAGTCATTTCATTCCATGCATTCTTTCTTACGCCATTTTTTTTTTTATTTTATCTTACTGTTAGTCGGAAATAGTGAACATTTGAAAGAATATATTCAGTATATAGGTATCTTCATTGAGAAAAAAGATATTATTCACTAAAAAATGATACGAGGCGCACCCAGAAAGTATGTTTCCTTATTTTCTTTAAAAAAAACTTAATTTTTTAGAAATAATTTATTGGAAAAACAATACAGCAATGTTTCAGCTATTTTCAACATACCCACACCCAGAATTGAACCCTTTTTGATGTGGGATCAACTTTTATCCCTTTTCTGAACTTTCCCGCCTGTGAATGGAACCACGGTGACAGACGTTTCAGCTCTTCGTGTTGCCAAAATTTCACCGGGAACGGAACTTCTTGAGATGCAAGAAAACGTGAAAAAATCGCTGGGAGCAAGATCAGGGCTGTAGGGTGGATGATCAAACAACCCCCGCCAAATTCCATCAAACAGATGCTGTGCGTCAGCCGTATGTACGGCATTGCTTGAGGGGCAAAACCTGCGGTAAGTTTTCCCACGCCCTTGTTTTGAACGTCACTTTCTGAAGTGTTTCACAGTAACGTTCACAGCGTTTTCTGTTTCAACACGTGGAAGGAAGTCAATGATCAGAATGTCCTTCCTGTCCCAGAACACCGTGGATTTCACTTGCGGGCCCCAAACAGCGCCTGTTTTTTTTTGTGGACCGGAGTCCTTTTGCTCTAAGCGTATAATTTTGTGTTCGGGTGTCGGTTTTTGGCACCCTTTACAAATTTTTTTTTAAACGGTGCTTATTGATAATCTCATGCGACAAGGATCGCGATATTGGGGGAAAATTTGGGTGCTCACACACCGTAATCGTGAAGGACGGTTCTTATCCCGGGTGCCCACAAGCTCAACAAGATCATCATTTTTTTGAGGATGGTCCCATTGCGCTCTTTCATCATGGGGACTTTGACGACCTTCAAAACTCCTAATAGCGCCGCAAACCTGCTTTCTCGATGTTCGGCCCATAGACCTGACGGGCTGGCGGTGAATTTTAGTTACAAAATGCGCATTCAAAACATCCCACCGAACCTCACAGGCGGCGGGAAGGAAAAAAGCTTTCATTTCAACCACTGCTCCAAGCTACTGGCACGAAGCTGGACCTTCCCGGGGGAAAAATGATATGCATGGGTTTTACGCCCCAGTTCCGCAATTACGTTTATTTTAAAAGGGGTAAATATGGGAAACTTATACTTTCGGGATGCCCCCCGAAATTTTTACAAAATTTTTCCCGCCCAAATACCAATTAATGGCCCCGGGGGATGACTGATACCCCAATTCTTTTTATAATTTTTTTTATTATAACGAAAAAAGTCATTTTTCCCAGTGAAAAATTTTAAACTAAAAAAAACATTCTTACCTATTTTTAAGGCAGTGGCGTAACGGAGAATATTAGGGCCCAATTGCAAAGTCAGATTTTCGGTTCCAAGCCATATTAGGCTTCAGTCAAGTTGTGAGTCCCCTAGAATCTTGCCTCTCCCCACCCGCGATGCGGGGGTGTACGTTACGCCACTGTTGTAAGGACTTCTCAACATTTTTTTGATAATTTGAGAAAAAATTCAATAACGCTGAATTACAATGTTTTAAATGTGCGTTACCTTAATAAAGGACACAAATCACAGGCAGTTTTTGTTAACATTAAAGGAATAATATTTGCAGACAAAACTGTCATGTTTTTGTTTAACTTATTGTAGTTTTATTTTTCTTTGATGATCGCCAAATAGCATGTAGAACTTTTTCTCGCTTTTGTCTTTTTGACAAGGCGTAGTGTCTTGTGTACATTTGTGGCTTCATATCTTTCCTGAAAGATTATTTTAGGTAACATTTGAAAACATTCCTTTCAACTCAAACGTTTCATGTTCGTCACTTTTCTCAAATTTAGTTTCACAATGGATTAAATACATTTTTTTCCCGGGTTCTAATTGGGATGAGTTTTAACTCCAACCAATGAGATCGTAGATGCCGTTTCTTTTTTTTTATATTTGTGCATTTACATTTGTGTTGGTGGATATCAAAACAAAAACATCACGCGATGACGATCATTTTGGCGTGGTCGATAAAGTACTCGCGTTCGGAATGGAAGGTACCCAGATCGAATCTTCCTCCTTCCTTCACATTTATAAACCATAATGAGTACCACAGCACAGCAATCAAAAACCACTAAGATGTTTACAGGGGAAAAATGTAGCCTCTTCATAGAAAATATTTTGGAACAAAAGTGGTCGTGCTGGAATCTCAGTCACCCCAAGTACCTTGAGATTGTAAGAAAACGTTTGCAATTCTCAAAAAAGATGGAGATATGGGAGACAAATACTTTTTAGTTTACATGAAGACTGTCATATAGGAGGATAGTGATAAGGGCATTTGTAACTAATAAATAGTTTCCCCAGAATCAAAGATTTCGTGAGCCTGGGGTGACTCTGTCCCCCAGTGACCATTCCCGGGTTAATTGCAAAATTGTTACTTTTAAGTTTAGAATAATTGAGTTCGTTCGATGCTAGGTTTAGCTGTCCCTTTCACGATAAAGGGAAACGTTTCTCCCCAATTAAAATTGTTAATTGTCGTATTTATTTATAACCTTATCTGTGTGCGTTTTTGTGTGTGTGTGTGTGTGCAGAATGTCAATATAAAAACGTACCCGTTTTCATAATAGCGTTTGGCATACGTATGCCGAACGCTGTAACCGTGTACGCTTAGAAAAAGTCAAATCACAATTGGCGCCATTTATAAAACATTTGCGGGTTTGTATTATTACTTATTTCAGTTTATTGTATCGAGTAATAATATATTACCCTGTTTTCTCACATGTTTTATATTCGCTTAGTATTATTGCTCAAAATTATAAAATATATTTGAACAAATGGAAAGAAATACCTGATAAAACTACACATTATGTATTTTTCTTATGATTTTTATTTATTTTACTTCTAAAACTAAAATAAACAAAAACAAATTAATATTTACTCTTGGAAACCTTATAATCCTATAGAGGTTTAAGCGGAATTTTTTTTCATGTGATTTTTTCTTTTCAGTCTTTGTTTTGATTTTTTTCTGGGTATACATATGATTTCTGAGCAAAAAAAAAAAGACAATGGAAAAATATAAAGTTAAATATCAGCAGTAGGATCCAGAGTCATTGATAACATTTCAAAAATAAATTACTACTGTGTCTGTGTAATAATTTATCTAAGTGTAGTGCCACTTTTAGATGTTGATAAATTATTATACAGGTACTTTTTAGACATCTCGCTTCGATTTGTTGAAAGGCTCAAAGCATTTCTTTCAAAAAACAATATTTTAAATTTTGTGTAAGGTACTGCAACTTTTCAATTTTTCTTAGAGGCTCCAAAAAAAGAACACAACATACTGACAGAAAGAATGTATTCATTATCTTTTTAAAATTTCTAGAGCCTACCTAAATATCAAAGAATGACAGAACTTTATACTGATAAAAATGAATTATTTTTCTATCTGTACCACCATAAAAGAAAAATTCCATATAAAAATACGTTACAATTGTTGCTTTTGCTTACTACGCATTTTATCCTGTAGTTAAGAGTATATAGTATCAGTACCCTGAAGAAAAGAATATTTTAAATTAGTGGTCAAGTCTACTAAAATGCCAAATCTCTGCCAGTTTTCATCTGGAAGTTTTAGCACAATTTTCGATTCTTATTTCATGAACGACTTGATTTCGTTCTGCAAACCACAAAATATTCTCGACATTTTACCTCGACTGAAGCATTTTACTTCCAAAATTGATGTCCCTGTAGTCAAAATTCATACATTAAAAATGTCACTTTTTCAATAATTCAATCCTTTGGTTCTTATGAAATTCAACTTTGGATTACAATCTACGTGACGTTATCTATCTTTAAAATTTCTGAGCATGCATTTTTTTGGTGTCTTGTGTAGTGAAATTTCACCATACTTAAATTTTGGAAGAAGTCCTTTGTAACGTACTTTGGACAGTATTCTAGAACGTTAGATGACTACGAGACTCATCCGAAGTGCTGCGCCTGCGCCACACCAGAGTATTTTGTGATTGTACCTCAGAGAGAGGTTGGTAAGCTCCACCAACGAGCTAAGCAGTGCCGGTTTATCCATTGGGGGCGGACGCCCAAGGGCTCGGGGCCTTGAAGGGCCCTGATAAGCTGGACTTGACCAGGTATTCTTGTAATAAATTCCGATCCGCCTGTGTCATAGGGGCCTGTAGGTATTCTGCGCCCAGGGCCCGAAATGATCTTAAATCGGCACTGGAGGTAAGTATGAAGATTTGGTACCTGCCGAAAGCGGATGTGATGGATGCCATCTTGGCCCATTCTTGCCTTCTCTAAACATGTCGGAAATTCGAGAGATGTATTAAATTTTTATAATATGTACAAATTGTAATTTAATTTTCTTTTTGTTGTGTGTGATCGTGATTCATTAAACCACTAAAGCAACCTTGAGTCCCATAAATGAGAAACTCTCGACGTTATATACTGAAATTAAACAGAATTCCCATGTTTAATTCCGGGATGAATAACCGGGGTTTTCAATGATGAACTCAAGGATCTTTTTGTTTATTAAAAAGTTGTCCCCGGTTTTTTTCGACGTTTTAGAAAACAGAAATGGGCCAGGAGGGTATTCATCCATTCTTTTGGAAGTACCAAATCTCCCAAATTAGCTGCTGGCGGAGCACAACCCTCTGCCGGTACAATTCAGAATCTCTGTGGAGCCTCGCGCGGCATAAACCTCGGATCAGTCTTGGAGCCATCATCTAACGTTCTAGAATACATACCGGAGAAGCTTTGTGCTTTTTATCCTTGTCTCCTAAGCCTAATATTTAATATTAGCTGTTATATTCTCCAGATGCTATACTATATAATTTCCTATTTTCATAATTTATCTGATTATGATCTGGTGAGCCAAACTAATTTTAGAAGAAAAAAAATAGTATTGCAGGAAACATTTATTTCTGCCATGCAATTTTGAATTTATATCCACACACCATATGGGTAAAGAAATAAGTCTAATTATTCAATTCCTACTTTCTCGCTCACACTCTCTATATATTTATCTTCATGGAATTTTCAATCGTTAATAAAATACATTTTAAAGCGCTCAATTAAGCTGAAATTTTGTATACACGATCATTTTGGATGACAATACAGTAATTTAAATATTTAGTTAAAATTAATTAATTTAAGAATTACAAATACAGCCACGTTGGCATCATTTTTGGTGACTTAGCTACCCTTTTGGCGACTTGTGTCAAAACTTGAAAAGGTTTTTTTCTTTCTCACGTTTTAAAGCATTCAGTTGAACTGAAATTTTACATGCACGATTGTTTTGTATGACAATATGATACTTTAATGATAATTAATAAAAATGAATTACCAATTAATTTTGTGATTCTGTGATATGTATGTGCATGTTTAAATTAATTGCAACTATTTAATAAAAAGTAGCTGAAATAAAATTTTTCTTTGTTGATCTAAGTAGAAATCGACTTAAAATATTTTTTTGTATTACTTGTTTTTAGAAATGATTCTTTTAGTAACTCTTACTGCTAAAAAAAAACGTATTAAGCATTTAAAAAAAATGGCATATGTATTAAAAAACAGTAATAGTAACAATGAAGTTGGATTTATATTATTTAAAATCGTTGTTCTATTATAAAGCTTATCAGCTTTCGATCGTTTTTTAGATATTCTTACCAAAGACATTTAAAGCTGAAATAGCAATAAACAATATAGGGCTAAAAATATTGTTATCTAATGTAAATGGATTATTGGTGCTGTGACAAGAGGCCCGTAAGGAATTACTGAAAGGTAGAAATCGACAATTTTTCTTCAATCTCGAAATCTGCTTTTTCCTATAAAATTAAAATATTAAGAAAAAAATTTTAAATCCTGTATTTTTTAAAGAAAAATAAGATAGAGTTGGATATAAGATTTTTCATATTTTGCGCTTACAATTACTGAAGCTTGTTGCTTTCAAATTTTCTCGTCATTTTCAGATTTTTTTCCCATTAAGTTAATCAAGTGTTAAACGCATTTTTTCCCACTTATTGCGTAACTTTTTCAAGCCGTGCTTTAATTCATAAAATGTCCTTAAACAAATTGATAAAATTAGTAACTTAAAGTAGGTTAACTGTCGGATTTTATCTGAACAGCCACTTGAAAGGTTAGCTTTCTTTCAATTATTCACTTGAGAAATATTGAAGAATTTATCAGCTTTTATAAGTACCCCATACACAAGTTTTAAGCAATTCTAATCATTTCAAATATTCTCTTGTGCTTTTTTTTCCGCCATCTTTCTGGGGCGTGTTTTTTCTTGTTGATGAGGATAAACAATTTTTCAGAACTTTTGACTATTTCATGATCTATTATTTATTTATATAATTTGGATCTTACAAATAAATAAATTGCGATTATTTTGATTAAATAATTATTTAAGGCTTTTCGGCCTCCATATTGCTATACTATTTAATGAGTGGTTTTTCATTGCTAATGATCTAAAGAATTACAAAAACTTCCGATAAATTTAGAATCCCGAAGAAGTTGAGAAAAACCAAGTAAGCTTTGAAATGATGCAATAATAGTATATTTCCTTAACAAAAACTTATAAATTAATAACAACTTTAGTACATAAAATATTATTCCCCCTTCGTACTGCAATAAATTGAGTTATGCATTTTAAGGTTCTCTGTTCGGAAACGAAAACTTACACTGTTAATTATTTAACTTTCGAATCTTCTGTGAATTACTCATTCTTATTTTATTAAGTTGAAACATGTGAAAAGTCCGATTTTTACGATCTACTTCAAGTATATCTTTTTATAGATATTAACTTTATTTGTTAAAGTAAGAACCATATGCTTTTCAACACATTTTTGCCAACGGGAAACAAGTTTTATGCCGGTATCATGAAATTCATCAGTTCTGGAGGCGATAAACTCATTGAATGTCGTTTCAGCACCCCTTGGATTTCTGAAGCATTTCTCCTTTAGGAAATAATTCAGATGTTTAAAAAAAGTGATAATCCGTAGGTGAGAGGTCAGGTGAATACAGTAGATGCAGTCTAGCATTGTCGTGGAGGAGAATTGGGGATTTCTTATTCATCAATGGCGGTTGTTTATGTGTAGGTTTCTGGTGCATTTCGTCAATTTCATTGTGCAGAGATGGTTTTACAGCTGTGTTTTATCAAACCGGCTGAAGATCACCAGTCACCATAAGCCTTCTTTGATGGAGTTTTTGGTTTCGGTACCCCCGATTGTTTAGTCCCGTGTAAAACAATGTGGCCGCGGTAGCTTAGTGGTCAAGGTATCGAATGGTGGCTGGCATGCCAAGAGTTCGAAACCAATACCATTAAAGAATCGCCGTATAGGGGAGCATGCATGTTAAATTTGTCGAGAGTTCAAACATCCTCCCATTGGTGTCGTGTGGTAGTTACGAGCGGGCAGCTCAGGGTCGTTCTCGCCGGCCATGATTCAAGATAACGAGGTCCGTCGCCAAAAGTCGTCGTGTAGCTAAACAGTGCGACGTTGATATTCCCTCACTCATTCATTCCTGCGTAACCAAACAGAACGCAAAAAATATTTAAATCGGACTATTTTTTCAGACATTTAGTATCTGAATTTTTGTACTAAAAAACATAAAATATCAAAATGCTTTTTAAGATAAAGTTTTTAACGAAAATTAGAAAAGTTCAAAAGAATTCATTTTTTGTTATTATAATGCTGTGTTTTCAAAAGATACAAACATAATAATAATAATAATAATAAAACTTGGGATATTTTCAGGGAAAAACTATACAAAGTTGAATATTTTCTTTTATCTCTATTAACAATTTCATTCAACCCATTCACATATATGTGTGGGGACTTTAATTACTTAGATATGGTGAAATCTGAATAAACTTTTCTTTTATGAAAGCAATATTTTATATTATGAATGACAAAGAGCAGTCTGATATAAACTGAAAATGTCGAGAAATTTTAATAACCCGAAAAGTTATAAACAATTTTGTAAAAAGAAAAAGAAAACTCGTATACGGGTATATAAAAAATATAATATTTATTCTGAATTTTGTATCAATATCTTGCAAAAAGTAGCAACTTTAAGACTTTTGAATACTGTGTTTCCTGCAAAATCCATGTACTTATAAATAAGTTAAATCAATTAATATTTTTTCTTTGACGCATTTAAATGTAGAAGTGCATGATCCATGGTTATCATCTTTTACCCCTTACAACAGTGGTTCTAATCCGATCGTCATGACGCCCCCCTCCTTTAATGTATCAGCCTTGCATCGCGGATCCTCAAGGTTTTGAACACCTCTCACTGACTTAATAACTCCATTGTTCTTGTAGAATTTCTTCATTGTCGGCAATTTAATAATCCAGCCTAGGATGACACATCTTTCAATTTTTCCACGAGATCTTTCAGGCCGCGGTAGCCGAGTGGTATAGATATCGGTTCATGACTGGCTTTGTTACGAGTTCGAGCCCAGTACCACTAAAGACCCTCCGTGTAGAGCAGCGGTGCACGCTAAATCTGTCGAGAGCTGAAACATCCTCCCGTTGGTGTGGTGGGGTCATTAAAAGAGGGGAGTGCCAGCTCAGGTGTCGTCCACGTTACTTGACCATGGTTCAAAATTACGTGGTCCGTCGCCAAAAGCCCTCGTGTAGCTGAACAGTGCGACGTTAATATTCACTCACTCACGAGATCTTTCAGGCTCTTAAAAGGAGGGGAATCTTAACATTAAATGAGACTTTCGTGAACTCCCTAGATAGACACTGGGGATCCCTAGGGTCCGCATACCCCAATTTAAGAACCACTGCCTTAGAGAATGCATAATTTTTAAGAAAACAAATAGAAATTGCAGAATATAAATGTATAGAGCAACACAACACTTACATTTGTTCAATCTGCTTGTATAAATATAAGTGTAGTTCAAATTAAATTAGTTGAAAAAAAAATCACAGCCATCTCCAACTACATGAATATTTTGGTAATACCGTTGGTTGTGTAAAATATATAATAAAAAAAATTCCAATTTTTAAATCTTTTTAATATGCGTTTTAACTGAACAATCCAAAGCGAGCACAAATGTCGAGATATCGCGAGCAAGACAAAAAGAGGAAGAAACCTCATCCTGCATTTTGATGGGTAATAGAAAAGCAGGGTTAATATATTTAAACATCAGATTTTTTCCTCTTTCCGTTTTTTCTTTCTAAATATTGTCTTATAAAGCTAATAAGAACAATTTTATTTGAGAAAAAAGTACAAAGTCTATAGTTACGTTACTAAAAGGTACGATCAATACAATCGAATAATTTGTGACGATGTATAAATTTTACGATGTATTGTTTTTATATCATATATGAATTACAGCTGCATTTCTACTGGATTTATTGTTATGTTTTCACATGAGAGATTACTTATAATATTTTAAACTTAATAAAATTTGAAATAAAGATATTAAAAGATATGTTTTTTCCAGGTTAGGATGGATTCCTGTTGTTTATTCCTACTATGTAAAACATCGTGACTCCTGTGATACAGACCCTACATGGTCACAACTGGATATTTCACTTCCCGGATTGTGTGCTTTATTTTTCTCTAATTGGATTCTAGGGGTGCTCTTTGTTCTATTTAGCGTAAAAGGAACCATCTCTGATGTGAGTCATTTTTTTTAAATCTAGAATAACATTAACCTTTTAAAGATTTTTTTCTTGCAATGTAATGCTAAGTGGGCACAATATTTTTTCTTGTTTGTATCCTTACTTTAAAAGCCTTAGGGCCACCGCGGTAACCAAATGGTTATGATGATGATTTCATGTCCAGCGTTGTTTCAATCGAGTTGTGTCTGAGTCTTGGTGCCTTTTAAAACTCTCCATGGGAAGCGGGCTGATTGTAAAATCTGAAGCTCAAAATCTAAGTCTTAGAGTGGTGTGAAAATTAAGAATAAGGTGTCGGCTTAGGAATCATCTTCGTTATCACGTAGTTCAAAATCACGAGGTCCGTCTGTAACGGCCCTCGTACTTCTTTAAAGGGCAAGGTCAATAAATTAAAACAGTTAACAATTTATTAATTACCAGTGGTTATGAGAGACTGAGCGAGTTTCATTTACGTCACACTATAAAACAACACGAGAGCTATTGGCGACGAACCTCTTAATTTTGAACCATGTAAAGTGACGATGACGACACTAGGGCAGTCATCCTCATTCCTAACTAAAGCCGCAACAGATTTAAAATGCCTCAGACTCTCTGCATGGCGAGTCTTTAGTAGCATTCGAACTCATAACACGCGGTGTGGCCGCGGTACCCTAGTGGTCAAGGTATCGTGGCTGGCCTTGTCACGAGTTCGAGCCCAGTACCACTAAAGACCCGCCGTGTAGGGCAGCATGCACGCTAAATCTGCTGTCGAGAGCTGAAACGTCCTCCCGTTGGTGTGGTAGTTAGAAGGCTAGCTCAGGTGTCGTCCACGTTACTTGACCATGGTTCGTAATTACGGTCCGTCACCAAAAGCCTCGTAGCTGAACAGTGACGTTAATATTCACTCACTCACGTGGCTGCGGTTGCCTTGTGGTTATGGTCATGAACTTGTGGCGGGTTCGTGTCCTGGTGCCACTGAAGACCCGCTGTGTAAAGGAGGACCAATGCACGCTAAATTTGTCGAGTCTAAATGTTCTCCCTTTGGTGTGAGTGAGTGAATATTAACGTCGCACTATTCAGCTACACTGGGCTTTTGGTGACGGACCACGTAACTCTGAACCATGGTCAAGTGATGTGGACGACACCTGATCTGGTACCCCCTTCTCCTAACTACCACACCAACGGGAGGACGTTTGAGCTCTCTACAGATTTAACGTGCATCACTGCCCTACACGGAGGGCCTTTAGTGGTACTGGGCTCGAACTCGTGACAAGGCAGCCACGATCCGATACCTTGACTACTCGGCTGTCGCGGCCCTTTGGTGTGATGTGGTTGATGGGAGAGAGTGTGCTAGTTCAGATGTCGTCCTCGTCAGTTGACCAAGGTTCGAAATTACGAGATCCGTTGCCAATAGTTCTCACATTGCTTTATAGTGCGACTTTAATATAACTTTCACTCATGACACGCCCCCCTCCCCGAGTTCGTCACTGTGACCGCTAGGATACCGCAGCCACCATGGGGGGCGTATAGTCATTTTTAGACCTTGTGGACAACTATGAAGCCGAGCATGAAGCCGAGAAACATGCTCAAGTCTTTGTTTCCCTAAATCCCTTGTAGTTGAATAATAAGACTACTGCAGGGAACTGGGTCTCAAAGTCCTCTTATGATGTAGCGAAAAATTCAAGAAAAGAAGATTGCCTGTCATGTGTCTTTTTCATATTAGCTCTGTTGTCAACAACCCGTATGGCGATCTAGAGCAGCGGTTCTTAAACTTTTGATTATCGCGCCTCCTCCTCCCTTGTATAATCCAGCTTAACATGGCACACCCCCAAGATCTTGGACACTCTTCCGTGACTCACAACTTATAGCTGAGTGATTTAAAGGCTCTCAAAAACAATTCTAAGACTACCTTTCCTATTTATTCAGACTTTTTTAGCACTTCTTTTTTCGTCAGGGAAACTGTGAATACTTAAAAATATCACAAAATACTAACTTCAAATAAATAAATGTACGTAGCTGTATTACATACAATTTTTAATGAGAAAGATGGCCCTGCATTTCTTTTACAAGTACTGTTATATCAGGTGTAATATTTGAAGTATGCAGTCCCTATTCCAGGTCTACGCTTTCCAGACGATTTCTGTACTTATTCTTAAGATAAAGACTAGTCAGCAATCTCTTTCGCATAAGTAAGTTGTTTGCACAGGCATCAGGGCTTTCTTCCACAACTCAGAAAAATTTTCCTGTTAGTGAACCCAATAGCTTAGAAGGGACTTATTCTAGTAATTCAAATCTCCATCTGAGAAAATTTCTTTCAGCTATTCTTTCACAGATGCGAGACCATCTTGTTCACACACATCTTTTGCAAATGAATCTCTAATCCAGTTGTTTTTTTTTCTAGGTATTCGATTATGTTCGGAACCGGTGATTTTAAAAGTGCAGAAAGGTATACTGGCGATATTTAGTGTCGCGATTAGAATACATGTACAAAATTGTTTTAAGGACATTTTGGCAAAAAAATTATTTTAATATTAATATTTCGGCAGTACCAATCTCATCCTTTTTTCAGGTCAAATTTCTTTTATATGTGCCGTTTATTATAATATAGCCAGTATTGCTAGCTCAGACGTCTCTTACAGAGGCTCAACTATGCATTTTGGAAAAATTTACATTATTTTCAGAGTTACAAACCAATTAAAATAATTATCGGTATGCTTTTTCTTAAAATTTCTCCCTCTCTGTTTTCGTAAAAATGGATAAAACCCACTTCTAAGTTATACATTTCAAAAATTCTAGTTGAGCCTCTGTATAGAGGTCTGATATAGACAGGAAAATATTATTATAATAGAAACATTTTTCACAAAAGGAGAATATTTTGAAAATGGGTCATTCGAAGTTCATTTTTTGTCAAAATATTGTACTCAAATAATTCTTTATTGTAATACTCTTAAAACAATTTTATATACATTTTTAATCTAAGTGACACTAAATATCCTAAATATTATCCATTTATACGCTTTTGCAAAATCACGGTTCCGAACGTAGTCGGAAACCTTAAGGCTGTCCTCGGCTATTGTTAAAGAATATGACCCAAATTTAGAATATTTTTTCAGATATATAAGTACTCAAACATTAATATTATATTCTGGCTGCACTATCCTGTAGAGAAGGGGTGGGCAGACTTTTCCAGCGTACGGGCTAATTTTAACTTTTTCTAGTTGCGGTCCCCCAGTGGCTTAGGGGTATTGTGCTAAAAGAAGGTATACAATACAGTCAGACCTTCATTTTACGAACCTCTAGTTGAAGAATTTCTCCATTTAGCGAACTTTTATATGGAACCAAGAAAATTTTATGATCTCCTTCGTAAAATAACCTCCAAATAGCAAAGTGAATTTTTTATTTGACAAAATTTTCTCTTATTATTCGATTTTTTTCTTCCGTATTTTTAAAAATATTTCTAAGCCTTCGTAAGATGAAAAGATTATTAGAGGTCTTATATAGTGAAGGCGGTCACTCCAAAATGTCTTGGCGGTCCACCTGTCGATCGTGATCGACTTAATGCCCACCCCGGCTGTAGAGAATCCCTTATTTTATCATACTATTCAGTTTTATCCGAGTTGTGTGACACATTTTTTTCTTTTAAAAAATATGTTTCTCATTTTTTTTCCTATACCGTAATGCTAAATGAGTTACCCTTTTACATGTTAAATGGAAAACTGATTATTTATGAAATGTTTTGAAATTTTAAAAGCACTATATTATGAACAAATGTATGAGTTACAAAGTCACAAATTTTTTATAAAAAAATTGAGACATTTGTTCTGTCCGAAAATGTGCTCCACGATAAGTCCACATTGTCGAAAACATGGCGAAAACAGCATTAAGAATTTTTTTTCCGTTATTTTTTCTTTTTTAAATGAGAGACCTTCGCTGACCCCCTGGAAAGGTGCTGGGAACCCGAGGGGGGAGATCCGCTAATCTAGAATTGTCGCTTAAAGAAGAAGTACATTGCTCTAGATCAGCGTGTACTCCACTTTGCTCAAAGAAGAGTAGGCTCATGATTTTTATGTGCCAGTCGAACCTCTATATTGCGAATTTTTCTATACAGCGAACTTTTCCTGGAACCTGAATATTTCACGATTTTCGTCGTAAATAACCTCTCTGTAGCGAAGTGCATTTTCTTATATAACGAAATTTTTCTTTTGTGATTCAATTTTTGTTCTCCCCCCTTTTTTTTTAAAGTATTTCTGAAAAAATTTCAAGTTATTCTCTCTCTTTAAAACACATTTTATGGTGGTCATAAATTTTGAACTGGTTTTATTAGATACTCAATTCCTGCCAAGAGTAATAGAGTTCTGACGTTTCACCCCAAGAAGTAACCTCTAACCTCCACTGCCCAGTTCACAAGTAACTATTTGATATCCTCTTTCACCCTCAGTGTTGTTCCTGAGTTCTAATTATAAAATAATGTATGTTTAATATTACTTGTATGCTCTTTAAATTATAAAATGTCCGTAAAATCGCTAATTTTAGTATGTAAATTATTTTCTTAATATTGAAAATACAGTGAATTTTTCTTGACATTCTTTTTCTCTTTGCTGTTTTTCTTTTTCTTTCTTTTTTTATGGGTGTTGGGTTATTAATTTAATGGACTGTACTCGAAATTGCTATTTAAATCCAAATTTCTTATTAATGCGACTCGATATGAAGTCTTTTCGAACGAACTGAACTATTTTTACAAAAGCCAGAGTTGATACAAAACAATACTGTTGCGGCACCTAAGTGTTGCCATTATTTGTTTACAGTTCTAAAATTTGCCAAGATGTGGCGCCAACATGCCAATGGGTAAGATACATAAAATAGACATATATTAATTTTAAAAAAGGTGTGAATAATTACTTTTTTAATACATAGGGCTTATGAATTTAAAATTTGTTTTATGTGGTTTATAAAGCATATAAAAAGATGAACTTCCATGTAAAGAATTTTCCATATAACGAACTTTTTCCCAGGATTTAGGGACTTCGTTATATAGAGCAGTGCCTGCAACTCCTGCTGGTCCGTGACCGGTACCGGTCCGTGGATCAAATGGTGCCGGGCCGCCTAAAGAACATTAAACTATTGACATTTTATTTAAAGTGGTGCATTTCTCTCGGATTTGAGCAATTTTCCACAGAAATCACTGTATATTCCACGTTAAATTACTTTTATTCATTTTTGGTGTAACTATATTCTATTTTGAAGACATATTTAAATGTAACTAAATTAAAATTGTTAAATGAAAACAATCTAAAATATAAACAATCAACGTGTCCCACCTTCAGCGGGCCGCGGCAAATTTATCAAACGTTGACCGGTCCGCAGCGATAAAAAGGTTGAGGATCACTGATATAGAGGACCGACTGTATAGTATAAGTTACTTATAATTATTTTCGTTTTAGGGTACACGATCGATAAAATATGGACACCACTACTCTAGAGTAACATTAATTCAAGATTTAAATTTCGCATGAACATTCACAAAGTATATTTAAGTGATAAAACAAACTTTAAATCAGATTACAAATGCTAATTTTGAGTACTTTTACTATTGTCCTGTCAAAAATCAAGAGCAATTATTTTAAATGAGTTGTTAAAATTAGAAACACATACAATGGATTCAGATTTAAACTATATAAGGATTTCCGCTCAGCTTTTTTTTTCTTTTTAGTTGCAGCATTCCATTTAAACAATGAGAAGGTATCTCTTATCATTACAGGAATATCATTGCCTTCAAAAACACCGACTACTGTTCTTTTCACATGTGTTGCGTTTAAAATTACATAATGAGGATTGAAAAATAATTCTATTTCAGGGTAGATACTATTGCATTTGAACTTCCTTTCATTAAAATATGATCTTTCTTTTTTAGTTCAGTTATCTGTTATCGTTGTAAAAGAAAAGTGTTTTCATATTTTCGGAAGAAAATATTTCGATTTTTTTTTTATTTGAAACAATTTTTTTTTTCTTCATTAGATTATATTGCGAAAAAATTAACGACAATGTTATATTATATTAAATCTGAATAGAAATGACAACACATTTAAAAAGAGTTAATGAAGAAAAATTAATAGTTTATTTCTTTAATTATGTGCAAATTAATTTACAAGAAACTCGGAACTAGGAATTATATATGACATGCACATTCGAATATATTCGAATTCGTTTTACGTGTGTTTTATGTTAAAATTTATCCATATATTTCAAGGAGAAAAGGTATTGACTCCCTCATCGCGATATTTCCAGAATTATTAGACCTACAGACTTGAAATTTGTCAAGCATGTTCCTCATGTTGAGTAGAAATCTACAAAGAGCGGATTTTGTGAAAATCGACCTTCAGGGAGGGTTGAAAAGCGTTGTAAATGTTCCCGTTTTCGAACTATTAAACCTACAGACAAAATTTGGCAAGCATGTTTCTTTCATGAAGTAGAGGTCCCTTACGGGTTTTGCGTTATCCACTCCAAAGGGGTGTTGCGAGTAGTTAATAGGGCGTTATATATAAAAATTCTAGATTGTGTAGTATTAGTCCTACAAACTTGAAATTTAACTTGAGTAGAGATCTGCTAATGATATATACACACAAAGAACGCCTGCGATATCGATACCCAAAAAGGGGGAAAAAAATTCTCATTTTTGAAATATTAGACCTACAGACTTCAAATTTGGTATGTTTCTTTTCTTGTAAATATCCGCTAAGAAATGTTTTTCGGAAATCGATTCCAATAGAAAGTTACAAAGACGTATAAATTTTAAAAAATTCCCTTTTAAGCTATTAAACCTACATACTTGGAATCTCGAACACATGTTTCTGTGGTTGAGTATTTATTCACCGTTTTATCGGAAATTTACTTCCAAGGTATGCTGCTGGGTGCGTTATAAATTAATAATCCCGTTTTTGAACTATTTGACCTACAGACTTCAAATTTGAGAGGCATATTTCTTTTGTTGAGTAGAGATTCACTAAAAATGAATCTTGCGGAAACCCCTACTTTTAGGAAGGAGGTTACAGAGAGGAGCGTAAAAGATAATTATATTTTCGTTTTAGAAATTCAAGACTTGACCTTTTTAAATCCAATTGAGTGTTATAAGAATACTTTTGAATGCAATCAGAACGCTAATACTAGGATTTGGGTATCAATAATTTATAAACAGTATATATTCATACATGAAATACCCAGAAAAGAGGTTGGGTAACGACTAGTTTAATGTAAAAGGCAATATGATTTTAATAAGTGACGTGACTTGAATATGAATTACTGTATTGATAAATGCATTGCAATTTTTTTTTTCCTGTTACAAAAATTGATTTCTTTACTTTGTCAACAGCAGCGTGATTTTTTTCGATTAAAATACGAACAAAAGATAAAATTGATTGACACATTTTTATTATCGTTAATCATATCAACAAGGATTCACGGTAATCGGTTTTTAATTAACTTTATTGTCGCTCTCTATTTGGAGGTAACTCTTGTATTTCTCTTCATTTTAAGATTAGTTCTGCTAACAATTAAAATTTTTTCTACTTTTCAATTTTCAATTAAATGAATATTCTTTTCATTGAAATCTTTTATCGAATACAAAAGCATTTTTCATTTCCCCTTTCTCCACAGAATTATAAATTATTTTTGTATGTGTTTTGATTGAAATTGGAGAACTATTTACAACAATGTGGAGCCTGAGCAATGGTGCAACCAATTTTTTTTTTTTTTTTAACGTAAATGGCTTACGAAATATTAAATTCTGTTCTTGAAAGGGGATCATTGTTATCCTGAATTCCCGGGATTGCTAAAAGTCCAGGGAATTTTCGTGGAAAGTTTTTAAACACTTTTTATTTTGAATCCTGAAAGTATCGTTTAGATTTCTACCTATTCTACTCTAGTCTAAGCATTTTTCCCAGTATTTTTTTTTTTTTTTGGTCTTTTATTTTTGGTATTAGCGTTTGAATATCCAGAATAATGAAAAAGATTATAAAAAGATTTTTTATTTCGTCGTATTTTCTCCAGAAATATTTCTGGAAATTTCACCCGATTTGGAATTCGTTTTCGCATTCTATACTTTAAATTAATTATTAGATATAAAATATTCAACAGCCGGTGAAAAAATATATAAGGTGGAAAAAAAAATTAAGGTTGCATTTCGTCTTATTTGTTCAAAAGCTTACTTTCATTTTCTACCCTACTTCTACTTTTGCATGAAATTCTTTTCTTTGTTTTTATAAAAGGGTGTTAAATTTCTCTTGAGGGCTGAAAATATAAACAATTTTCAAACAGGTATAACTCTTTGAATGTAAAATAAAGTAATTCGAATCTTTTACACATTATTTATAAAGGAATGGGGCTTCCGAAAAGTGTAAAATGTTTAAAATATAATCATAATTTCAAAAACTATAAGCATACAAAAATAAAAAACATTTTTCTCTATGTAAGAAATATTAAGTTTTACGTTGCGCGTGCTATTTTCTAAAATAGTAGCTTTAACTACTAGGTATAAGTTGATTTATAAAATTAAATGTATCCCCTTATTTCACTGTAGTAATTTTATATAAATGGAATTATAAATTATATTTTTTTAAAAAATAAAAAAAAATTACATTTTCAAATTTTTTAAAAAAAATTTCATTATTTTTCAATATATTTTGAAATACAAAAGATATATTATTCTTAAATGATGCAGGGTTTAAAGAGTATGATACATTTCATAATTCTATAAAGTTTTATTCATCAGAGGCTACTATTTTAGAAAATAGCGTGCGCAACGCAAAAATTAATATTTATTACAGAATTATTTCTTCTTTCACACGTTTATAATTTTTTCAAATTATGATTATATGTCAAACATTTTGTACTTTTTTGAAGCCATAATCCTTTGTGAATAATGTGTCAAAGATTCAAATTATTTAATTTAAATTTAAAAGAAATGCCTTTAGAAAGAAGAACCTGTGTGAAAATTGTCTATTTTTCACCCCTCTAGACAAAATTAGCACCCCTGAGATCCCTAATAGTTTATAACTCGTTTTAAAATTGAATAACAATTTATTTATTACTGCACATGTCATTATTTTTTCTCCAATGGGCTGTATATTAGCAACTAAGCCTTTGCAGACACGGCAAGTCCCGGAAGCCATTTCATTGGTGGTACTATCTAATGGCGGCTTCCGCTACCAAGTTGTGACGATTGAATTTTATTTCAATTCAAACCCTCGTCGGATGCTAAATATCGCCACGATTTAATTTTGCCGAAAGCCAAATCGTTACTCAAGGGGTTTTTTACATTCCACATAATCATATAACATGCGTGAGATAAAGTCTGCTTTCACCAATGATTACCTGCCCATGTTGACATTACAGGCAATGAAAATGCAGATAAACTGGTGAAAGAAGCTATAGAAATCTTAATAACAACTTTGTCAACGTTGCTTTATTAGACGCAAATGCTGTCACAAATTTCAAATTGAGAGGGAGGTAGATTCTTGTAATGAATCAAACCTGTAATATAAGTGTAGACCGCTTTACAACGAAGACTATAACAATACCGCTAGGCTAAGAACAGGTCATCACAGAGGAATGAAGTTTGATAGGGATGGTAGATGAACTTGTGTAGAGAGGAATTGTGATAACTGTTTAGATATAGAGCTAACAACTGCTCATGTTTTTGACTGTCCAGCTATTCTTGCTGCCCTACAAGAGATCGGGGTCCTGTTTTCGCCAACAAACCTCTATGTGGATAATATTGAACATATTGCCACAACAGTCATCTGGGTCCATGCTACCGTCTGATTTGGTTCCGTCATGGATACGACATCATCATTACAGCATCTTTCTTTATGAGCGTTATTTTTTTTATGGTATTGGAAGCTATACACACACATCTTAGAAATATTTCACGTATTCTGATTGTTTCTAAGTATATTTAATCCAAATATCTGTTTGCGAATAGTATACATTTAGGCGAGGAAGATGTGGCCGCGGTAGCCGAGTGGTATAGGTATCGGATCGTGGCTGCCTTGTCACGAGTTCGAGCCCAGTACCACTAAAGACCCGCCGTGTAGGGCAGCGATGCACATTAAATCTGTCGAGAGCTCAAACGTCCTCCCGTTGGTGGGTGCCAGCTCAGGTGTCGTCCACGTCACTTGACCATGGTTCAAAATTACGTAGTCCGTCGCCAAAAGCCCTCGTGTAGCTGAACAGTGCGACGTTAATATTCAATCAATCAATCAATAGGCGAGGAAGATGCATATAAGGCTGTTTTCGGTTAATGTTAAGGAATAGGACCTGGAATTTGGAACATTTTTTCAGATATAAAGTAAATGAAAAAGTAGTATGATATTCTGGCTTCACTATCCTTTAGAGAGCAGCATTTTTTTTATCATACTTCCCAATTTTAACCGAGTTGATTCATTTTTTCTGGTATAAAATGTGTTTTGCATTTTTTATCCTGTACCGTAATGTTAAATGGGCTTTGTCTTCACGTATTAAAACAAAAAAGAAAGTATTCACGGAATATTTTAAAATTTTTAAAAACGCTATATTGTTGACAGGGTTACGAGTTATAATATTGCAAATTTCCATGGAAATTGGGTCATTTTTCTGTCTGAAAATGTTTTTCGCGTTTAATTAGAGCTCTCGTACTTTTACGGAAAACAGCCTTAACCGATATCTTTTTTTGATGTGAATTACTTGTTGGTGGATTGTAAAATTCCCGTGCGTGTTGGAGGGAGGGGGGAAGAACATTAGAGAGGCGATTGCCATAGAAAATTATATTCTTGATTCATTCTGAATGGATAAAGAAAAACGCTACTTCATTCATCTATCTCAGTGGTCTTCAAACTGTGTTCCGCGGAACCCTGGGGTTTTACGAGGCATATCCAGGGGTTCCATGAGTCACAATAAAAAAAATCGAAAATAAACTTATAAATGTGCATGCAAAATAGATTCACGTTACCTAAAATGTTTGTATACTCTTAAGAATTAAAAAGCTCATCTCTGTCAAACTCTGAAAATTTTATTCATATATATCTTTATTTTTCAATACTTTTTAAACTTTTATCATAAGATAATAAAAGAATATTAAAACGCGTTTTATCTTTATATATGTATATATTACTTACTAAATTGTGAATTATTTTTTGTTTACTGTCATGAGTTCCACGAGATAATTTTATACTCGTTAATGCAATGTCTTGCAAAGCTAAATGATTTTCAAATGGAAAATGCACCTCTTTTTATTTGTAGAAAAACGCCTACAACATATTCAACAGATTTGATGTTAAAATTCTAAATTTAAGCGAGAACAGATCCTAAATTTTATGCTACAAATTCATGAGAAATACAGAGTGTTTCTCACGCTGCTGTAAACATTTCGAAGATATTCAAAACAATGTGAATAAATTATAGTTTAAAAAGACTCAAAACATGCTATTATTGTTCATTGAACTTAGTTGTAACTTAATCTTATAGTCACCAAATCCGTAAATGGAAAATTTCGAATTAATCTGACCTTTTAAAAGGAGTAAAAATTGATTTCAAAGATTCCGTTACCTTCAAGTGAAGTTTATAAAAGTGTGTTAAAAAATGTTTCTATCGCGAGTGGCTACAAAAACTAAGTAGAGAAACAAATGTAACTCAGAATATGTAATGCGATTGCAGTTCTTCTCAATAGACCTAGACTTCGACAATTTGTGTGAAAAAATTCAAACACATATTCCAGTTACTAAACATAATGTATGGGTAGATGACACTTGGATCATAGATTAATATTATTAATGAGTAAATTATATAAAAACTGCATTAAATTTTTTAAATAAATGCAATACTTTTTATAATTTCTTTTACATTAATCTATTGCTGATTTAATTTAAATGTTATTTTGAGATTGTAATGGCTCCCCCTGGGAAGCTTCCTCCTCATCTAATCGACTTAAATCTGTGGAAGGTAAAGATTGATGACCCAGACTAACCATGATAAATCCAATTTATTATGACCAAAGATAATAGTTAAAGACAAGCAAATTATGAAGGAAACTTTAGAGTGATATAACAAAATCCGAATAGTTTAACTTTACTCGATGTTATCTTAAGAATCCTAACTTCCTTAATTTATTCTAATAGTTTAAGTCCGACCTTTAGTTACGCGGCGAAATTCTGATCCTTACCGTAACAGCACTGCTTTCAGCGACTCAGCTCCTTTTCCTTCTAATCTACGATTATTAAACTTCAAATATATATACCTAGCTAATCTGCGTATCATGGTTTCTTCTTGAGAGGGATGGCTGTGAAATAACGAGATTGCTAGCCTGAAAGATTCCCCAAGAGGATTAGTAGAAATTCTCGTAAAGCCCCGTCACAAGATTTATTGTTCTAATGTGTGTGTGTGGAATAGGGTTCCACGAAAATAATTCCTAGTTCTAGAGCTTCCACGAAAACACCTTCTAGTTCTTGAGTTCCGGGTTGAAAAAGTGTGAATACCACTGATTTAACTAAATTGTATCTAAAATGAGATTTGTGAAAATTGCTGAAATAATAAACTTCATAATCAGACTTCAAATCTTTAATTCTGCGGTTGCATATTGATCGACTCATTTAGTCAGTTGTATAAAAGAAAGTAAACAGAGCGAAGTGTTGAATTAATTAGTACGAAGCCTACGCCAGAGTAAATTAAAATTGTAACTAAATCAACTCTTTGTATGAGTCAAAACTAATTAGACCAAATATTTTTTCATCGTAGCTAAAAAGAGTGTTGTGAAAGTACTGAAGGAAGAAACATTTATTAAAACTCATTGGAATAATTGTATATCCGTGAAATGAACTTAAGATTTTCGGTTGGTTAACAGAGAGATATTGATAACGAAAAAGCTAAATATTCGTGATTTTATTGTTATTAAATAGGAAGCGTAGTTCCTCAGTTTTCATGTAGACAGCCTACTTGGAAAACATTTCTATTGTAGAAAATAACGCAACAAATAAAAGTACACTTGTTACTTTATAATGTAGCCTTTCATTAAAAAAGAAATTAAGATTTTATTTTTGTTTTCCAGCATTGTTTAGCTTTATATTTAAGTTTTTCTGTTTTAAAAATTTTAGCTGTCTTTTCATAATAAAATTCTAATATGTAACCATATAGCTTTTTTTTAAGATATTGCTCATATACTTGGATTTTTTAAAGTTATTATATTTCACATTTACTTTAATGATTTATTCATTCAATATATATTTCTTTGGGATTTATCTTCTTTTAGAGTACGCGCACGATTTATAACATTGAGGTACTCATGATCTTCCTTCTTTCCCATGAATTGTTTATCGTTATGAAGTAAACCGTTGAATTTTGTTTGAACATGTGATTTGAACTACACATTTACCGATTCGTAAATACAGCCTTAGACAAATTGTAAGTGCAACAATTTAGGGGTCCTCCCCGAGCCAGTTTTTAGATGTGATTTTTACTTCTATCATTTGCTTCAACAAAAAGGGTTGAGGAGAGGAAATCTTTTTAAACTGTTAAAAGAGAAACCTTCTTAATCATATTTGAGAAAGTTGGGTTTTCAATGATATTGATACACATATATTCTGTATTGAACGTTTTTGTGGGATCATTTCCGTAGACAGTTTGTGATGGTAGATCTGTTCAGTGGTGTACGCAAGGCTCGGATTTTGGGGCTCTTCCCCCCCTTAAAGGCTAACATATTTTTAATTTTTTAGCAAAACTTAATTCCCCACCCCCAGTGCTTTCGTTTACGTCAGTGTTTCTCAAACTGTGGGGCGTGCCCCCCTTGGGAGGCGTGATAACTTTACGAGGGGACGCGAACATATTGAAAAGTCGAAAACAAAAGATTATTTAAAAAATTATTAATTTACTGAAAGTAAAAAATGCTTTCTGATAGAATAAAATATAAAATATACATTTACACGAATATCATACACTTATAAATGTATCAGTACTGCACAATGTATTTTATCATTAATTTAACAATACTAAGTTAAGAACGTTTGATAACTATCAGTGACCCCATGGGCTTGTATTAACACTTATCTTGATATAATTTGTACGGTTCATAATTCCTTGACTGCCGATTAAAAGTGACGGGATTCGCTCCCCAATGCCACCGTTTATCACGTAGACGCGCGTAATTTGAAGTTTTTCGAGGAAGAAAGGAATAAATAAGCAAATCCACTGAAATAAGTAAATCCTTCACAAACACTGTCTAGGTCCATTTATTGCATTCCAAAGCCTTCGGGATAATTGTATGGATAGCAGTGCACAGAAAAGGTCGTACTTCGGAAGGACGTATATATACGTCCAGAAAATTAATGCTTGGCTGAGCGAGACGTTTATGTACGTCGGTGGCACATAAGAGGTTAAAGTCGTATTATAGCTTTAGTGTCAAAGTATAGTATTATCGAATTACAAAAATACTGTTATTGTATGGAGGGGTAGGGCCGTGATGAAAATGATGATTGAATATTGGGTCGCGAATATTGAAAGTTTGAGAAGCACTGTTTTACGTATTTTTTTAAATGTAATCTTCCCCACCTTAATGGAGGTCTGTGTGCACTACTACTGGATCTATTTGATGCATGTGTCGTCGCTGTTGAGTCTCTAGTCGTGATTTTTGTATGAGTATTTTAGATTCTCCACTGGGTGTATATTTAACAGAAGTGCTAGGCTGTGTTGCCATTTAATGTTCGATTTCTGAGTCATTATTAAGTTTTGACTTTGACTTTTGCGAAAAATTTTAACTACCTGTTTGCTGGACACAGAAACGCGCTTTGCTGCGAACTGGGCCAAAAAAGAATTTTTCCTTGAGCCAGTTTTAGGTGCTTTTATTCCTGCCATTTCTAGTAACGACTTGCAGGATGTGGAATCAGGATTGCCACATTTTCTATAATTAACACAAAGTGGTGATTGTTGTTTTCGTGCATCTCATCCTAGGATACAAACGAAAGACTAGAGAGATAGATGAACAGAAACATACAATACAATCACAGAAGAATATAGACTTTATTACAAACAATGAACCCATCATAGAACAGAAGGGGTGCGCTGTTTTCCATTGGAGACAGAAATCAATTCCAGGCGAAAGTTTGACTTTTTTTCCCAAAGATACATCCATGCCTTATTCGAGATTCAAATCCGAGCCCACTTGATTGCAAGCCGAGTGTCATAACCACCATACTGACTAGGTAGCCACAAGTCTTGTTTCCGTTTATTTGAACCTTTACCCTGTCAATAATCACTCACCTTTTCCTTACTTCTCTAGATCATATAAAATCTAGATATAAATTTTTAACCATTAATTATAGTTAGGACCATATTCATCCACAAGATGTACCAAATACTCTTGAACATGTCACTCGGTTATTAATATATTAAAGTGTTTGGTGCATCTTGAGGCTGAATATGGCCCTTGCTCAATAAAAACCAAACGCCAATCTCATTCAGTTTGTATAAATGATATTGAAAGTCATAAATACTGGAACACATTTAATGAATCGGTCAATTTTTTCAGTTCCTACTATTAGCTCAGTCTCTCTCTATATATTTATATATTTATCTTGTTCAAATTTTCATTCGTTAGTAAAATACTTTCTATTCATCCATTCAAAGTCGGAATTGACTTAATTTTTTTTATATTACTTGTTTCACTCTAATGAAAAATGAGTAATATTTCAAGTGAATGCAGCTTTAAAGCAACTAAACTAAATCGTGTGTTTGTTTCTATTTCAGCCCCAGCCTCGTCGTCATGTAGTGACATTGGTGTATGTTAAACTCTTTGTCAGTCTACTGGATGTTGTGTGGGCAATTCTCGGCACCGATATTCTCGTCCGTGACTGCTTTTGTGATGTCTACGGCGTCATTCTTGTCATCAAAGTGAGTGAAATTACTTTATATTTAATAATAATTAATTGAAATCTATAATGAATCATGTAATTGAGTTTTTTGGTCTTTTACTTATTATACTGTTGACCAATTTTGCCTAATGAGAAGACATCGCCCATTCAATAAGCGTCGCCAAATGTTGCCATCGCTATTATTACTGTGTTCGAACGTACGCAGAATGGTTTCCACTATTGATTATATATCGTTGCATTTGGTAGTGTCTTTCTGATTTGACGCTATTGGTCGATGATATAAGGGGTAACTACACGTTATATTATCGACCAATTTTTTAAGAGATAAGAAAAACAACAAATTTTTCTTCGACTTCTGAAAAACAAGTTTTTGAATTGAAAAAATTTTAATATTAATTTTAAGATGCCTTTAAACATTAACAAATATTATAAATTTTTTTTTAAATTCAATTCCTACTTAGATTAACAAAGAAAATTTTTTATTTAAGCTACTTTTTATTAAATAGTTACAATTAATATAAATATGTATATACATAGGACAGAATCACAACATTAAAGTGGTCATTAATTTTTATTTATTATCATTAAAGTATCGTATTGTCATCCAAAACAATCGTGTGTATAAAATTTCAGTTCAACTGAATGCTTTAAAACGTGAGGGGGGAAAAAACCCTTTTCAAGTTTTGACACAAGTCGCCAAAGATGCCAACGTGGCTGTATTTGCAATTCTTTAAATAATTAGTTTTAATCAATTAATTTTCATTAATTATAATTAAATTATTGAATTGTCATCCAAAATAATAATGTATATAAAATTTCAGCTCAACTGAGCGCTTTAAAATGTACTTTATTAACGATTGAAAATTCCACCAAGATAAATAAATAGAGAGTGTGAGCTAATAGTAGGAATTGAAAAAAGAAATTTTAGTTATAGGGAAGTGAAACAAGTCATTTAAAATAAAAAAAAGAATATTGTAATTTTTTTTCGCAAATTTCAGGAAGTGACAAAAAACTATTAGCAAACTAACGCCTTTATCTAGTTATATATAACGTTATTGTTACGTTTGATATTTGTATCTGTTCATTTAAATAGAGATTGCATTTGGCGGTAGGAAATAACGCATCGATGCTTGTTTGAAAATGTTCTCATTGACTCTGAACTCTACAGGAACAAAAAAGCAGGATATGAATAATGTTGTATCTACTAAATTAGAATAGAAAATGGCTAATCAGAAACAGCATCTTTGAGATTATTGGAGCTAAGGGGATGTTTGAACCATTTTGTTAAATAATTCAAAATATAAAAATTGCAGCTCATTTTCGTAACCTTTGCTGTAAATGTGCGAAAACAATCCGATCTCAAAATGAAATTAATGTTTTTAATAAAATATTTACGTAGCGCTATATGTGATTTATATATAATTATTTTCTTCGTCTGTTTTTCTATCTGTATTCCTTGTGTTTTAAAACTATTTCTGTTGTACATATAGGGCAAAAAAAAAATATTTGTGGTAGTGTTAGTTTTTAATTGCGAGTAGAGTAATGATCATTTTTGACCCATTTATTATTTTTTTAATTACAGTTTAAGACTTCAATTCCCATTAAGCATATAATAAGGAGTGCGAAATTTTTTGAAATTTTTCTCTCTAGCTATAAATTAAAGTCCACAGCGTTCATTTAGAATATTTTCCTAGAACTATAAGTGGTTCGCGATACAAGAAATTTAGTTTTCAAAAAGCAAAATATTTAGATTTTAACTGCGAATTTGATTTTTAATTGTTTTCTTTTCAATTTTATCCGTTAGAAGAAGTGTATTAGAAATAATATGAAATTCAAATACAATGTAAACATGTTGGGAAAGATGAGTACGTATATATGTCACTTACGGTTTTAAAACAATTCGCTGTGTAACTGTGTGCTATTACAAAAGCATTTTAACGTTTTGTTTACACCAATTTGCTTTGTTAATCTGTTTGTTTCGCATAGCATCACATGTTTTTACGCAAAGCAATTGAATGAAAGCTGAAAAAATTAGGCTATGTACACGCGTTAGATGTATATACCTCTGCTAAATTTTTCATATATTTCTCATGTCTCATACATCAAAAATATATATTTGTTCTTAAAAAATTCAAATTGTTGGAGCAAATAAGCAGTTTTATTACTTGAAGCGTAAATAAAATTTATGAATACAATCATTTTGTTGATCTTAATGTGTGTGCATCACACCACAGAAAATTTTACAAGAGTATGTCTTTTTAATTTCTTATTATACTTCTATAATACGCATTTTAACAAGCATTTTATTCACAATTTTGTGTATGCTTGTTGAGTAAAATGTATGTCTTTAAATTTTACATGTTCCTGTTTGTTTAATTGATGGTTATTATGGTTCAGAATTATGTTTAATATTTAAATTGCTTTCAATACAGATTGCTTCAATTGCTTTGTAGCAGCAGTTTTAATTTACGATAGCTGAATAAAAATCCTTAAGAAAAGTTTATTATGCAGAGATAATTATTTATGTTTTCCTTTCTATTAAAAACACTGGGTACTTACGAATTATCGCACCAATCACCGACGTTCAAGGTAACTCGCCAAGTTGGCAACCCCAATTTCGCATGTGTCGTGTGTGCTGAATTGGCAATCACGTGCTTCATTTCATATGTCGCGAATAGGTTGCGATAGTACTTAAGTACCAAATACTACATAAAATATTCCATGACAATGTTTCTAATAACCAAAAATGGTACTTACGTATTTATACCGCTGACCATTTCCGTCAAATTGAAAAACGTCGCCAAATGTCGTGATATGCAGTCAATAGAGCAAAACGTTCCTGTGCATATTCGAACATAACATGACAGCATTTGGCGACAGTTTTTGATTTCGTGACGTCTTTTACTGTGGCGAAATTGGTTGGGGTATAATACATAAGTACCCTAAAAAATGTATTCAAAGTTCATGCAAACGATTTTACTTTTAAGATGTATTAAAGGCAACAATGTTACAGTTCTCCAATCATCGAGAATTATTTTATTTGTATATGTGTAAATGAATAACTGTCAATTTATACGGGAGTAAATCTACCTAACTTGTGGCAAACTAATTTTTTACTTGTATGACGTCAGTGGCCTCAATAGATGGATTGTGAAATATCTCGAAGTATATTTCAATTTAACATAATCTTATTATATATGCATTTTATCTTCACAGGTTTGTACGATATTCCAATGGGTGTCGTTCCTGTTTCGTCTTGTGGCCATAATCGGCTTCTATGATTGGAATTTCTCGAAGAAAAACACCAAAGACGGCATTACGAAAGAATATTTCACTGATCCTATCAGAAGGGGCACTTTTAAGAAGTGGCATTTCAGGTATTTTTCTTTCCTAATAATCATGTCGACAGAGTCATAGTTAGTAAGAATTTAGATTCTAGATTAAATAACCTTTAGACTCTAGAAGGTTATCATTCAGTTGAGGCTGATGCTCTTTTCATCTGTCAGAGCGCTAGATTTCTTTGGTTATCTTTAAGATCTAAAAGGACACCCATGATTTTTCGTGTTGCTCCTTAATGAGATCTCAATGAATTTTCAGTCGAGAGACATAAAAATTCTGACGTTTTGTGGAAATTAGGAAAGTGAAATACTGACTTAGTGTCTTTCTTGTGTCGTAAAAGGGAAAGTTCTACGCTTATAGCCCTCGTGTTCTGGAACCAGTAGTGCACACACAGGCATTTTTCAAGGGGTGTCCAGGGTCGCAGTCCGCCATTCTTGTATCATGCTCCTTTTGATTTTGTCGATTTTCGGAAACAAAGACAGTAAACAACTAATTATTGAATAAATAATTAGCGTTAATTAATAAAATTAATCATTAAAACAAATTAAATTTTACGTACTATATACTTAGAATTATAATCAATCGGAAAAAAATCAGGGCTTTGGGAAGGGGTCCGGACTCCTAGGAGACCCCCCTTGTGTGCGCAACTGTCTAGAATCAAATATTTTTACTGGTTTGGTAATCCGTAAAACCAATGCTTCTCAAACTTTCAATGTTCGCGACCCAATTTTCAATCATAATTTTCATGGCAGCCCTCCACATACAAAAATAATGTATTGAATTCAATAATAATGTATTCTTGACGCTAAAGCTGCAATACGTCTTTAATTATAAATAAACTGTACAAATTATCAAGATAAGTATTAAATTTTGCATGTAATTTTGTATATAACGAGCCCTTGGGGTCACTAATAATTATTAAACTTGTTCTTAGTATTGATGAATTAATGATCAAATACATTGTGCAGCACCGATACATTTATAAGTATATTATATTATTGTAAATGTGCATTTTTTTATCTCAGAATGTATTTTGTTTTGATTCCTTCCCGTAAATTAATAATCTTTTAAATTTTTTTATAATTTCGATTTTTTGATATGCTTGCGCCCCCCCAGGGGAGCGCTCCCCACAGTTTGAGAAACGCTGCGTAAAGCCGTTTCTTGATGTATTTACTGTGGCAGCAGTAGCCTAATAGTTATGGTCACGAACTCGTGGCCGGCGTGTCATGAATTCGAGCCCTGGTGGCAGTGAAGACCCGCCGCCATGTTGAGAGGCATGATACATGTTAAATCTATCGAGGCTGAAAATCCCTCTCGTTGGCTTGGTGTGGTAATTTGGAGGAAGGTCCGACTCGGATGTTGTCCTCGCCAATTGACAAAGGTTCAAAATTACGAGGTCGTCACATTATGTATACGCATACGTATGTATATCGTGCGGTAACTTTAAATTTGTATTATGTTCTTTCACTGTCTCCTGCTGTTTAAAATGTAAACTTTGATTTTTTTTTCGATAAAGACTGAATGTGGGGGTGGCTGTTTCCCGGGGGATCGGTTTGTAGCTCTAAACTCTCTTCTGGTGAGCTCGGTTCCTTTGGGCATTTTGCCAAAAGCCCTTGTGTTGACCTCATTGCTCCTACTTGATGTATTTACATGTATTTATACAATGTGCAGATCACTGGAGTAGCTAGTCCTGAGTGGGCCCGTATCATCTACACGCCTTTGGGTCCTCGTATCAACAATTTTTTCCTCTCAAATGTTGGGGCCCCTGTAGCTTGAGGGGCCCCGTATCATAGATACGGCTGTAGCTACACCCCTGGTACAGATGTAAATATACGCCTCCTGTCCTTGTATGTGCATACCTTAGAATAATTCATTCACTTTTATCTTAAATAATTTAATATAAATTCTCTCATGTATTTTGCATGTTGCTAAGTTTGTTGATTTTGATTTTATTACATAGTAAGGTGATATGTTTTAACATTTATTATCATGTGTGTTACCTGAAATTATTTTTAATCTTTTTTTCAGGGTGCAAACATTGTTTTTGTGGTGTACGACTCCAACAGACGCTCGAAAGGAGGCTTTGAAAACTCTTTCTGAACTTCTGGCGCTTCTCTCTTGTGTAAACAAACATATATAATTCTTTTCTTTTCTTTTCTTTTTTTTCAAAAATAAATCCTTTTTGTTTTTTTTATTAATTTTTGTGAACTGCTTAACTTTTTTCGGATACAGTTTACTAGTTTTTTGTTTTTTTTAAATCGTGGATAAGGTTTTTGCTGTAACCATCTTTTTAAAATGCGTATTGGCTTAAGTGTAGCAATTTACTGCAACGTTATTCGAGTTTTGCTTTGACAGGTACATTTTAGTAAAGTTTTTGTAGATCCGAGTTAAACTACTTTAAACCGATGTTAATTATAAAATTTACTTGTGAATTTAATAAAAATGCTTTCGAAAATATGATCAAATTAAACATATGGGCGAAAACACCGGTAAGTCTTACAGTTCTGGTTTCTGATTCCCAAATTCTTTTCTTTTTCTGAATTAGCCTTTTGGATCATACGCATAAAAGTAAATGCTCCAAATAATTTGACACTGCCGTAAATTTAAGAAAGGCGAAATTGATTCATCGTTAAGCTTTTACTTTTAAAGTACCGTAAAATCCGGCGTATAACGCACACTTTGAACACAAAAATAAGATCGAAATTTATGGGGGCGCGTTATACGCCAGATGTAACAATGATAGCTTTAAAATTCTATTGAAAAGGTAAAGCACAAGTAAAATAAAACTTCAACTTCAACATCTATTAGAACACTGTTTAGTTAAAAGAAATGACATACCTCTCTAAAGGGTTGTAGTTCTAGAAATATACTATTTTTTTTCAAAAGCCTGGGATAATTCCTTAAATAAATAACTTCAAAACATAAAAGCATTGCTCGCGTGCATTTCAGGTCGCTTCGTAAAAAATGGGGTGCGTGTTATACGGCGAATGTACCTAAAAATTAAAAAATGCAGCTACAGAAGGTGTAAAGGGGTGCTAAAAAGCGCTTGTAGTGCGCAGGATTTTACGTAGTAATTATTTTGTTAAATTATTTTCTCCCAATAAGGACTTCTTGATTCTTGGAATAAATACTTATTGATAATTTTGCACCCAAACTTTTGAATGATATATTCTATTTCTAATCTTCCTAATCTAATTTAAATAAGTTTTCAGCTAACTTTTTTTCAATAATTCACAGTCAATATTGCTTAAAGCAATAAATTGATACTTCACCTTTCCTCGGTCTGATTGCTCTCACAATTTTCTAATTATTGTTTGACATTGGATCATCCCTATGATAAACAGTGGCCAGGGTCATGGTCACAAACTCGTGGCCAGCGTTATTTGTATAGAGCCGGGATTTTGAATTCTGGTACCTCGATAGATCTGCCTTGTAAAAGGCTGATGCCCGTTAAGTCTTTACGTTTGCTTGGAATTGGAAGTTTGGAAAGTGGGGTGCCAGCTTATAAGTGTCATCCTCGTCACTTGACCAAGATTCAAAATTACGATTTTTATTTCCAATAGCCACCGCTTTGATTCATAGCGTGACGATATACACAGCGTGATCCATATTTTGTACATAGATACTAAAAACATGAAATACATGAAAATTTAACCTATAATGAAGCTTTTGAGGCATAATATATACTTTTCCCTGCCATCTTCTATTATTTCCTTATTAAATACATTCGTTCTGCGTTCTTTTTTTAAAAATTAAAGTATTGTTTGTAATAAAAAAATATACAAACAAATGTTAGAAGATTGAAATATTTCAATAAAATAAAGATATACCTTACGTGCTATCGCAACCTTTTGGCGACCGAAACACCTGGTTGCCAATTCAGCGCGAACGACACATAGGAAATCGGGGTTGCCAACTTGGAGAGTTATTAATAGATTGGGGCGAATGTGTTGCGATAGTACTTAAATACCAGATTTACGTACAATAATGTGAAGCAAAATGGTGTGCATTGATAATTTGCTTAAGTTTACCAATTTTTTAAAACTGTTGCAAATTTTCAGGATTTGGATTTTGTTGCGTCCGATTTGGTTGCTGGTATACTGCTCTATCGACAGAAATGCCATCGAGATTTTCGTTCTGAAAAGATTGAGTTACTAAGGGCGCCACCTATATTATCAGCAGGTAACTATTTTCTTTTTTTAATTACATATAATTCTCACTATTTTGAGAGTACTTATTTATTTGTTTTTGTGTAATCAATAAGAGCAATCTGGTCTGCTCCACTTACCTAAGGATTAATATTATTGAAATATTTGGCACACATTTGTTGTCTACTCTTCAGGCTGTCTTCGCCAAATGTTCGAGAGCCTTAACGTAACGCGGAACACATTTTCACGAGACTATGTCTGGTTAAAGTGTAGAGTAGCAGACCTCTGGGCAAAGTCAATTTTTTTGGTGACCGAGATCGGTCGCCAAGCAACTTAATTTAGCGATAGTTGTTTCGAGAATTTTCAAATTTCTCATTAATGTTTCTTTATTTTCATTGCAAAATTCCACTTTGCAAATTCTCGGAACACCTTTCGCTAAATTGTTTAGTGGCCGATTTAGGTCGCTGAAAAATTGCCGAATTCAAAAGGCTTCCTATTCTACATAAACCAGATATCCAATATACAAGTAATTTATTTTTCATTTTAATGCATAAAGGGGTAGCTCATGTAGCATACGGTATAAGAAAAAATGGATCAACTCAGACATAAAGGAGCGGTATGATAAAATATACCGCTGTACTTGCGTGTTAGCATCACAGCAGCAAAATTGGCGCCACGCGAATCGTGCAAAACAACAAAGATTCAAACGTTTTTTATATGAAAAAGAACTAATCAGTCAGATTATGGTGGAAAATGGCGCGATTCGCGGGGTGCCAATTTGGCTGCGGTGACGTTAATACGCAAGTACATATCTCTCTCGGACAAAGAAATATGTTATTTTGGGGTTTTTCATAAAAAACCGGATTACGGTCCTGTTCTTTAACATTACACGTGAAACGCCAACGGGCCCCCTCTTTTGTAGTACAAGGGTATTCTTTCGAGGTGACCGAATGGAATATTTCCCATCGTTTTTGTTATGGGTCGGGGGAAACGTGTGTTTAAAGCCGATGCCATTTCGGAACTGCCGTGTAAATAGGCTGATGCACTTTAAATTTATCGAAACTCTCATACTACACCAACGTGAAAAATTAAAGTTCGGAAGTAAAAGTATCTTCTCATTTTTGACCGACTGCAAAACTATTTCCCGCGTGTAAAAGATGTTTTTTTTTATTGGCCGCGGTCTTTTTTGAACCGATTTGGGTCTAAATCTTTTTGGGTGACGGTCCAACTTTTATTAAAGTCTCGTTTGTATAAATGCGTCCTTTTGTAAAAATAACAATCAATGGGATTTCAGATCTTTTTTTCCCTTTCTAGATGGGGAGGTTGGACGTATTCCCCCCCCCAATTTTAACCTGGATGTCTTAACAAAACAGATATTTTAAGGAGGTGTCTTTGGATGGCCTTGGTATTACCGAAACTTTTCATTGGGTGCTGTATCCCCCAACGTCCAAGTAAGTCAATTCTATGGCATCACATGATGAAAAATCTAGCATTTTAATGATGCTCATGTGGGAAATGTTTTAAAAATTCCTTGGGGGCTGTGGTAGCCTGGAGTTCATCTGAGCTCTTGTGGGGTTATTTAATGGGGGGTGAAACCTGGAAAGCCCCCGTTTAGGGGAAAAGGGGATATCGTACTAGGAGAATATATAAATATTTTTTTTAATTAAATTTAGTATTTTGTTTAGAAGTAGATCTCAAATTACTTTGGAAAAAAAGTTTTTGGGGCCAGCTTATATAATGATGATTCAGTGATGTAATATCGCAGTCAAAGCTTTGCAGTGACTGTACGTTACATTGGTCGAATGCGATATTGTGATTAAAAATTTGTATTGGTGTGGGGACGTAATGCTATTGGGGATTCCGTACTTGTGTGTTATTTGTTTTCTGTTAATTAATCAGTTGTAATTACTGAAGGTTTCCAGAATAAATTACGACTCACTCTTAAAGATCCTGCCTGATAATTGTATCACTGCTACTGGCATAGCTAGTTCTGAGTGAGCCTTCTATCAAAATTTCTTCGGGGCCCTTTTTTAGGTTTGAGTACCCTGTTAGTGGGACTGTAAATGCACATGTTGTGGCCTCTGCAGCTTGCGGGCCTTGTATCATTGATGCGAAGGTATCTACGCCTTTGATATTGACCATCCCTGCATTTAACTGACCATGCAATTACAAGCACTTAAGTTGTAAGAAAATTGTTTTTAAACTGTGTGTATGAGTATTTTTAAAAAGCGTATTTATTATTCTCTAAAGCAGGGGTGTTAAACTCAAAGACTAATTTGGGCCAGGAAAATAATGTTTGACTTTAGGTGGGTCGCAAAAACACAAAGTCAATAGTCTTGGAAACGTAGGTTTATTTCGAATAATACATTATGATAAACATAAAATCGAATTAAAAAAAAAATGTTTACATCCCGACACTGACATCCCTTTTCTGCTATTATCTTTACTATTTTGGAAGAAATTTTGTTCGCAGTGATTACTTTCGAAACTGAACAAAGGTGAGCGTCATTAATACTTTTTTAACAGGCGTCTTATTTCCTTTCATAAATGAAAATAACTGCTCTCAACGATAAATACTTCTAAACATGTTAATAATTTCATAAGCGAAGTCTCGAGTATTTTCAAACGTCGTTGTTAAATATTTGTAAAATTCAGGCACACCCACTTCAATGAATTTTGCTTTCAAATTTAAGTCGCACTGAATCTATTTGAATGTGGGTATAGAGTCTATATTTATTGAGAGAATCGAAGAAAACAAATAAAATTTATCTCCCAAAAAATTAAAATCTTTAAGTCTTGTTTCAAATTCACAGTTCTAAGGTTTGACACTTTTTCTGCTTATTTTTGAAACGCTGCAGAGTATCATCTAAACTTGATCTGTTGCAAGTCGGGAAATGCCATTTTTCAGTTTCGTTCCCCAACGAATTAACTTACATTTGAATTCTTTCATTATGTTAAACATGTTCGTAATGATCTGATCTTTCCTTTGCAACGATACATTTAAATCGGTTAAATCAGTGGTTCTTAAACTCTCTTTCAATCGCCACGGACCTCCTTTATACATCAGCCTGACATCGCGAACCCCCAAAAATTGGAATATCCTCCCTGATTCCTAACACATGACTGAGGGATTTAAAGATTGCCTCCGCTACTTACACGGAATTTTAACTTTTTTTTTCTTTTAAGAAAACAGTAAGCATCTGACATAGCATATTACATAGTAGTTTCAAACAATAAAAAATTAATATTTTTGATCGAAGTGCATTTTCTAGTAGAGTTTTTTAAATGGGGGCAATTTAGTGATCTAGTCTGGGATGTTTCAATTTGTCCACGACTCCTTTCAAAGTCTGTAAAAAAGGGAAATCCTAACATTAAATGAAGAACCTTCGTGGACCCCCTAGAAAAGTACTGCAAACCCCTGGGGGTCCACGGACCATAGTTACCGCTGGGTTAAGGTTTCCGACTACCTTAAAATCATTTTTTTTAATTGACAAATTTTTTTATGATTTTATTTTATAGGCCATCTTATTAGCTTTATAAAAATATCAAGTTTTTTTTATTTTTCAATTCACTGGAATGAAATTTATAGGTATTTTAGTAAAAGCGGATGCCATAACTTTACATAAGATGTCAAACTTTAAAATGTGTTTTACTCGAAGCGTGTTTTTTTTTTCGAAAAGCTTAAATGGGGACAGTGATTGCTCATTAAGTTTTTAAAGTTATTTGCTGAAATTTTTTGTGCATGTTCTGTATAACTGTAGAAGTGTTTTAACCTTCAAGATAAGAGATAAAGTGCTCTAGTTTTTGTAAAAATTAAAATATCTCTTATTCTGAAGGTCATTTCAAAAAGGAATAGCAAAATAACACATCGAAATTGAAAAATTGAGAATTAGTTCATTTACTATTTGTACAGAGCGGCCCCGTTTATGTAGATTTTTGTCAGTTTTTACCCATTTTTTCCTTTTTAGTAGAAATAATTTAATTTTATCTTCTTAATTTTAGCCTTTTTTTTCTTAAAATGTACTAAATAAATCTAAAAACCACAAAAATCTGCATATCTCCATTTTTTTTTTTTTAAAAAAAGCTGTCACAAGTAGTCGGTTACCTTAAGTGTTTAGTTATTTCATTTATGAAAGATAAATCTTGCAACCATATTGGATCGGGAAAAAGGCTTGTCTCTTGCTTTTTCAGTTTTTAAATACTGACATACTTCTTTCAAATCCCAGAACTGTTCGAGAATCAACTGCCAACTGTACTTGGAGCAACTGCGTAAACCAATAAGTGTAATATATGAATTAAGCAATAATCCTGTATATCCAATGAGTCTCATTTTTCGAGACCGAAATATTTTCTGTTACGTGCACCAATCCATACTAGAGTTGAAGAACTGAGACCCATATTATTGCACACTGGCTGTATAAAATTTACGCAAATCAATCGCTTTTCCAGTTAAATATTGTTAATTATTTAATAGGACATCTTACTAATTATCTATATTTGCAGCATTTCGTTCAACAATAAATTACTGTTAATTATTTAGCAGTTGAACATTTAATTCAACAATTTTTATCTATCAAAAAATCAGTAGCCTAACTTTTGATGTATTTTAGATATCATTTATGATTAGATACCGTATTTACCCAATTGTGGTATATTCAAAATAAACGTACGCATTTTGTTTAATAACTAAAAAGGAATATAATTTTAAAAAAATGTTTAACTTATTCTACCGATAATAGCTTTATTCTGCGTCGGTTTGTTATTTTATTATTTACTATTGTGTGCCGATGTATTGGCCGGGCCCCAAAAATGGTTGCTGTAAGCCTCTAGTTTGACTCCCTTGCTCTAAAGCTTAAATAAACTAAATTTTAAGAGTGTTATCTAAATTTTACGAACAAGAAAATCGTATCTATTACTGTGTATTGACCATTTATCTTTGTTAACCCAAAATCCTATGACTGGGATTTACTGTGTACTCATGTATCTTAATAAAAGTATTTTAAATCATTCCAGGTGTTGCTTTCACTGCCGCAAACATTCCAGCATCGTATTCGGTGACAACTGCTGTGGTTGCAACTTGGCTGGTCTCCAGGCAAGTACGGACCTCGAGTACGAGGATTTGGTGCACGTTAACTTCACAGACAAAGTGTTCGATGTTCCTTTCTTCGTCACGTACGACCATCCTACAAAAGCCGTGGTCATTACAGCCAGGGGCACCATGTCCATGGACGATGTCCTCACCGATCTTGCAGCAGCCTATGCTGCTGTTGATGAGCCAGAACTACCTCCTGGTTCGATGTGCCACGGTGGGATGTTGAGAGCCGCGAAAGAGATCAAAAATAAACTAGAGACCAATGGGATATTGGACGATGCTTTTCAGCAAAGACCCGATTATGATCTCATCATTACGGGTCACAGCTTAGGTATGTTATCAATGATGAGAATTACTTTGTCGTGCATTTTTTTTTTTTATAAAGAACATCGCTTTTCGATTGTGTTGATTAAATGTGTTTATGTGGCCCCTTATCCCTATCCGAGATTTATCATCTTAAGGTAAGTACGAGTTTTATCCTAGGCATCCAAGAGATCTTTTTGAAGTGGAGTTTGTTACCTTTGACGGAACACGTGACACTCCCTCTTCTGAAAACCGTAGCAATCTATTTGTTTTCGATAATTCTATCATTTCATCTTTTTTCCCCTTTTTTTTGCATTTAAAAAGACTATTTATGGGCCAAAAAAATTCCAAAAGTCATCTTAGGGGTTATTTAATTTTATTTAAAATAAATAAATAAGAGTTGTTGTAGAAATCAATACATAACCCCCCGGTCTACTCCCTAATTCTCTTTTAGTTTAGGGGTTTGAAATTACGAGGACCATCGACTGACCCGGAGGTTTTTTTTGTGTCACGTTAAGAACTAAAAACTGATAAGATGGGCACCTTTTAATTTGAAACCCCAATCTTCAAACCCACGCCCCTGACTGGAGGACTTGAGCCTTGATAAGTTGAACATGCATCTGTCCTCCAAAAGGTGTGTTTTTGTTGGGACCGTTTTGAAAACTTCGATTCCCCACAAAAAAAAATCACTCATCTACAACAACATTTTATTTTGAGCGTATCTTTCCGATTCTATAATCTTTTTCATTAGATCAGGGATTTCCAAAATCTATAAGGTATCCGACTACGTTCGGAACCGTGATTTTAAAAAAGCACATAAATGGATAATTTTCATGATATTTAGTGTCACTTAGATTAGAATACATGTATAAAATTATTTTAAGGACATTTTGACAAAAAAAAAATTATTTAAATACAATATTTTAGCAAAAAATTAACTTAGAACAATCTTTTTTCAAAATATTCTCCTTTTATAAAAAATGCTTCTAAAATAATATTTTGCTTATATAAATTAATACTTCTCCAGAGTCTGAACTATTTTTGAAAAATTCATATTATTTTCAGAGTTACAACCAATTGAAATAATTTTCGACGTTTTTTTCTTAAAATTTCTCCGTAACATGGTAAAACATGGATAAACCCACTTCTAAGTTATATATTTCAAAATTTTTAGTTGAGCCTCTGTACAGAGGTTTGAGCTATATACAGGTAAAATATTATTATAATAGAAGCATTTTTCACAAAAGAAGAATATTTTTGAAAGTTGGTCATTCTATGTTAACTTTTTGTCAAAATATTGCACTTAAATAATTTTTATTGTACTAATATTCTTAAAATAATTTTATATACATTTTCTAATTTAAGTGACACTCAATATCATAAATATTATCCATTTATACGCTTTTGCAAAATCGCGGCTCCGAAAGTAGTCGGATACCTTAACCTAAAGGCCTCACTAATTTTTCCCACAAAGTACTGAGGCCAAAAATCTAGTAATTTAATAATACCAACATACTTTTTTTTAAATCGCTCTCAAATGAAAAACGGTGCGGCATCGCTCTTTGGGTCTAACTACTTAAGAAATTTTAATCTCGTTTCTTAAATATTAATACAATTACAAATGTCGCTCCGCCCATCCGGTATAGTGGTGAGTGACGCTGCTGGTCCCTAGGGCCTGTTTGGGAAACCCCGGAAAGGCATGGATGGAAATGTATAGTGCTTTTGTGGCATGGGTTAAATAGCCGTCCAGCCGCAAGTCTCTCGTGAGGCTGGGGGAAAGGGAAGAGAAGTGGGAGGCCCCCTTTACCACCCTCGGGGAATTTGAGGTGGACCGGAAAAAATCTACTTCCCGCGGTCCCAAAAGGAAAAGGCTAATGACAGGCGTAAAAATCTAGCCCTTAGCCGCTTAAATTTTCGTGGACCTTGATCTGATGTTACTGTTAATCAGGTGGCATAAGTACCAACTCTAATGACGCCGAAATTTTTCAAAATCTCTTCCAGATTTTAAATTGTGGAGTTTGTATGGATATTTCTAAAGGAAAACATTTAAGCTCATCATTGATGAAATTTTAAGTCTTACGGTAAAATTCTATTTTAGCCCACCTTTGGCAAGGAGAAAAGCAAATTGTGCCCGCAACCATTTTTCTTTATTGGATTTCTATCCAATATAAAGATGATATTTCGCCAAATCGTCGAGATAATAAAGATAAGGCTCTGAAATAGAATCCAACCAAGTTTGACGTTGTCAGAATTGGATCAGTTGTATAAATTTATTCGTGGCTTTTGGTTCCACTTTCGAAACTATTAATCTGTGTAGGGGGTGAGACATGCAAAAACTATTTAGTGATCCAAATCAACTAATGAGCATTTGAAATTTCTGCTGATAATTTTTACTAGTTTAATTTGATCCCTACTTCAAAAATATTTATTTGTAAGTTATTTCTTTTTGGTGACTAGTGTAAGTTTTTTGAATAAATTTTATACCATTAGTTCCAATTAAAATGAAACATTGAAAACATTGCATTTCTTTTACAGGTGCTTCAATAGCTTCAATATTGACCTTACTTTTTCTACACCAATATCCCAATGTCAAGTGTTATGCATTCGCTCCAGCCCCCCCACTATGACCAAAGTAGCTTTGCCATCTTCATTCCGAAACATATTCACTGTGATTTATGGCAACGACATTGTTTGTTGCTTGAACTATGAAAATATTAAAGCGATGATGGTAGAAGTGTCGAAATGTGTGCAAGAATGTAAATTACCGAAGGTATTTTCGATTTCATTGACACGTATTATACCGTTGACCAATTTCTCGTCTAATTAAAAGGCATCGCCAAATGTCACGATATGCAGCCAATAGTGGAAACCATTCTCACACACGTTCAAATACAATAATAATAAAGCTGATAGCCTTTGGCGACATTTTTTTAATTGGCGGTCTTTTAATTTGGTGAAACTGGTCGACGATATAATACGCACCCAAAAATCTGATTTTGACTGGAATTCAATTTAAGAATCCCTATCAAAAAATACTCTTAATTTGTCCTTTGAATATACAAATAAGGAGAGGGGGATATATTATTTTCATAATATTGTATTTTTAAAAGATAATACCCTTTTTTTTTCTAACTTAATTTGCTTGACTCCAAACAAGCATTGTATTATTCATTTATTGAGATTATTTCTTTTAGAATTTCTTTCAATAAACACAATTCTAATTAATTTCAATGAATTGGAATGAATAATATTTATGTTCAACAAGAAAAGTGTATTTAAAGGTCATTTGTTGATTTAATTTTTCCTTTACTCTTCTCATTCATTTTAAACATCTTAAATTCGATTTTTTCAAATTCCAAATTAATATTACAACTCATTAATTTGTTATGACAGTCTGCTTGTTTTTCTACTTTACAGTCAAAAAATGCTGGGTTTTGTAGATATTTACTAAAATATATAGTGTCCTTTGTTAAACTTCCAGCAATTTTTTTTCTTGGAAACATTTTCTTTTAATTATAACATAATGATAAATTCTGTGCTTCCGATTTTGCCTTATTGTGATACAGCACTTCAAAATAAATTAGTTCTTAAACGATTTTCTTTCTCTAAGAGATGTTGTTTATGAATTTCAATTACTTATGGAATTTTTTGTTATAATGTTTTTTACAAAATTTAACATTCTTTAGTTCTTATTTTCTTTTAAAATTAATACTTTTATTTAAAAAATTAAAATATATTTTTAATTATAATTTGAACTAAACTATTTTAGTAACTGAAACTGTAATTTAGAAAATTCGTGACTCGCTTCATCAACTCTTTAAATCCCCCTCTCTTTTATATGAATTAGTAAGCAAGTTAAACATATGTGCTAATTCTTTAACTTCACATTTCAGTACAAAGTTTTTATGGCTCACGACGATGACGAAGACATGGTTACTGAAGAAAGACGTTGCAACAGCGAAGCTGGTTCTAAGAATTATGGGACCACTAATATGTCTGATGGGGAAACAGTAAGTAAATTTTAAATTTGCTATTACTGAAAAAAGTAAATATCATATTGGACCTTGTCTCCTTTATTGGATTGCGCATGCGTCACTGGATGTTAAAATAAAAGGCAAAAGCAGTTTCGTAATCGGATATAAACGTGATATAAAATCGAGGGGAGGGTGGTATTTTGAATTCATTACTAATTTTCTAAATGTAACAGTGGTGGCCGCAGTAGCCGAGTGGTCAAGGTATCGGATCGTTGCTGGCCGTGTCACGAGTTCGAGCCCAGTACCACTAAAGACCCGCCGTGTAGAGGACAGACGCACGTTAAATCTGCCCAGCTAAAACGTCCTCCCTTTGGGTTGGTGTGATGTTAGGAGAGGGGTGCCAGCTCAAGTGTCGTCCACGTCTTTTGACTATGGTTCAAAATTACGTATTCCGTCGCCAAAAGCCCTCGTGCAGCTGAACAGTGCGACGTTAATATGCACGCACTAAATGTAACAGTGATTGTATAACATTAAAGAGTAAATTTTTTATGAACCTAGATTCAAGATCCTAAACCCCCTCAGGGGGCTCACCTTCTTTAGGTGGGTACGGGTGTTACAATCCCGAGGTACCCTAGTGATCTTTTCCTTTTCCCAAGGGGTTTACTATCTTTGGTAAACACGGGTGTCACCCCGGGGTACCCCAGTGATCCTTCTCTATCTCCCTCCATCTTGTTATCCAATTTCTCCTTTTCTTCTTTTTCCATCCAGACCACAGACCTATGAATGTTTGGCGCAGTATAGCCAAAACTGGCTCTTGCGCCATAAAAACACCAAACTCAACTCAAGATCCTAAACATTTTATAGACTTTGATTCCTTGTTTCAGAGTGTCTCACTTTTAATTTTTTTTTTTATCCTACGCCAGGCTTAATCATAACTGCCATCAATCTTTGACAGACAGCCCGATGCAGTTCGGAAACGCACTAACGCTTCTGCGTTACTGATTCCGGAACTAGAGACCAAATGGTCTTCGCACATGTCTCGAGTATCGGAGGCGTAACGAAGAATATTAGGGTCCCCTTTCAAAGCCATGTTTTGGAACAAAGCCGTACTGGGCGTCAATCAGACAGTGAGCCCTCTAGAATCTTGGCCCTTCATCCGCGATTACAGGACCTCTTTTACGCTTAGGAAAGTTAGGCACGTGCCTAAGGAGCAAAAAAAATAGAATGAGAAAAAAAAAAAGAGAAAATTAAAATAGCAGAGAACGAACCACCGTCTAGCGAATCATGTATGCGTTGTTTGTGTATGTGCGTGGAACTATGGAAAACATCTACAATGGAAAATGAAAAGCTTAACAGTTTGAGGTTGCTATACACTCAAAATATTTTAACGTAAATTGATTACAATTATGTTCCCGTAGCGCGCACGAATTTTCAAGGGGGATCGGGGTCGAAACTTCACCATTCTTGTATCATGCTTCTTTTGATTTTGTCGATTTTCGGAACAAAACACAGTAAAAAAACTAATTATTGAATAAATAATTAGCATTAATTAATAAAATTAATCATTATTCCAAAATTTAAATTTTACGTACTATATACTTAGATTTTAATCAATCGGGAAAAAATCAATGGCTTTTGGGGTGGGTGGTGCCCCCTTTGGCTCCACTGATGATTCATTAATGATTTTTGAAATCATTAAAGCTCTAAGAAAGCTTTTATGGTACAATGATAGTGATTCAAGAAGGAATAAGGATGTGTAAAAGTAAGAGATGGTAAAGTGATAAGCGATGATAATTAATAAGTTGATAGCATTTCGTACAGTAATCTATACTCTATGCTATAGTTGCAAACGATTTCATTAGTTTACTATGCCAATTCACAAAAGGGTGGGTGGTCCATGATACCAAATGGTAAGTAATGGCCAAACATCATGCCACTATCCTTTCTTTATGATGCTGATTGCCAGTCCGGGATACGGTGGTTCATAGTAGCTGGATTAGGGAAAGACTGCCCAAAGAGCAAAAACAAAAAGGGAAAAAAAGTAAGAGTTAAGGGAAAATTTCTCTCTAACAAAAACTAGCGAAATAAGAACTGAAGGAGGAGGTGGAGCTCTGGAAATAGTAGGGGAAAGGTGTAAGAATTTTAAGTGCCTAGGTCGCCAGGGAGGTTAAAACAGCCCTGCGCGATGTAGGGTGAACGTTACGCCATGTGTAGTATCACATGAAGGACAAGCTGGAAAATCTACTCAACGAAATCTTCGAACCTGTGTTTGTTTCGTGAGGTAGTCTTTTTTAATTTTAATTCAAAAGTTAGCAACACAGACAGATCTCAAGGAAAGGGACTTTTCAATAAGAATCTCCAACTCTTCCTCCTTAGAGAATTAAGAGGGCTGCACAGGGGGACAAAGCCGCTAAGCGAGAACAGTGGATACTGTAACGTCGTCAGTCATTCGTACACAAGAAAATTTGTCACAGCCATATTTAAAAAATTTAAATAGTATTTAATAGATTCAAAAATATTCATTAAATAGGCCAAAGCCGGGCGGACAGTCTTTATCACGCGAGGTCAATCCTTATTCCGCAAGGCACTCGACAATCCCTGGCTTTTCCGGGCTCCTGTTTACTCCATGGCTCTATCTCTCCAAGTTTCTTCTCTCTCCGTTCGTTCAAGTCTCTTTCAAGTTTTCCTTCTCGTCCGTTTTTCTCCAAAATTCACCCCTTTTAAACACCAGGGGCGGGTCCACCACACGCCCCTCGTTTTCCTCATTGGCAGGTCAAAAAAGAAAAGGGTCTGCCCTCGTCTTCCTCATTGGCAGGTCAAAAAAGGGCTGCCCTCGTCCCCGGGCCACCTTCGTCTCTCATTTGCGCGGCAAACACAAACACATTCCCCGTCCGTCGGAATCCCAAAGGGGGCCATAACTCTCATCTATTCATCTCACACCTGGGCCTCACAGCCCCACTCTCATTGCATCGACTTGCATACAGGCCTCGCCTATTCAAGACTTTCATAAAGGAATGCCTATTGACACTGGCATTCCTTAGCCATTGTAAATTCTAGACCAGATGTCTGCGCTTGTCCGAGGCCAGACAACAAACAATGACCCCATGGCCACCTGCACTTGTCTCCCAACAGCTGTTTGGGGATGAATAGATATAGTGACTTCAGAAGAATTGACAGGGTGGGGTTCAACCCAATCGAAGACGTCACAATACCAAGAGTAGGCGACTGGCATCATCCCCTCCCCTTCAGGAGGAAAGCCTTCGAGTAATGAATAGTGCGACGTTAATATTCACTCACACACTCGCTCAGTAGGATTCAGCTCGAGCAGCGGGATTCAAATTTAGAACACATTCGAAAACAAAATTGCTCCCATGTTTATATAAACAAATGTGGTTATAATCCCTGTATCCTTCTATCGTTCTGTGTTCTTAAAATTCAGAACCAATCTATAAATGCGCAATTCCTTGTCCTAAAATATAAAATTAAAAATACATAATAAGTGAATATCACAGTGGTCTCCGAAATGAGGTACATAAAGTGATACTTGGGGATACGCCAAAGAAGTAGATTCAGGATTACATGTGTGTATGATAATGAACCACACTCGTAGTAAAATTTCAAAAGACATTTAAAAAAATTGCTGCAATAAATCTATGCTAACCATTATCTAAGTGTTTGATAATGGTTCTGTTATAGTAATAAAATTCTGATACTACGCGTTTTTTTTTCTGAAAAAAAAGTGTTTATAAAAATAATTGATGAATTATATTTAATATGGTATTCTAAAATGGTTCTCTATGGTGTTTAGTAAAAATTTTGTTCTTATTTACAGAAAGAAAGTGGCGTGCTTATAAATGTCGAAAAAACCTGTGAATCTCCTTACGTTACTGAAAGTGTTTATATTGCTGGTACAATATTACATATATGGAGAACGGAAGAAGGGTTAGTACCATTCATGTTTTTTTCAATTTCCTTGCAGTTGATTCTTTGCTGAATTGTGGATTTTAATTACAGAAAATCCAATTATCTTATAAGAATTATTTTGATTTTTATTCGTAAAACTTATTTTCTAATAGACTTTTTTCGAGGCTTTATTCATACGAATTCTTTACATTTTTTTTGTATAAAAATTACTTTTATTTGTTGTTGGTGTGGGAAATTTGGAATCCTTAATTTAAAAAACTAAGCTTACAAAAAAGTTTTAGCTGTAATACATCCGCAAATTACGTATTTACTTTCCTTTGAAGCACTAGTACAAGGTTCTTCTTCCCCCTTTCGGTTGAAAAATAGAACGCCTGTCGAACTTGCCTTGTGGAATTGTTACTTTCAACCGAATTTCTGTTTTACAAAATAGCGAGGGAATTAATCCCAAAATCATTTACCCCTACCAAATGATAAATGAGGAAAACATAAAATTTACTAACAAAAACATATTTTCTGGGAATTTTTGGATTAAACTACGAAAGAAATATTTTTTATATATAATATTTACTTGAAGATGGTGCTGTACAAGCTGATCATATGAAAAGGAAAAATATGTGTTCTTTAGTAGCACGGCATTACCTAGAACCTTTATACTAATCTCTCGTTATAATCATTACTAGAGCTCATGTATGATCTGAAATAAAATGATTTACAATATTTAGATAAATCTAATTAATTCATGTTCCACAACTTTAAAAGACACTCGTCAAACACACTTTCTTCAAATCAAAAGACGTTGCCAAATGCCGCGATGTGGAGCCAATCGAGGAAAACCATCCCTGCGTGTTTCAAAACAATGATGATTTTTTCTTTCAAATTGGGCTGTGGATTTGTAGTTATCGTTGCAGACCTAGTTCATTCTCCCATAGCTGGTATCACTTTTTAGTGTGGCACCATATAGGTGGATACAGATTCCCCAAATGTAAATTTGACGCCCTGTTTCCTCCCCAGAGTGAGGCACCTGAGCTTTGACGATGCGAAATTGTACTGGGAATTTAATTTTGCCGAGAGCATCCAAGCCAAGCAAGCACTCAAGGGATCTTTAACATGCCGCATAGTCCAATAACATGGATGCTGTCGATTTTTTTATTTGTTTACATAAAGGAAATCCACCGACTTCTTACGTTAAATGCACGTTAAATCTTTCGAGATACAAAATCCTCATGTTGGCTCTCTGTGGACATTGAAAGAGAGCTAAGTGTCCTTTAATTGTAGTACAGAACTACGAGACCCGTCCTCAAAAACCCGGGTTTTGTAGTGTGACATAAATAACAATCAAATGTTTTTTCTTTAGTAGTCGCTCCTGCTTTTACCAGTGAAGAGCTTAATTTTAAAAAAATATTGGGTCGGTATTCCTTATCGCCGGCGGAAGCGATAAAGTCACCAAAAGTGGTACAAGCGACGCCAAACAGAGTATTCCCGCTGGTAACTGTAAGAAGCTTCGAATCGGGTACCTTTCGTTCCAAACACCAGTACTTTATCGATCACGCCAAAACGATCGTCTTCGCGTAATGTCCAAGTACTGGTTTTTATTTAAATACCACTACACTATTCTCCTACCAGTGAGGTGGATAGGCGAACGATTTTTCTTTGTTTCTGTGAGAGAGCGTGTTTATTTATTTAATTTGTTTTATTTATTTTATATTTTTTCTTTCGTCTTATTATTTATTTTTCTTGCGGTAGATGGCGCCATGACAGTTCAGAAAGTTGCGTTTTCTTCTTACATTCGTGACCGAAGTAAGATTCAAACCGGGCACCTTTCGTTCCGAACGCTAGTACTTTATCGATCACGCCAAAACGATCGTCTTCGCGTGATGTCTAAGTACTGGTTTTTTAGATACAGCTACATAACCTTTTACCACCACATTTTCCTAACAAGTCACGTTCTTTTCTTTGAACAGTAACGTTTTTTTCATAATACATCAAAAATAGATGAAACACCAATGAGAACTAACATTTATAACATTTCTTTATGTGTATATTGTGTGTTATCGCCAATATAAAGCTTGCTTGGTGAGATTTGCGCCGGCGAAGGGGAAAAGTACCGAATATTGTGCTAATGAAAAATTTCTTTTCAATATTGTATTGAATATTGATGTGTGTATGTGTTTTTCAATAACAACTTGGCGGCTTAAACTATTCTTTGCGAAAAGAGATAATAGTACATAGTTGAGATAACTCGCCAAGTTGGCACCCCAAATTCGCATGTGTCGTATGCTCTGAATTGGCAATCAAGTGCTTCGTTTCATATAATGTCGCCAATACGGTTGCGATGATGCGTAAGTACCGAGATTATTTCTTTTTTTGTCTGTGCTTTCTTTTTGGCTTTTTATTTATTGTCACTTCATTTCTAGATATCGGTTGAAAATCTCCAAAGCCGAAGAATATAGACCTCTTTCATTCCGTCCCAGATTGGTTATAGATCATTTTCCACAATTCATGCAAGCCACTCTCAATCAATTGGGAAAAACTCCAACTCTTACAGCTTCTTCCTTACCCATGCCAGGAAGAGAGGTAAAGTTACATATTCATAATTTTTTTTTGGTTCTTAATGTATTATACCAGAGATGGGGAACCCACGGCCTCTGTGAGTTTCTTTTGAGTCCTTCATGAAAGCCAGCACTTATGATAATTGATATTTAATTATATAGATCTCAACAATTTGCAAATCAATGGAATTAAATAAAGTATGACATGAATGTGTATATATTTTTCAACGACTAATTGTGGGAGTAGCCAATTGTACATTTCAAATGTTAGAACACCACTTGTTGTAACACGGCAACACTACCAGATATGGTATATGATCTCTACAAAAAAAACCAGCAACCCTATTTTCTTATTATTGTTGTAAATGATTGCATGCACGTTAAAACGTTTTTTTTTTTCTGCTGCATTAATGGCAGATTTCCGCATGAAGTGTTTTATAAGTTTCTGTTGATAGAGATACAACTACTATGTTTTAAATAGGACTCTTGTGATTTGTTCGGCATCAAGCATTCATACTTAATAAAAATTTAATAATTTTATGACATAAATCACATTAGTTATTATTTTGTTATAAGTTTTTACCCTTATATGAATACAAAAATATTTTATATTGCAACTTTTTATGTCAAGCAATAAATAAGAATTGAAAAAATTTTTTGTAATATTTCTATATAATACATCAGTGTTAGAAGTATATAAAAACTATAATAATTTCATAAAAGTCGTATTTATAGGTACATCAACCTATGCGGCCTCCTATATTACTACTTAGTTTACATGTGGCCTCTAAAGTTAGAAAGGTTTCTCACCTCTATTATACCGTCGACTGATTTCGCCATCCATCGTTATATTTCTGTGTCTGAACATGCGCTGGAACGGTTTCCACTATTGGCTGTATATCGCTGCATTTGGCGATGTCTTTTGATTTGATGAAATTGGTGTGCCATTTATTTCCCATTTTAAGGGGAGTTGGAAACCTTTCTCTATATATATACTGACAATGTTAAATTGGCTGTTTTCGATGTACCTTTTCTCAAAATCTGTTATATGTACATGCTTGAAATTTTTCATACAATTAAAGTGCACCTTCCTCATTATACTGAAATGAGCTTTTAGCTGATTTTGAATTTTTTAATAATTTATAACATATTTTATGAAACTTTGCGAAATTTGACCCAATTTTTACATAAAAAATATGTAAAAAAATAAATTTTTGAGTTTTTTACAAAAAGCTCATTTTAGTATATATAAGTGATCATTATAAATATATCTTAAAAAATTTACATACCTATGAACAGTAGTTTCTTAGAAAAGGTACATCGAACATCAAAATTTATTTTAATATATACAGTGAGGCGTCTAATCGGCTAGGAAATAAAAAAATAAAAGGCTCAATTTACAATAAAAGATACATGTTTTGATTTATATCAGACGTTCAACTTTTAAGCAAAAACGAAGTACTTTGTTTACATTGCTCGCGCCATTCAAATGGTTGTGGACCAGTTTCAATGATTATTTAAAAATAAGTTTTAAGGACTTCTAATTACCCTAGAGGTTAAAGTAAGGTATTTTTAGAAAGGTCAAGATCTATACAATTTGAAAATGTAAAAATCCCAAATTGTCAAAAAAAATCAGAGATTTTAGCTTTCCAACTCCCCTATGAATTATTGAGTTTCAGTTTTGATTATTGTTCAATTTTCTCCAGTTTTTTTTTACTTTATATTATTTATGTGAGTTTGAGAGTTTTTTTAATAGTTATGATGGTTCATATTTATACTTATTTGTATAATCTGCTTGCTAATTTATTTGTTAATAAATCCAAATAATGATGTTTCCACAATGTGTAATTCAGTTATAGTGCTCAATCCTTTTTCTTTTTTAATTATCAATATTTTTATTTTACAGTCGTAATATGCAGGCAATTGCTCAGATCAACAGATGTGGGAGAAAAAAATCAACTGTGGAAACAAACTTTGCAGTGATAAAACTTCTTCCTCTTTAATTTCTGTATTAACATATCTGTGATTTTATTTCAAGCAACAATATCTTAGAATACCGAATTTGATCTTTTTTTTTAATTTCCAAACACAAGTGGTTGTTTTTGTGTCCATGTATTGTGCTTTTTAATTAATCGCACCTGTTTTATAGAATTATGAATAACGAATTGCCAATTGCAACATATCAGTGGAATATGTAGAGTAGTGAAAAGTTTTGAAGACAATGAAAGAAAATGCTGAAAGATATTGTAAAATTGTAAAGATTTATAAAGCAGAATATGTATTTATTTTTAGAAAATTGATATATGTGTAAATAAGAGATACATAGTTTATTTTAAAAATGTTGTTGCAAACTGTTTTAGAAAATTGGAATAATAACTATTAAATTTAAAAATCTATTTTAGAAATGCCAAATATGAAATATTGAGGTTGAAATATATATAAATATATATAGTTAAAAAATTAAAAATTGTATTTTTTCATTCCTAAAAATATAATCATATAAATATATTTATCATGTATGTGGGAATATGTATATGTTATGTTATACAAATTAATATATATATTCTCACTTTGTAATTTAAAAATGGTTGTGAACTTGATTTGGAGTATTTTTGAAAATTAAGGTATTAAACATAAAGTAAAACTTATTTTTAAAGATGTAAATATAAAAAATATACAAAAGATGCATTTATTTTCCCCTGTATAAATTTATAAGCAGTTTCTATTAAAAATGTTTTTTGAACTGGATTCATGAAGCAATTTGGAATAAAATTCGTTAAAAATTTTAGACAATTTAATATGTTTAATATAAATTCAGAAATTTTTGTGTTAAATTCTTAATTACATTTTAATCAGATAAGTACTGTTTTTTTTTTAAATTTGAGCTAATTTGTAATATGTGAGTTAAAAGATAAATGTATATTTTTTCCAGAAGCACACAAGAGCTTAGAGAAATGAAAAGCTATGACAGCTTTGTTAAATGCAGTGTTTAATATAAATTATATTTATTTTAAAGCATTAAATTAATTCCAAATATGTTTTTGATGGAAATATTACTTAATACTTAACTTTAATTTGTTTTATTTTCCTGTAACTATTCCACATACATTATAAACTCTTAGTCATATATTATGAATTAAACACCAAATTACACCAAACACTGATCCTGTGCTGTTATGTTTTTGTATATAGAATAGTAAAGTATTGTATAATTTGTGGCGAGGAAATCTTTGGATTGTATTGGAAGCTCATCTTTGGATTGCATATATAAAATATTTATTAAATGTTATTTAATATATGACATAGCATTTTTATACTATGGTGTATTAATCTGTCGTTTTTGCCTTGTATCTCATGTTTATAAAAAGTTTTATAATTTATAAAAATCGTGATTTTAAAATTTTTGCATTCATAATACCATTGATGGTTTCAATTGTGTGTGCATATTCGTCTGCTCTTTTGTATTACATTCCTGTAACTATGTGAATTAAAATCATATAGTGATTGGTTCCTATAATATCTGCATTCCAGTACTTATGTATTTGTGGATTTCATCTTTCCCTTTTATAAATTAATGTGTCTTTTTCATTTTGTTCAGGTGAACTACGTTTACTTGTCATTGGAATATTCAAATGTCAATAAATATATCAAGTAACCTTTTTAATCACAGTCTATGAAAACATGCTTATTCCTAAATTTGCATAATTATGCTTCAAATCAGAAATGCTGAAGAAATTATTTTATCCAAAAATAAAATTCCCAATTTTAAGGAGTGGTTATAATTTTTCACTCTTCCAATTTTTTTAAAAATTGCATTCGTCTTTATTATGTCATTGGATAGTTGATATATTAAAATAATTGTGTGATAATAATAAAAGAGTGCCGATTTAAGCTGATTTCGGCCCTTGGCACTGGTGGATCGAAATTTATAACCAGAAAATCTGGTTAAGTCCAGCTTATCCGGAGCGCCCAGGGGATGAACCGGAACTGTTAATGAACTACATGGATGTGGATATGGCGTGAAGTGAGAATCTATTTAAGGTTTATTCCACGCCATATATAAATAGTAAAAATGAATGATAAAAAAGGTTAACATATTTTTAATTTACAGAATTATAGAATATCATAAGAATTACTAATTACTTAAGTTGAAACATGGAAATTGAATAAAGGGAAAGCACGTCTTTCCTCGTGCGAGTCAGAGAGAGAAGTTAGAGCGAGTGTCCGTTCATATTAGTTCACTTCTCTCTGCTCGCCAGTTGGTTCCAGTTAAGAGGAATAGGTGGGTGCCGAGGCACGCCAAAGTGGATAATTTTGAAGGAGATATAAACTACACACAATTCAGTTAAAAGGAGTGAAATGAATACAGTTTCAACTGTTCATAACTCACAATCCCATAAATTTAATACAATTTAAATAAACTCCACGATGAATGTAAGTAGCAATAACTCTATTTTACTCTTTAGAAAGAAAAAGAAATTTTAAAACATCAGAATTATAACAAATTTGTTTTCAGTGGTTCAATCACAAATTTTAAGGCTGTTTTCGCCATATACACAAGAGCGTGAACTTAACGCGGAGCACATTTTCGGACAGAAAAAATGCCTGAATTTTTTTACAAGAATTAGTGACATTGTAATCCATGCATTTGTTTATAATATAGGGTTTTTAAAATTTCGAAATATTTCATAAATAATTGGTTTTTCCTTTCAACACGTAAAGGGTATCTCCTTTAGCATTACGGTATAGGAGAAAAATTACGAAACACATTTTATAAAAGAAAAAATGTGTCATCTCGAATAAAAATGAGTAGTATGATAAAATAAGTGATTCTCTACAGGATAGTGAAGCCAGAATATAATAATGTTTGAGTACTTTTATTTGAAAAAAGTATTCTGAATTAGGGTCCTATTCTTTAACATTAGCCGAAAACAGCCTTAATGCAGTTGAATAAAATTTATTAGTTTTGGAATTGTTAGATCTGAACAATTAATTTATTTATTGTATTTGAAATTATAATGGTTCAACAATTGAAAATTGGAAACATCTGTTATGTTACGATTAAATATGATAAATCAGTGTAAGCAAATATGTTAACATATTGATGTTTTCATTATTCATTAATGTTCATATGTATTTTTTCACTGTTTTGACCAGAATTTCTTTTTAAAGAATTGATTAATTAGTGATATCTGCACTTTTCGAGAGAAAAACTGCTAGAATGTGTCTCAACACACAGACTGTAGAGTAGTATTAATAAGCAAATACATTTTTGATGCTTTTTAATGAAACTTTTTCATTCAATATACTGGGATATGAAAGTTTTCATCATGCTATTAATTCAACTTTATTTGTCCTGAGGAATTACGTAATATATATTAACTCATAAAATTCATATTGCATTAAAATTCAATTTTGTAGTGTTGTGTTTTATTTAATTTATAGAAACAGTTTTTATAATTGCTTGAATTGATAAGTTTCTTACACAAATACCTATTTAAAGTATTTTTATTAAAAAATCTATTGTATTGAATTGTGTTTTAAAAAGTTGTTGACCTAATGGAAAAACTTGTTTTAATTTTTGTACTTATTCTTAATATTCAAATATTTAATTTCAATTTAAAACACTAGAATAATTTTTGCCAACTTATATTTTTATAACTTATTTTTTATAGAATTAGATTGTTTTTTTTTGTGTTAATTGAAATAAGTGTAAATATGTCCTCATACGTATTTTTGTGATGTTAAATTTTATTTATTTTCATTTTTATCCATGTATAGTTACTTAAAAGGTGTATACTGCTTCTGTAATTAATTTTATGCAGTTTGCTTTATTTCCCCCAAAGAAAAATGGATCTTTACTTAAGTTTATTTTTAGATATTTTTATAAATTGCAAATTAAGAATATTTTAAGAGTATTAGATGTAATTATATAGTGAGTTTTTTATGTAACTGGTATTTAAAAAGCAAATGCTCTATTTAACATTTAAAAATTATGGCTTTTTGTAAAATTATTTAAAACTATATTCATTTTTGATACATAATTTAATTTGTAATTTTTAAATTAATGTAAATACACCTCTGTGAGATCTCAAAATGGGAAATGAAATATGTTGTGAATCTATATTAATTAGTTATTTCATAACCCTTCTTTATATATAAAAATACTTTTTAATGAATAATTTTTTTACTGCAGAAAATTTGAATCTGCAAAAAATATTGTTATACCATGACATTGGGTTGTGTATTAGCATGTTTTGCATGAAAATTGGTACTGTGATAATATTTGAGAACAAAATATTTTTTTTATAATTTTGTCTTTAAAATTACCGAGAACAGTTTGTTCTTCTGGACTTGTATAAAGTGTTTCTAAATCATTAAGTTTTTTTTTTCATTCGTGGATAATTAGAGAGAACAGCATATTCTGTCAATGTTGTTTAGATATGTAAGTGACGCTCTTTTACGTTAAATAAATGTTGGATGTTTTTGTTTTTTTCTTGTGTTTTTATTTTCGTCTTAATTTTTTTCAATCACGTTCACTTTAAGAGGTTATAGTACGATTTTACTTTCGTTTTTATTCATATCCAGTGCCAAATTAAAACTTTAAAAAATAAACTAACTAGTTTGTCTACATTTAAAATGTTACGGCTATTTTTTTTCTATTACGCCAAAAGCTTTAATATTGTTTCTAACTATTGATAATAATACACTCATGGACAAAAAAATTAGCGCATCAAGAAGGAGTCGTCAAAATGAAACGAAATTTTACGTAATGATTAGAAAATCAAAGAAAAAGGCAAAAGAACGGAAGACTTAATACTCTGTTGAACCCCCTCTAGTGCTAATGCACGATATGACACGATCGGGCATTGAGGCATACAAATTTTGTATGATGTCTTGAGACATTTCGTTCTATATTTGCTGTAACCTTGCCTCAAATTCATTCAAACTCGTAGGATGCCCAACTCGTCGGAAACAGCCTTAAGCATCACGTCTTACTTTCCATACTGAAGTAATAGCCCAAAACGGTAAGTAGCTAACGAGGCCGTATCAGAAGAAAACAAAATGCAAAGTGTACTATTAAAAATTTGATTGAATTATTTTTTAAGCCTTAAAATTAATAAGACTAAAAAATTAACGTAAAATACTAATTTTTAAAGATTTAGTTTCCTTGTTGATGAAGATATAGGGTTTTAGGGGCCACTACTCAATTTTTTAGATATTTTCAATTGAAGATGCACACAATTCAATAGTTAAATTCAGTTCTGTAGCAAACGATTGCACGTAATGGGTTTAGCGTAACAGCAACGGATCTGTGTTCCTCGTCGTTAGGAGCCGGGTTCGAATCCGTGGAGGGTGAATAGCCTTTTTTTTTGTCTATTACATATAAAGATATATAATGGAGTTTAAATAAATTGGAAGTGAAATGTCTAATGCGTAGAGGCTTTGTATTTGTCATTATTCGTATAAGTACAGAATAATTATTACAAAGCAATAAAAGTATTTAGCAAGAACAGGAGAAATCCCTTTAACTGCTAAATAATCGAGCCTGGAAACAATAAATTGTGAATTGATTGATTGAATATTAACGTCGTACTGTTCAGCTACTCGAGGGCTTTTGGCGACGGACCACGTAATTTTGAACCATGGTCAAGTGACGTGGACGACACCTGAGCTGGCACCCCCTCTCCTAACTACCACACCACCACACCTACGGGAGGACGTTTCAGCTCTCAACAGATTTAACGTGCATTGCTGCCCTACACGGCAGGTCTTTAATGGTACTGGGCTCGAAATCGTGACAAGGCAAGCCACGATCCGATACCTATACCACTCGGCTACCGCGGCCACAAAATAAATTGTGAAAGGAAACAACAAATAAAACATTTATCAGATTAACAGAATTAGAATAAAAAATTTTTCCCTTCATTGTGCCCATACAATGGTGAAACCTATCATAAAAGCAAATGAAACATAATTTCGAAAAGCATCTCGCGCATCGAATTAGTGCATAGGCATCTGCTGCGTTGTATTTCGAGTGAATTGCACCTTCAACTGCAAGTATCTAAACAATTATTGAGTAGTGAGCACCTATAGCCATATATCTTCATCAACAGGGAAACTAAATCTACCATCGTACAAAATTTGTACTAAATCCGTGACCCTAAGACCTTGCACTCTCCTTGCAAGCTCAAAGTTCTCTCGTTGGCGTGGTGTGGATAATTGGAGAGAGGAAAATAGTAGAAAAATTTAATTCCAAAGAAAATTCATTATTATATATTTCGTGCTCAGGAATCAAATGAGAAGCATTTGGTTTCAGAAGGGAAAAGTAGAATTCCACAGGATTACAAAACATCACGTTCACGAATTCAAAATGGTAGACGGAAGCTTTATATAAACCGTGTTTATTTCATCGAATCTTATTCTTTGATGAATGAAATGATCCTGTCCTCAAAATGTACGGAAAACTCAAGGCTGTAAATAATAATTCTACTTAAAAAAATGTTGATGACATGTCACTAACAAACATAAGCGCTTTTTTTTTTTTTTAAGATTTTCAAAAAGTTTCATTAAAAGAGAAGACTGCTTAACATTCAAAGTAATTTAGGAGACAATATTAATTTTTCTGCAGGAAGAAAAGAAAAATTTTAATTTATAGAGAATAATATCTACCTTGAAGCATAGTTCACGTCCTTGAGTATTTTCTATTGATGATTGTAGAGCGCATTTCTTATCTAAATATTATGCGGATGTTTTGTATATAGATCAAGGTTAATTACTTCTCTGTGCCGCTTGACTTTCGCGGACTACAAAAGGAAAAAAAATTCCACTATCTTCAGTCGATACGTGTGATGGATCGATTAGCGAGAGTCCATTTTCGCCAAGCTGAGCCAAATATTTGTGATAGTTTATGAATATACAATGGTTATCATAAAGGAAAAATCACAAAAATGAAGATAAATCAAAAAGTTATGCGCAGTGAGTGAGTGAATATTAACGTCGCACTGTTCAGCTACAGGAGGGCATTTGGCGACGGACCTCGTAATTTTGAACCATGGTCAAGTGACGAGGACAACACCTGAGCTGGCATCCCCTCTCCTAACCACCACACCAACGGGAGGAAGTTTGAGATCTCGACAGATTTAACGTGCATCGCTGCCCTACACGGCGGGTCTTTAGTGGTATTGGGCTCGAACTCACATGACATGTCTGCCATGATCCGATACCTTGACCACTGGGCTACCGCAGCCCCAAAGTTATACGAAGAATTTAATGAAACTTACAGACATTATACAACACATAGGAAGGTATACAAATAGCATATAAAGAAATCACCAGACAATTATGGTGTATAGAAATTAGCATATGTATACAATGAACAAATCGGAAGGATGAGTTAGGTAAAGAAAAAGTACCTTTATTTTGGGAATGACCCCCCGGGAAGCAATACAGCGCAGCGATGTGTGATGTTCTCAATTATGCGGACTATTAATTCTGTAGGAAGTGTGAGCCATTGATCTTCCACGGCAATTAAAAGCGTGCCTAGGGTCCTAGGAGGGGTATTGAGAACAGCTACATATCGTCCTAGAGCGTCTCAAACATGCTCGATAGGGTCTCTGCTTGCGCTGAATTTTTCCTGCTCAAGATGGCTATCCACTATGCGAGCCCTGTGTGGTCTCGCATTATCATCCTATAACACGAAAGCATCATCTATTGCCCCGGCAAAAGGGCGCACATAAGCATCCAGGATGTCATCCCTATAGGTATGAGCATTAATATTTCCATGGGGAAAAGACATGAAGTTTTGTTCGTCCACTCAAAGAGATACCATCCCAAACACAGACACTGCTTGATCCATATGCATCTCTTTCACGGATGTTCTGGAGAGCTGTTTCCTCCAAATGAGACTTTCGAGGCTAAGCAATGACTCATCCGTAAAGAGAACAGCTATCCATTGATCATTTCGTGTCCACTGCGAACGTTCCCACCTATGGCATGGCGTGAGCGAGACTCAAATGGCTGGTCTCCTCACATAAAGACCTCGTTGGTGAAGCTTTCTCTCGACAAGCACATGGTTAACCTTGGGAATAACAACCTTCTGGAAGCTTGCCGCGGGGAGAGGGAGGGTCTGGAGTTAGGGTTCTATTCTTTCGTTCGCATAATGACAAATATCGGTTATCGGCACTCGTGGTAGAGTGTGGTCGCCCTTGGCTGAACCTCCTGGATGCCAAATCCGTGGTTGGAAATTGTTGTCAAAGTCTATGAATCACAGACGGACTCGCATTCAGTCGTCTATCCACTTCTATCTGACTTTGTCTCCCAATTGTCTCTGTTTCTGACTTTGCCTCTAGTCTCCCAATATCTCGCCATCGTAGTTCTTCGGTTAAAGGATGCCTGGAGAGAGTTCATTATTACAATTTCACTATACCAGATTTCTAATCTCAGACACACATCGACAATTGCCGCCTTGCTGTGAGAGATCCATTTTTATGCTCATCGCAAAAGTCGTATTCCGTCTGCATTGCCGCTATTTTGCATATTATAATATCGATTAAAGAGAGAGATCTCATTATTTACGAACATATTCAAATTTCATTGAGACTGGCTTGTTTTGAGGCGAGTTATCGCAATTTTTATAATTTTTCCTAAATTTATGATAATTAGTGTAAATCTGTGTTATCAAGACTTAAATCTATGAGTGAAGAAAAGAGAAAGAAGATACCAAACTCCGAAGGGTTAAAAGAGAGAAATCTCTTAGGAATTATACGTGGGTGCGTCAAACATATTTGACGAAGAAAGAAAATACCATGGGTTGACTTATTGTTTATTAACGCCACATTCAAAAACAATACGAGGACTATTGTCGAAGGACCTCTTAATGTGAGCCTCGGTCTAAAAACAAAGCCAACACCTGGTTTGACAACCCACTCTCCAAACTTCCACACCACTTAAGTGTGTTTTTAAGACAAATTTCACGTGTATCAACACCTCTATACGACGAGTATTTAGTTGCACAGGAATCACACAATCCCATGACTCTGTACAAATAACATCAGCCACAAATTCGCGAATATGATTAACGTTGCACCTCGAATATATCTTTGAGGGCTATTAGCAACGAACCACGTAATTTGAACACGTCAAAGGAAGAACGTACGATCACTCAAGTGCCTTAAGGCTTAGTTTAAGAAGGTGCCGAATGAATGAGTTTTTATTGACGTCGCACTTTAAGGGCTATTGGCGACGAATTTTCGAATTTTGAACCACGGTCAACAGATGAAAAGCACACCTGAGCTGATAAACCACCCTCCTAACTTCAAAATTCCACCAACGTGAGCCATGACAGATTTAACATGCATAGGGTCCTCTGCACGGTGTGTCTTTCTTGACTCTAAGGCTCGAACTCATGACAAGCCGACCATGAGTTCGTGATCATAACCACTAGGATACCGCAGCTACAAGAAAGTGATGACGTTCCTTAAGAGAGAGTTAACCAATAAACCAAAATTCGAAACAATTCAGCAACCGAAGGTATGCATTAAATTATATCTCGTCGAATTATGCAGCATTTATACAGAGACTTCAAATTAATCTACTAAATTCTGAACAATGTTTAGAAAAAGTTTTAGTATTATGGATACTACTTTAACGAGTTAACTGTGGCGCCTCCGTTTGAAAGTGCGCAACTATGTGTCACGGAAATCGAGACATGACGAGTATACTCGTCAATCGCAGAGTAAGTGTCGTTGTTAAAATATTGGATCAAAAAGATGGGTTTATTCTATAAAATCGTCAGTTTTACATGTAATAGTTGTACAAGGAGGGGGGAGGTCTATGCACGGGCTATTAATTTAAGCTTGGTCATGGGTTCATGAAGCAGTCGGCCCTCCGACCGAAAATTCTTATGGATATCTATGAAAATTAGTGACCGTCAAAATTACAGGACTGTGAGAGATCTAAATACACACGGATTTCTTTACAGACAAAATATTTTCTACCTGTCTTGACACTAAGGAAGTTCTGAAGTAAGTGCTGTTGTGTTGATCACAGTCTTATTACCAAAAAGCATCCTTCCTTTCCCATCCCAATAAAATAACTGTTTTTTTGGCAGTACGGGATTGGACCATTATACTGTAGCGTCTGCACATGGTTCTAATATCAAACAATTGGCATTTATATCACTCGATAGCTAAGGTAAAATCCGGCGTATAACACGCATCTTTACTTTCAAGCCCCGCAACTTTTAAGTTATAGGTATATTCGCCGTATAAAGCGCACCCCCTTTTTTACGAAGAAACCTGAAATGTACGTGCGCAATGCTTTTATGCTTTGAAGTTATTTATTCGAGGTATTATTCCAAGTCTTAGAAAAAAATAGTATGCTTCTAGATTTACAACCCTTTATGTTCACACATGGACTATCATTTCTTTTAAATACACAATATTTCTAAAATGTAGGAGAGAATCTAATTTTTTCAATGCTTATCATTTTTTTTTTAATTTTAAATTCATTTTTTATACCCGGCGTATAACGCGCACTTTTAACACAAAAAATAAGTTCAAAATTTACAGGTCAGCGTTATACGCCGGATTTTACGTTAAGGTATCCGACTACGTTCGGAACCGTGATTTTGCAAAAGCGCATAAATGGATAATTTTCATGATATTTAGTGTCACTTAGATTAGAATACATATATACAATTGTGCTCAAAGGACATTTTGACAAAAAGGGTTCTTAAATGTACAACATTTGGCAAAAAAATTAACTTAGAATAATTTTTTTTCAAAATGTTCCTCCTTGTGAAAAAATGCTTCTATTATAATAATATGCTCTTTGCCTGTATATAGCTCAGACCTCTCTACAGAGGCGCAACTAGAATTTTTGAAATATATAATTTAGAAGTGGGTTTATTCATATTTTACGACAACAGAAGGGAGCAATTTTAAGAAAAAAACGCCAATAATTATATATTTCAATTTTTGGTAACTCTGAAAATAATGTTAATTTTAGCTGTTGGCTCAATGCCTAGTCGGCCTCACACATTTTTCCCATGGTTGTCCATACCTGAAAGAGCCCCATTGTAAATCAACTTTTCGACTTTTGCCTTTGCTCCTTTTAGGATAACATCTAAAAAACATATTATATCATCGCTTATAAATAAATTCATTATGCGAACCTATACGCTGTTTCAACCGGTGCATGAGGGGACGCATGCGTTCACCTTAAATTTTTCATATTTTTTAAATTTTTTATTTTTTACACCGACCTGGCCTCCAAATATTCTATACATATTGAAATTTGAGAGTATTTTCTGTTTTTCTCAAAAGTTACAACTTAAATTGGCAGTTTTCACTACTTTTTAAGCATGACGAGTATTCTCGTCACAGTTAACTGGTTAAAAAAGTTTTTTTTTTTTATTCCAAATACCTTTAACTGTGATTTCTCAATCCTTTAACGCCTAATGATCATGATTACGAACTTGTGGCTAGCTTTGCCGAGTACTGGCGCCACTGTGGATTCACGTTAAAAACTGTCGAGGCTCCAAATCCTCCAATTAGTGCGGCGTGGAAGATAAGAGATTAAATAAATTCCTTTTAATTTTGTTGCAATGTAACAACACTAACCACTGACGTAGCAAGTCCTGAGTGGGCCCTGTATTAAAATTCCTTCGGAGCAATTCCTTCAAATAATTTCGCACTTATACATGTCGGGGCCCCTGTTATTTGGGGGTCACTGATATGGCTAATACGGTGGTAGCTACGCCGCTGACTCTAGCATTTAAAAACTGAAAGGATAAAAAATAATTATAATAATAATATAATTTTTTTAAGTCAATTCCTATTTAAGTCAACAAATAAAAAATTTAATTTTAGTTACTTTTTATTAAATAAGTACAAGTAATATATAAATATGAATATACATAGGACAGAATCACACTATTAAGTGGCAAAATAGAAAGCAATTTTCCTTACAATTTTCCGTTTTCCTTTCTATATATGGTGTTTGGCTATTATTTTTGTTTTTGTTACTATTTATTCATTAATTAAATTTAATTAATGAAGTAATATTTGAAAAAACTGTATTAACATCAAGTGTCATGCACTACAAGTTTAAAAAAGTGTATTACAGCTTGAGTGGATGATTAGGAAGTATTCTGTTAACGATTGAAAATTTGAACTATATATAGAGAGCGTGTGAACTAATAGTATAGGAACTCTGAAAAAACAATTGTTGTCGTGAAATAATTTTATTAAAGCATTATTTATATTTTATTAACAGCATATGTTACAATGACTAATATTTGCTCTCAAAACATTTTTGATACAATCAAGAAATTCTTTGAGATTTGCATTAAATAAAACTCGATAAGAATAAATGAAAAATAAAATGTAAAACAAAATAAATAGAAATTCATTAAAGAAATACAAAGTTTTGGTATGGACTCAAGATGACATACCAATGACTTATTAAAATGTCAAAAAACGAATGCTCTTTAGTTTTATAATGTCAGCAATTTTAATGTACACTTGTAACAAATTATAATACTTTTTTCAAACAAATTCTTACATTTTTATGGAAAAAATATATTAAACATTATTTTCAATATTAATCTAATAGTAAAACAAACAGATGTTATAAAACTAAGAAATGTTGAATTAAATAAACCAATACAATATAATTTGAATCTGATGAACAAATGCAATTTTTTCAATTAATTGAATAAAATAGGTTCTTCAATAGAAAAGAACTTACATTCTCTCTTTTACAAGGTCTATTGAGGAGTAAACTATTGTAATCTGTCAATTTCAGTTCACAGATTTCCATTATTGAATATGAATTTTATGGGCTCTATTTTTTCCTGTTGTTCAGTCTCACCTGTATTTCCTTATAAACCTATAATCCTCCCTGTAAGTATGATTATTTTGCTCAATGCATTCTACTACTTCTTTATCACATTTGCATACACTGTATTCACAGGTAGATTCATCGTTCTGAAATAAGAAAAAAAATTACAAATAAACACATTTTTATAGGTATCTCATTAAGAGAAAAAATAGAATTTTTACAAAGAACCTATCTTGTTTTTCTTAAGAAAGCTTTGCTGTATTATATCTCACTATATAAAAAAGTTTTTCGTGATGGCTGTAATAAATTTATTTATACATAAGGTATAGTTAGTGAACATTGAATGTAAAAAGTTGAATTTAACTGAAGAGGAGTGCCAAGAATGATTTACCTAAGGGTCCCCCCCACCACCACCTTCCAGAGCTTTCTCGAAAAAATCACTTTCGTCATAGATCGTGATCTTTTCAATTTCTCCAGTAATTTCCAGAAGCATCCTTATGGTCACCAAAAATGTCGCCAACTTGGCTAGAACGATAATATTTCGCTATGTTTCCATTTAAACGGCATTGTAATGTAAGAGACGGCGTTGGTTGCTAATATTACAAAATTTTTATTATAAAATAAATACAATAGAAATAATATCAACGTATTTGAGCAATGTAATAGTACAATTGGTGCCGTGTGGCCTCTGTACAGTGAGGGGTTGGTCTACCTTTTTAGGCGCAAGACAGGGATCTCCAATAGTCTTAATGTGTTACTGTTAAATATAACTAAATCCCATATTTTATTGTACAAAGATAGGATGAATACTGATGTCACTCACTGATTTTATCAACTTACTTGTGCATGTATCATTCCGCTTGCAAGGATTCACTTAAGCTCGCTGAGATTGATTAATTGATTGTTAACGTAGCACTTGAAAAGAACACAAACGTTATGGACGACGGTCCTCAACCCCTTTGGTTGATCCACGGGCTAGTGCAAGGACGATACCCAGTGGCATAACGGAGAATACTTGGGCCCTACCCGCAAAATCAGGTTAAGCGTCAAATCAGGGTGCCTCAAGCCCAAATTCGTACTTGGCGTCAGTCAGGCTTTGGGCCCCTAGACTCCGCCTCCCCTCGCGATGGGGTGTACATTACACCACTGAAGACACCTAACATGGTCCGTGAAACAGCACTTCCTCACAGAAGTCAGTAGTGGCACCAGAATTTTAATTCACGATTAGATAGAAACGTCTTATAACGGCTACCGCGTCCACACTTTAAATTCGCTGAATTAAAAGAGCTTGAATATGCCATGCAATGAGGATAAAGGTTGCAAAGTAGTCATATTTGTGAGCTTGTGTGACTAGCGTTGTTTCAGTGACGAATCATGGGTTCAGTTCGTAATTTCACTAAAGACTTGATGTAGGTTACATCGATCGAAATTTAAAAACCTTATGTTAGTATAGCGTGAATATGGAGAGGGTGAATGAATGTTAATTAATGTGGTACTGTAAGGCCAGTTTCACACGAGGCAACTTTGTGTCAGTCAACTCGTTTTCTATGACCACTTCTCTAGAGTAAAGAGGAGAGAATTCCGTTCACACGCGGACACAAAGTTGACTGAAGAAGGAGTGCCGTTTCGAAGTTTTCAATCTCATCGGTAGAATGAGTCCGAAGTAAAAAGCTTCCTCCATTTTTAATTCACAAGTAGCTGCGTGTGAAGAGCGTAGCTTCCACAATATACCTATAAATGTGTAGACTTATGGAAAGGAGGACTTAGTGTTCGAGAGATTGAAGGAGTGACACAGCAGCAATCAGTGGTGCAGCTGACCACAATTGACCCACGTGATTTCTGTTCAGAATTAGCTTCTGACTGTCTTGCTCCTATTACACAACGTCTGACAAAGTTTGGTGAATAGTCCTGTAACAATAACGTAAATGAAATATTGACGAATAGTCACTTCCCATAAGTATGCTCCGCTGAGATCTGCTATACATGTCCTGGAAACTTTGCAAGAAGTCTTCTTTTGAAATGAAATTCAAAAGCCTTGTCACGTTTCGTTGGATGACAGGAATATCGTCAAATCTCTTTCCTTTCAAAGAGAGTGCGAGTCGTAGGAATTGGAAGAAATCTGTAGGATTGAGATCTGGTAAGTATGGTGGATGATCAATTTGTACCACCCCCTATTTTTTTTGTCAGGAACTGTTTGATGATATTGGGTGAGTGACAGCGAACATAGCCGTGAACAAAAAATCATGAACCTTGTGTGTACTGCGTTCGTATCCAGTGTAGACATTTCATGAAACAGGTAAAAATTCCGATGTACCTTACAGCACATTCATCGTCGTTCCCTCAGGTAGAAATTCCTTGTGGATAATACCTTGAATATCAAAAAAGGTGATGAGCGATCATTTTAATGCATGATTTATTCAGATCACCTGTATTCCTGTAGGGGGATGTCAGAAACCCTTTCTCGGCCTTCTCGAAAACGGGTGAACCACTCTTACATACACTTTAGGGACAGTGCTTGATTTTCATAAACACGTACGAGCATCTCATATAAGTTTCTTTCGTTGCCTTGCCAAGCTTAAAACAAAACTTTAAATGGATCTTTTGTTCGTTCATTTTCCTGTTCTGAGTTAAGAACCAAAGCACTAAATATATAAGATCTTTTTAAAACAAGTCTTAAACGTAACACAAACGGCGCTCAACTGAACAACAGTGGGGGCAGATAGTCAATACCTGCAGCAACGCATGCACAGCGTTTTGTTCCGCCAGTGTTCCCAAATCGGCCGTTCTGACTTCATTCACCGAACTTTATTGTTAGAGGTTGTATTCTCAAAAGTTGCCTCCTGTGAAAGAGCTGTTAAGCAATTAGAGGGCTATTGGCAACGGACCTCATAATTTTGAACAGTGGTCAAGTCACGAATGGGTATGAGGAAAGAAGTATTCAAGTTTCGATATCATCTTCATCATCTAACCATAATTCAAGATTTCAGGATATATTGGCTGTGATTAATGGATCCTGGGGCCCTCTGAAACTTTCAGTACAACATCTAGAAATATTGTTACCCTGCCTATGTTAGCACAACATGAATATGCGAAAATATGCAGATATTATAATAAATTATCGATAAAAATATCACTGAAGGAAGTGTTAAACAAGTTTGTTTATCACATATGGAGAGAATTAATTACTCCCTTTAATTTATTTAACAGAACAAATTAGATTTATTATGAGGCCTTTTAGCTTTGTTATTCGAAACAGAAAACAAGGAACAATTTTTAATTAATTCTAATACTGTTTTAATTTTTTCATCGTCTCTTTGCAATTTTTATTATAGTTGTTACAGAAATTAGCAAATAATTGTAAGTACTATCTTTCAATCAAGATTAACTATTGAATATGTCGAGTTCTTATCTCAGTGCTTAAGGATTTTGCAACTAAAAACACGCATGAAATTCTAATGACGATCATTTGGGTTGCATTTAAATAAGTCTCACGACACGATGCTGTAATATAACTGTACCCGTAGTTTTAAAGTCAGCATGAGGATAAACAACGCCATTATTGTATTCATTCTTTACAAAGTTTCAAATAAAATATATTGTTTTCAGAATAATTATTTACGTATAATATAAGCCAGAAATATAAATATTAATAAGTATATTGAGGAATTTCCTTTATATTGGCAAAACCTCAAAGCTCTGGAAGATAAACTATATAAATTGGGATACTCACAAAAATTCCTTGATATATGGCCATAATTCTTTTTTAAATATTTCTATAAAGTATAATACAGCAAAGCTATAATGAGCAGAACATTTGTGCAACGAAATTTATTCATATACATTTCAAAAAATTCCATTTAGAAACTTTTTCATCCCTTTCATTGGTTTGAATCCTGATACCATTAGAGACTGTAATGATTTCACACAGCTCTGGGATAAACTATTTATTTCTCAGTAAGAAAATCATCAAAAAAAAATAAATAAAATTAGAATATTCTTTCACAATTCAATAGCATAAAGGTCCACAGATTGCGATTCTCTTTCGCTACAATGTCTCATCCCTCTCGCAAAAAATAATGGCGTAAATTCGCCCGCTAGAGAAAAGTCCTATACAAAGGATGCGTAAAAAGGGTTCTCTCTCGGTAATTCCACACCGAGTCTGAGTGAGTTCACAGGCTCCAAATTCACCGTGCTCTTTCGCACTCTCTACCGTTCCAAAATTCGCCTTACTTCGCGGATCAAGTATCGCTTTCTTTCGTTGATCGGGACTCAGACTGTTCCCGGATCTTCCAAGTTCGGAGATCGTCGTACTTCGCGGACTCGTTATCGCTTTTTTTCTATCGCTCAAGGGACGTCCAAACGGCTCCCTTCAAAATCCAGTCTCTCTTCCGGACTCTCTCCCTCTCCTTATATCCTCTCTATCTCTCCTAATCATCCTTCTGTGATCTCTTGTTCTTTTGTCGCCACTGTCGGTCTCAGCTCATCTGATCTCTCGCCCAATGGGCCCCGATGACTGGGTGCCCATTGTAAGTTTTAAGACTCGCCGTCGTCACTGAATCGCGGGAAAATGAAAACACAATGTTATGGCATCTCTTTTTGACAGTCCGGACAGCCTGGGAAAAAGGGTCCGAAATTTTGACCACCCAGTTACGAGATTCTCTCCCAACAATTAGGGAAATGTTTGAAATTTTCCCAACGTCTGTCGGCAAGGGGTCTGTTAGCAAATAGGGGAAGAGACCGGCTTCGTCACAAGACCAGTCGCGCGTGTAGAGCAGTTGTTCCCAAACACTGCCCTTACCGTTACCCGTCCATCAAATGGTACCGGGCCGCCCAAGGAACATTAAATTATTTTCATGCAATTTACTGAAGTGCATTTCTCTCGAGTTTGTTATTAATATCCAGGAAAAGTCGCACAATCTCAAATATAAATAGCCAATGTCCCCTACTCAGTGGGCTGTGGTCAAATTATCAAACGTTCACCGGTAAGTGGCGAAAAATGGTTGGATAGCACTGGTGTAGAGGGACTTGAGCATGAAACATGTCAAGAATCAAAAGTCCTCATGTTGGCGTGGTATTCAAATTTGACAAGTGGATTACATTTCAGGTGTCACCCTCGTAACTTGATTGTTTCAGTTTCGAAATCCGTCACCAATTGGTTGCTCTTGCTTCTCAGAGCGACGTTAATGAATAATCTTTACCATAGGTTAGGGGCCAGCAAATCGCAGTTCGCTAGCGGCGTGGGCCTCTTTGTATTGACGGTAACGGCTTTTCATACTTCAATCTCCATATATTATTGAAAAATATATTATGTTTGCTAAGAATTATTGTTGTTCCCCCTTTTCCTTTGAAAAAAATGTACCATATTTTTGTAGATACATTAAAACATATAATTTCTGTATTAAATTGTTTTCCATTAAAAATGTTTATTAAGAATCAGTGAAAATATTGGAATTAGTTCTAAAGCAGTAGCAGTCATATAAAGTTCTACTTATTGGTAAAAATGCTACCATGGGAAAATTTTTCTCAAAGGGATTTCCGGCAACGTTTACATATTTGCATACAGAATTTCGGGAGCACTGATTGGGCAACAGATACATTTAAACCTCCAACAAAAGTGACAAAAAAACATTCCATATTCCTTAGCATGTTTAAGGAGTTAATATAAAGAATGTTAACATGACTTCTATAAGCAAGAATAGTTAAACTATTATTGTAAACATAAAATACCAGAATAAAACAAACAATTATTGGTACGGAAATAAGTTTTGGGCCCCAAGCCGGATCTCACAAAAGAATGCAAAACCATAACATAACAAGGGCTTTGGGCCCCTTAGAATCCTGCCACCACCCCGCAACGCGGGGGTTGTGAGGGTGTACGTTACGCCACTGTGTGTAGGGGTTCAGAGACGACACGGAATCATATAGGAATGCAGGTCGTAAATGCAATAGTTGCAAGCTATTGGGCAAAGAAGCAGGTAAAAAGAACAGAAACAGCAACTCATTAATTAGTATAACGCCCATGTGTGGGCTTTGGCAAACCCTCATCGTATGTAACCACGTGCAGCTCAACAGCGTTTCTTGGTCAATGGACCGGCATTCTTAGAAAATAAATTTCGGCCCAGTTATTTTGACGGTAGGACAAATCAGATCTTATAACAAATCCTGTCTGAACTTCTTGACACAGCATATGTTCCTCCGTCGTTGCACCGTTGCATGTGGTACCAGCATGACAGGGCTCCTCCACATTACGGTATTCACGTCCGTCAAAAACACCTCAACGTAACTTTTGGACAGCGGTGAATAGGTCGTGTTGGCCCAGTTCATTTGCCTGCAAGATCACTGGACCTATCAAGCATTAACTTCTTCTGGGGTCCCATGAAGAGTTTGGTGTACGAAACGCCCTTTCCTTCACACAGTGGAAGACTTCATCGCTCGAATATCTGTAGCTGCTGAGAGGATACTAGACATCCCAAGAATCTTCCAGGTTGTAAAAAATTCCGTTCAGCGCTGTTGTCAAACCTGTCAGACGACTTCTGGTCGTAATTTCAAGCATCTGTTGTAGTACAGCCTTTCAATAAAATGTTTTCTATGCGATTAATGTGTTGAGGATTCTGTTCTTTTTCTCTGCTTCTTTTCACCATAGCTCGCAACTACGGGATTTGCGCCCCTGCATTCCTATATGATTCCGAGTCGTCTCCACACACCCCCTACACATAATGCAAGTGTGTCGATCTGATTGCTATACGCGACCCTGTATTTATATTACTTTAATCTCTACTTCATTAAAATATCTGAATTATAAAATAAAATAACGTTTCTATATACTAAAGAAGGAAACAACAGTAATGTCACCAAGTAAAAAGATATTGCGGGGATATTATACAAGTATTCGTTTTATACAATAGTTTTTTTTGTTGCAAAAATTTAAGAACACTTCCGTATACACAGATTTGAGTGGATGTGTGTGACAACGACAGTTCTAATGGACTAAATTCATGTGACGTCATAGTCACAAGATAACATGATAACTTTAAATTAAGGCGACGTCATAATTATATCATAAATACAATCATGCGTTTCCAACCAATTAGTTCATGTGCTTCACTGTTGCCAACTTTTGCCTTCTGCAGAAACTTTCTTTTAGAAAGTACATATTTGTCAACGATATAATAATGCACATAGTTAAACAAAATGCACTTATTTTAAAAGTATTCGTTTAAAGTAAGTATTTTTTTTTTAAATTTTGAAAACGGTTTGAAGAATTTTAACACGTGAACTCTTTACCCAATCATATATTAAATTTTAAATGTTATCTTTACTTTACAAGTTGAACAACTAGTATGTCAATTTTTAATCAATGGGAAACACGTGATTGCCGTTATCATGTGACCATCATGAATTTAGTCCATTGCGGTTATATGCAGGTATACATATTCCCCAAAAGGAAGACTTATCAATACAAAAAAATAATAAATTTTCTTTTCTTTCTTTTTTTTTAAGAAAATGGCATGTTTTCCGTGTGTGTTCTAACTAATATTGCTTCTCAGTGAATTAAATTTAAAATTTAAGCTTTGTTGATATAACTTCATGTTGCGGACATTTTTTTCAAAATTGTCCAAAACTCTGCCTTAACCTATGGATACAACTCATAACTATTTTCTGTTATTTTAAAATTTGTCTTTCTCAGAATACGCCTAACTCTTTTTCTTATCCATGATTATTATTTTAAAAGGTCGACCACAAAACCAGAATTCCTTCCAGAACTTTCTAGTAATAACTTCAAATAACTGGGTAATACATATTGTCAAGTAACAAAAGATAACGTCTGGCTTGACGGCTTATTTAACCTTCATATTCACAGATAATGGTCTCTATTGCCATCGTTGTTGAAAGTTGCTTTAATGTGAGGCTTTGTGATTTCAAGTAATTAATTACATTTAATTAAAATAGTGGTTTTCCGAGGTCAGAAAAGCTACATAACCTTTTAAGACAGCAGAAACGTTCTTCGAATAACTATTTTTAAAAACACGCAAAAAAGAAAAAGAAAGACCTATGTAGTTGAAAGCTTTGATGTGCTCAATTTATCCAAAAAATTGAGGCTAGATGGGGAAAAATAAGAAAAAAACCCTTATGTAATTAGAAAGGTAGTGTACAAAAAACTAGTAAAAATTTAATTACATAAATTTGTACTAATATTTATGCATTTAACAAAACTCTCAATACTACTATTTTTTCTCCAAAGAAATGAGATTGCTTTTGGTGTGTATTTCTGGTTTCGTAATCTAAAATCAGAATTTTTAAAGTACCAAAAATTTATAGGGAAACCCCTTTGAAAATTTTTAGTCCGATCAAAATGTTATGAGCTCATGACCCTTTAAAGATGAATTAACTGGATGATGAAACTTTTAAAAACATTACTTGAGAACATTACGTCAACTTCTTTTTGCAAGTCACTCTTATTGGATTACAAGCACAGTTATTCCAGAAAATTCACAAGATTCTAAAACAGATAAAATTCTCAATGAGCACCCAATTTCTCACACAATATACAGCGTTTCCACTCAAAAAGAGAGAGAGTACGTCAACACCACATCACTTCTTTTCTTTCCTTTCAAAGCATTCTCACCCCCTCTGTCCTCTTTTGGTCAGTGATCTTGCTCTTAATACAGGAAGAGGGACTATCTATTGCCGGGTTGGGCATTTCGTCGATTGCCAAGACATTTTGGGGGGATCGCCTGAAGTTTTAGCAGTTAGTTATATACGGAAATATTCAAGATTGGCTGAAGTATACAGACTAAGTCTCTCTCTTCTACTGACTATAACAAAGAAAACTATCTTTAGATGAAAACGTTTTATTTTTCACGTATTTTGAATTGTTTGATAATAAATTCATCATTTGATATTATTATATTTGTGGCTATTATTATTATGTTTGCGTTTTGCTTTAAACGCGGTTTTAAAAGTTTTAGTTGTTTTTTTATTTTATTTTAGTTCTGTAAGTAAGTACATATTCCGTATTTATTGTTTATTTATTATAAATATTGTAGACCTTTTCCAACCTCACCACACCTACGACATTGGACATTGGCGTACACACAAATTTTTCAAGGGGGTAGACGAGGTCGAGGGTCGAAAGTCTACCATTCTCGTATCATACCCCAATACGCAGTCAAACATATTTTTTAATTTTTTAGATTATCGGGAACAAAAAACAGTAAAAAATAAATTACTAAACAAATAATCAGCGTTAAATAATAAAAAAAATATTAATAACAAATATTTAATGAAATTTTACGTACTATATCATTTGATTATAATCAATCGCAAAAAAAAATCAAGGGCTATGGAGGAGAGTCCGGACCAATCAACCCCAATCCTTTAGTGCGCCACTGACATTGGGTGGACTGTAACAGCTTGAAAAAATTAGAAGTAGACCGTACCCTGGAAAAGTCTGCCCACCCCTGATCTTTTGGAATCCTGTTTTCGGCTGGAGAGAGCGTTCGGAAAGGAAGTGTACACATCTACTTGTTAATGACTCATTATACTTTACTAAATGATTCCAAATTTTCACGAGGGAGTAGTGTGGGAATCTGGAAAGTGGGGTTTGTAGCTCACAGGTCTCTTCCTCGTTATTTGACCCTTTTCGAAAATACGAGGTTCGTCGCCAACAGTCTTTTTTAGCTTCGTAGTGCGACGAGAATGAAAGAAAGGGGTTATTTATTGATTAATAATTTATTAACATCCCATTTAGAAGCAACGCGAAGAAATTGACTACGGGTTTTGTAATTCTAAATCTATATCAAGCGACGAGTTTTAGCATTTGATTTAACTGACGCCAACGTCACGACTTAGAACCTAACAGTTTTAAAGGGCATCATCTCTTCATAAAAGATCTTCAGTAGAGCCATTAGTCGAATTCGGGACACTATTAGGAACAAGACCGGCCTCAAATCCGCCCCCTTAACCACTGATATGTTGCATATGGAAAGGAAAATCTATGCTGCACCATATCCTCTATCAATCGGTCAATTAATTATATATTTTTTGTGAACTGCTTTTTTTTCTAAATGTGTAACGCGCATTTTGTTGTCAGATTAACAATTGTTGTGATTATTAATAATCTAAATTTATGAGGATCTTCTGGATATTTAAAAGAACGTTTAAAAATATGGAGGCGGCATGTTAGGGATGACGATTCTTTTCTGAAAAAGACGATTTTGCAAATTATTCTTGAATCGTAAACTGATAGAACCGATTCGCCAAAACATCGTGGGGGTCTAAAAAGACGATTTCTGAAAAAATACTATTTCTTAAGTTTCATTTACAATGTAAATAAAAATAGATTTTATGATAAACAAGAAAAAGATACTATAAGAAACGATCTCTTATCAGTAAAATCAGGGAATTTTTTATAGTTCAGGGAATTCAACAATTACAATTATTTTTATTACCATATCAAATTATCAGGTATAAAAAAAAGACATTTATTTTCTAAATGTATTTGTTGCATTAAAAAGTTTAGAAGACAGGTAATGTAGCTTATAGTTCCTAATGCTTAATATCTAAGCTTTTTAAAAATAACAGTCTGTCAAGTCTACTGGGATCCAAGCGGTTCCGCTCATCACTGGCGATGTTGCCGTCAATCGAAAAAAGGCGCTCACAAGGAACAGATGATCCCACGATAATCATATACATTAAGGCTATTGAGTGTGAACGTAATGATAAATACAGGTTTTTTTTTTTTTCTTTTTTTTTTCTTGACATTAAAGCACAAGATCATACTTCAGGTGCAGAACTGCCTACGATAAATAGTGTTTACCAAATATGCCTTAAATCCTTCGTTTTACCAATTTTTTGATTTTTACCAAAACAGAAAAAATCGAATGTCGATTTTCTAGGATGAAATATCGATTCCCTGAATCGATTCAGGGCCACATATCGATTTAAAAAATCAATGTTTTTTTTTGTCCCGAGAAATCGATTTTTCGATTACCGTAAAATCCGGCGTATAGCGCTCACCGGCTTATAACACGCACCTATATGCTTTCGAGTTGCATTTTTAGATTTTTAGATATATTCGTCGTATAACGCGCCCCCGTTTTTACAAAGAATCGGAATCTACATATGTAATGCTCCTATGTTTTGAAGTCATTTATATTCTAAGTGCTATTCCAAAAGCTTTAGAAAAAATAGTTTACATCCAGAATTATAACCCTTTAAATTCATAAAAAACATCATATTTTAAATAAACACAGCCAATTCTATGTAGAAGCTCAATTTTTATACTATCTCTTTCTATTTAAAGCTCTCGATGCCATATCCGGCGGGATAAACGCTTCACCGTAAATATCGATCTTGTTTTTTGTGTGTTAAAAGTGCGCTTTATACGCCGGATTTTACGGTAATCGATCTCAGATCACCATCCCTACGGCATGTACTTCCATCATTAATAAAAAATAATTAACCAGAGCATTAGGCGGCAAATGAAATAAACCAACCATATCTATTTTTCTGAGCATTATATATACAGTGAAATGCGTTTAACGCGAAATCTCTAAAGACGAAATATCGGTTAACACGAAATACAACGGTCCCGACAAACTATGTATTTCATGAATTTTTTCTCTCAACACGAAACGAAATCGCTTAACACGAAAATATTTCCTTTCTGGGAATGAACAAAATACGGAAAACACCAGCCACACAGGTTCATCATCGGAAGAATTCGTTACAGTAGATAGTGATAACGTGTATACTGCCCCAATTATGGCACACAATGACATTTTGGAGTTTGTATAAAAAAATATCATTGATGCAGATTCCGACGATGAAAATTAGATGAATAATGTAGCTCCTGATCCCGCGTCATCTGAAATGAGGAACATCATGAAAAGTATGCGCAGTTATTTAGACTCACATTCCAATGGTGAAATGAATAACAATAGGGATAACATCAAACAATTTCTTGACAACTTGATGCTCTAAAAGGCAATTAAAAGAAAAATATCAGATTATTTTACAAAAACTCAATAAAAATTTTGTTTTATAAAGCCTTGAAAATTTCGCATTAAATTTCATAGTGGATGTTTTTGTTTCATTGATTTTTATTGAAAACATGGATGTGTACATATATAAATAAAATGTACTTTAATATGTTTTAATTTTGTTGGATATATGATTTTTTTTTTGCAATATCCTTTAACACGAAATTCTTTTAACATGAAAACATATTTTAGTCCCCTCAGTTAAGTTTCTATATACACACTGTTTCTATACACATAATACATGAATAAAGTTCTAGTTTCAATGCAATACGAGAGATAACGATCCTAAACTCTTTTAACCTCAAATGGAACCAAGATGCTGATGAACAATGGACTCATTCTTCGATGATTCCTCATAATCTAAGCAATCTAGTTCTCTTAAACCAAGCGCAATGAATCAACGAATATTTGACGGCATTCATTTGAGTTATCAATGCGATGTACAACCTTGACCTTTTGAATAGGAATGAGTTTCCTGTAAGAATTTTGAATACGCTTTTCTCAGACATTCTCAATGTGTGAAATTGGAGGAAGTTGGGGAGAGGGGGGTATTTGGTAAAGTTGTTTAGCATTATCGCGAGTTACATGTCAACGGCATCCTTTATAGAGTTGCGCAAGCGTATTCTGATACAATCATTATCTTCAAAAACTTAATAGAATTTTTTTCACATAATTATCAAGCGTGTGTTTTTTCAACATATTTTAAATTTAATGACACAAAATCCAGAAGCATAATTTTAACAAAACACTTAAAATTAAGATGATTTAAAAAAAACGTTAAGAACAGGATGAATGAACTGTTATGATCAATAAAAATTAAAATATTTGACTGATTTTTAATGGCATTACTAAAAAGGGGTTGAAACACTTTTAGTCGTAAAAATTATTAAAGATCATAAAGACAATAATTAAGACTGTATTTTGCGTAGATATTTTTGATGAGGCCTGGATACTTGTATTACATTATGTTATATGATCTCCAATATAATAAATACAAGAAAAGTTTCAAATAAAACATTTCATAATCCTAAAAATACGAAATTACTACTTGTACTTATATAAAAACGAATGCTGGTACTACTTTAATAGAAAGCATAGTAGACTATGATGTAAATAATTCATTATTAGTATAAAGATTAAAACCTATTAAAGACGACACACACGCATGCATGCACACACTTACAACAGTCCGTGGCGTAACGGAGGACACTAAAATCCCCGTGCAATGTCTGGTTTTTGGCCCCAAGTCACATCTTACAAAGGATACGTACTTGGCGCCGCCAGTCGGTCTTAGGGCCACTCCGCGATGCGGAGGTTGTGGGGGGTGTACGTTACGCCACTGCATACAGTGCATGTTTGTTTAATAAAACAATTATTACCATCGAGAAATCAATTTAAGAAATTGATATTATTTGATTGCTTATGAACATAGCCAAGGACAACACAATAATCGTCGGAATTTGTCTTTGAAACACTGTATCAAGATCAAGTGACGAGGACGATACCTGAGCTAGAACTCCAAATTTCTTCAATGTACCAACTCGGCAGATTTAACGTACACCCGAAAGATCATGATCGGTACTTTCGTGGTTGTATTTTAATTATTACACCTGGTGCGCTTTGGCTTTTCTTCACAATGTAGGTATCTCATTATTTTATTTAAAAAAGTTTTCTGAAACTTTCTCATGACTTATCAATATGCTTCGGAGCAGTTATAAAACTATGATAACCATTCTATTCTACAATTATAATAAGGGGGGGTTTTCCGGGGAACACGGGAATTTTTGGGGGGGGGGTTTTAGGATCCCCCCCCTTTATTATCCCCCAAAACCCGTTAAACATTTTTTTTTGATTTATCGTTTCCTGGGGATTGAAACCGGCTAATCCAAAACCGGGTTTTTGAGCCATTTGTAAAATTTTTGTAATACCGGTTTTCCCAAAGTTTAAATCCCGGGGTTTTCGGTATTTACAGAAAACACACAAATAATGTTAAATTAGATTTTAAAACACGTTGGAACAGTTTCTCCCCAGTGATGGATCGATTTTGAAACAAAAATCCCAAACAAAATCAATGACACTTAAATCTAAAAAATTTTTTCCCATGAATTGGGGCAATATCCGAACTTTCGCCTCTTAATAAAACGGTGCTGAACAGTTCGAAGAGATTCTTTTTATTAACAGATACGCAACAATAAAACAAATTTTTTATGTTTGCCGGGGAAAATTTTACCCAAAAAAACAACACATATCACTATCGAAGAATGAAAAAAACCCCGAAGAATGGTAAACAGAAATAGAAAATATTTTACGGTATTTACGTAATTATAATGATTTTAAAAAAGAAACTGAAAAAGTAGAAGAAAGACTAACCAATTCAAGTTTCTTAAAGTTTTTTACCCACAAACCTATCCGCATTCAGAAGAATTGGGTACAGTTATCGAAGATGATGATGATGACACTTACACATTGATAGTAAAAAGGAATTCTCTCTTGAACAAAAATTAGAATTAGAGATGAATAAAAAAATTTCAACAAACCAAGATTCAATACAGAAACCAGCTATATCCAAAACCATCTAATAAGAAATCGATTTACTTGAAGATGAATATAGAGGTAAATAGTTGGGAGTACATCGCGCATTGCTAACAGTACCACCAACTAGCGTAGATTCCGAAAGAGCGTTTTTGACAGCTGGTAATTTTTGCGCAAAATTATATTCCAGACTTAATGGCAGTGCAATGGATGCATTATGTTTTTTAAGATCACATTTCAAAAATTCGTAAGAGTATCTATCACATACTGATTAGTGATATTTACCCTTTTTTTGTGATTCTTTATATACTGTTATAATTTATAAGTTACAGATTTTTTTGTTATATTTAAACTCTCTAATAAAACTGGCAAATATAAAACAAAGAAACACACCTGTGTTTTCTTCCTTTTTCTAAAATTTCTACTACTGATATTAAAACCGGTATCCCAGTATTAAGATCTAAAAAATACCGAATACCCCGGTTTTAAACTTTTGGTCTGATATTGCAATCCCTAGATGTCACAAACAAACAAACAGTAAAAATAAATTATTGAATAAATAAGTAGCAATAATAAATAAAATTATTAATTACAAGTACTTAATTACGGAATTATTTTACGTACTATACGTATACATAGGACTATAATAAAAAAAAATCAAGGGTGGGGATCCGAACCCCTGTAGCCCTTGTGGGTTCCACTGGTTTTCACGCTTAAGTGCGAGAGAGATTCTTGTGGGCTTTTCCAAATTTATCTGAAAGCAGCTTTTTAAAAAAAAATCAATTCAATTCAGTTTAATTCTATCAAGCAGTCTTCAAACTCCTTAACTGGATATTTTAAAATGCCCACTGTAATTAAAATTTTGCCATTTTAACTCGTCTTATTCCAAATTCTTTATTTTATTCAAATTTGAGTAGCATTATATTTTCCAAAGTTAGTTAAACCTAAACTAACTAAATATAACAAAATTTGAAAAATTTATACATTTCATAATAGAAATCTGATCCGTCCTCTAAGTAGGACACTGGGATAAAGGGGATAAAATTTGCACTTACAGTTTTTAGTGTGCTTTTCAATGATGAAAAGCTATATTTCCGAGTACAAAATTTTATTTTATTTAAATAATACTTTCTAGTTTACTAAATATTTCACTTTTCAGTTAAATTTCATTCTAATTTTGGTGGAAAGGTCCAAAGTAAGCCTGACAAAGCGTTTTGTCACATTTGCCACAGTATACTTTTGGTTTTCCTTTGCAGCCCTCGCTTTGACAACGATGTTGTTTTCTTGCTTTAGTAAAAAATGGCCAACACTATCTTTATGGATATCTTATTTTGCACCAGAAGGTACAGTCAAGATCTTAGGTCTTCCTTTTGTTCTTATCACAGTTTTTTTTTAGATAAACTAGTTGTTACTGGTCTTCGAAACTCCTTCAAGTTTCAGACTGTAAAGAATTTTGTGAATTATCCAGGCGTTTACCTTAGTGGCCAATGAACGTATAAAAAGTGGCCACTCCCACTTTTTCCTACAAATTTTAATTTAATGAATTCCAGCCAACAAGTCGTGGGGATCCACATCGCCCAAATGCTCGTTGCAAGAACTTATCAAATTCGGCATCTTCCCGCTAACTTTATACTGGTTTCATCCACTCGCCTTCAAATTTCATAAAATTATTATTGAGTATGGAAAATAAATGTTTTACTTTGAAGAATCGATCCTGAACATGCTGATTTACTATTCCACTGCCCACAAAGTGTAAATAAGATTTCAACTTTCGCAAGTGATTTCGTGGCATGGTATTTTTCACCAGGGTAATGCCAAGATCTCAGAATCTGATCAATAATCACGTTCACAGGTATTAGAATAATGACCACTTAGAAGCAAAACTCCTATGAAAACACTTATTCATCAGCAGTGGTCAAGAAATCGTGTTCGTTTTTTACATCTGTTGCATATCGCATAGTTTCTTTTACAATGAGATCGTAAACTTCACTTGAATAAAACTGCTCAAACAGCTCTGGTGGGGGTTTTGTCTTTCATCTGCTTGAGCAAGTTACTTGCAGTTAAGTCAGCCTATGTTACCCATTTTGTGATAATGCGGTGATTTATTCTTTATCCATAATGACTGATGTCTTTTAGCTTTTTTCTGCTCTTTGTTGTCGAAACACTAGAGCTTGTGAGTGGTCAGGACGGAAACTATCTCCACTTCTAACCTCCAAAGACCCAGGGCATCTTTTATAATAATTTCACTAGTATTTACTTCATTATCATCCCCTTCTTCGTCATTTAGTTCACTGATATTTGGTAACAGCAATAATTACTGGTAACACAGCAATTTCAATGCCACTCTCATCTGAATCTAAGCTATTTAATCATTATAATGCTTCCTGTAACTTCAGAAACCTTTGCACTGACATAACTAAGCAGGGGTGAAACACTAGAAGCGAAATTATTATTTTACTTTTCACTCTTCGTTATCAAGAAAGAAGAACGCGTCAATTGCATGCGTATCGTCCCGCTGTCTTATTTAAAAGACAGTTAAAAAATAATTTGCAAAAACTTACAATTACAATATCGCTCTAATTAACCACCAGGATCATAACGAAAGAGTAATATCACATATAAAATGCCCAGCCAAGTGTCCATACTAAACTGAAAAAGAATTCTGCAACCCCAAAGAGATGATACAAACAGCGCCCATAAATGCGATGAATAAGCAAAATTTCCAGAGGAAGGAGGAGGGGGTGAGACACATAACTCACGCAGGAAGAACTAATACATATCCTTACATGTTCCAACTGTCAAAATATTCCCAACATACAAATAACGATTTCCACATGATAGTTTTCAGTTTAAATAGGGCAATGGGATAAAATAGGTTAAATAAACTAAGTTCAAACTTATCTTGTACCAACGAATTAAAGTTTTTAAAATAAATGATGTAAACAAATGGATTATATTTCGAGACAATTTGAATGAACCTTAAATGATTGATCCTTCAATTTAACCTTTAAGGTCGCCAAAGTAGATTACAGGTTTTCCGCTCCTGGATTATGGTCAGAATGTTTAAGTTAGATGAAATCTTAAGGGGAAAGAGAATTTTTAATACTGAGAAATAGTTTCAGATAGGAGGCATATTCATAAGCATTAGAATCGCAACATTTGCTGCTAGGATAGGGATAGAATAATCCCTATTAATGAAAATACTTTTGATCATTAACATTGCAGAAAGTTTAAGTATTAATTAATTAACAACAATTAGTTAACTCTACAAAAGACTCGTTTTAAAAACAGAGATTAATGTTTGATAAATTTAGCTCAACGATTTTATTTCTGTACTTCCGTACGTATCAAATTCACATCCTACAAGCAACATGTGGTCAGTAATGCGACTTTTTGAGGCTTGGCCAATGTAATGGCGTAAGAAAAAAAAAAATTATAAATTTCTTTCTATGTATAAAAAAAGTTTTTCTTGACGTTATAATAAATGTATTACGTACTATCGCAACAATACAACGTTCCAGATAACTCGCCAAGTTGGCAACCCCGATTTCGCATATGCCATACTCGCTGAATCGGCAACCACGTGCTTCGTTTCATTTTATGTCGCCAATATGGTTGCAATAGTACATTATAGCAAGCACTCGCAGAAAAATATCTCAACGATTGCCTGGACTGGAATCGTTTCGTGAGAAGAAAGGCGTTGTTTCATGCGAAGATTTATTAAAAATTAATGGAACTAAATATTCAATTTTACGGGAAGCTGCAAAAACTGCAGATTTATCAAAATCCGAGGACTTTATCAATGAATTATTGGCCGATGCAGTGACAGAGACGTCTTAAGACTTCTTGAGGCCCTGGGCCCGCAGTCAAAAATAGGCATTGGGCCCCTACTCAAATGTAGGCCCCACCTATGACCCTCAGAAGTAGACAATACATAGTACACGTTGCCAAATACTAGGGCAAACAATAACCCGAAACAAATAAATGCGCATAACTTGCAATCGAACAAACCGGTTAGACCGACTTCCATCGTTTGACCGATTGAGTAATGATGGTGTATGGTGGTAGGACCAAGCCTGTACGCAGATGACGGTCATCACAGGTAGTCAGTTGACCTATCATCCGAAATTCACAGTTTTTCGGAGAATACAACCGATAATAACATTTGATCGTTGAAATTATTCGAATTATGATCTTATTAAAGCTAAGTTGAGAACGAATCGAGGCCCTCGTTGCGACCGAGGACCTGGGCCCGGGCCCAATTGACCCATGTTTTAAGGAGTATCTGTTCACTGAGGAATTTAGCTGAAGAGGGTAGCCAAGAACGAATTTTGAGAAAAAAAGAACAATAAATTGAACCACATAATACATGTAAATTACAGTTTTACAACTTGAGTATGAACAGTTGAATAATTCGTACAATGGGAGTTGGTCTGTTGTTAGGTGGACATTGGTACCCACTTCTAGTTCTCACACACATAAAACATTCTATATTTAATCTATAACTTTCTTCAATTATGCATATTTATGGATAATTACAACCATAATATCCGCCACTAATCGACTACTATAGTCAATCAAATAATTCTCTCAATCTTCTTTTTTCAACGCTCTTTTTACAACAAGACCATCTCTTCGTGGCCGAGAGAAATCATGATCAGAAATTGAAGGGCCAGTAATACTCAAATCGAGCAGCGAGTTCGAGTCCTGATTGTTTGACTGATATTTTAGCGAAATCAAACCTTAGTTAGAAGCAACACAGGAAAGCTACTGCTGATTGAACAGCATCAAGTACCGAGAGGTCTATACCTATGCTAGTACTCTTCTGTCTAAATTTCCACATCAAGACAATGTAAGCGGCTTGAACCCCGATGGTATAGGCATGAACCCATTACACGACGGATATTATGCGCAATCAGGACGCAAGCCCAAGTTTGAAACATCGCCTGCCATGACCGATGATCTATCACGGTTTCCCAGATTCCGTTCAAGACTGGTCTTGCAGAATATGGGAGCTTTGATTAATTATTTATTAATGTCGTACTTTGAAGCTACAAGAGGGCTATTGTCATTGGAGCTCGTAAATTTGAATACGGGTCAAGAAAATACGAGAAGCTGCTACACGTTAAAGGAAATTGAGTTTTCATGAGGTGTGCGTAGTGTGGAAATAAGGAGAGTGATGAATCAATTTAGGTATCGTCCTCATCTGTTAACTTGTGGCCGCGGATTGGTCATGGACGTGAACTCGCAGCCAGTTATTTACATTGATTCATAAGTTCGAATCTGGTTCAACTGAAGGTTCTCTATACAGAAGGGGCTCTGAAAGACCAAGTTGGTGTTGAATGGAATTGGGTGCCAGATCGGTTGTAGTCCTCACATGAAAATGGTTCAAAATTGAAAAGTCCGTCGGAATAGATAGTTGATTAATAATAAACAATTATTCATCAATGAACATTCGTTCAGAGTTAATAAATATGAGGCTCCTTATGGGATGGCAGCACTCGCCGGTGCCATGACACGTGACTGAGTGCACTTGAGTGAGATATGTGAGCTGAGATCCCCTGAGAGCAAGTGAACCAGACATAACGGAGAGAACGAGAAAAACCTAAAGAGACTGACGACATGACAACGACGTGCGTGTAGTTAGTGGTGCTAATTATTTAAATTCAACATTCAATTCGTTAGTAATCGTGTTAGTTTTGTATTGATGTAATTTTATAGTCCCCTTGTCTTTGTTATTGTCAGAATAATTTTTTAGCCTTCGTCTTCACTAGGTAACGAACCACACCCCAAATATCACAAATATATCGTTGCAACTATTTCTGGTATGGCTTGAAGTATAAAGTTAATTTTTAAAAAAAATTAGCTTTTAAGACTATGCAACTTTTTGTACAAAATAAACAACCATTGGTACAAGATATGCATACTTACCACATATAACAGTTTTGTTGTGTATTCTCCACATGTATTGGATGACGTGAACTTGTTCATCCAAACATTCTTTTTCAGATAGACCATAGCAATTATCATGCACTCGACAGCACCTGTAAAAAGTAATATCACAACAATATAATACTTGTTTGTGTAAATTAACTCTTTAAGAGAAGCAACACTTAATTTTAAGAAGCAATCTTAATGAGTATAGACAAGAGTGTAATTTTATATTCAAAAATGTTAAAATTAAAGTCAAGCTTTTAATAAAAGAAAAATTATTTTATTAATCATCAATATCTGATTAAGTGACTGGTAATCATTTACTAAATCAGATCAGATTTAGGACTAATTTGAAAAAGTATATTCGTTAAGTAAATTGACATGCAACTATTTCATGACTAAATTATTACTTATTTAAAAGTTCATGGTATAATTTTGAATGACTGCAAGGTTATTATTTAAGCTAATGATACAGAAAAGTAGTTATTACTGATTTAAGTAACATATGACATCCTTCTTATAAAATATTAGTTCCGTAATATATTTCAAACTCATATATTTGAAATTTTCCTATGTTAATAGAAAAATCAGTACATACGTAATATCGCAACAATACTAATGTTCAAGATAACTCGCTAAGTTGGCAACCCCGATTTCGTATGTGTTGTAAGCGCTGAATTGGCAACACTGTGCTTCGTTTCATATAAATAAGCCAATACGGTTGCGATAATACGTAAGTACCGAAATTATATCTAATATATAAAATTTTCCTGTCAGTGTTTGTTGCCAAACTCCTCCGAAATGACTAGACCGATTCTTATGAAATTTTGTGCGTATATTCAGTAGGTCTGAGAATAAGACGTAAACTATTTTTCATACCCCTAAGTGATAATGGTGGTCCACCCCAAAAAAACAGGTTTTTGGCGGCAACTTTGATTTGTCTGCATTGTTGTAACACTGTTTTTGTTACAACAATGAGAAAAGTTGACATTAAAAATCGGCTTTCAGCCAAACTGGAATTTCATGATGTTGCTCTGTTGACTGTATTAATTAATTTGTTTAAAAAATAAATGCTTTTAACATGTAATTAACTTGAAATATATTATTAAAATCTCAATTTCTACAACGTTTTACATTTTTGACAAATTTCTATATGGACTTTTTTTCTAATTTAAATTCCTAAAAAAAGATAAAACTATTTTTCAAACAGATTGGTACATTTTTTTAACCCTTTCCAACGCTTCCAAGTTAATTTGAAACAAAATAGTGTAAAACTTCAAAAAAAATTTGGAATTTTTTGTAATTTAAAAAAAATTCTGTTTTTTTTTATATATAAAATATTTTTGAAGAAGACCTATTTTTATCGTCTTGGGGAGCTGTAATAATACAACGAAAGGAATTGGAAAAATCGCCAAATGCCAGGAATAGTTAATTATGGGAAAGCTTTTATGAGTTTGAGGGCTTACAGCGCACATGCGGAAAAACAATTTACGGAGAGTACGTAAGCAGATAAAAGATTTTTCTGTCAGATAAAAGTGTTTTCTTTTTGAATGTTTTTTCTTTTATAATGAGTGTAAATAATGAATTTTACAGTAATTCTTCAAATCCAACCTATTAGTTTGAATTTTAAGTAAGTATTCATTGTTTCATATATAAAATAATTAATACGATCTTAGTTTTTTGTAATACATCGCAACTGATAGTTTTATTTTAGAGAAATAATTTACTTAAAATATAGGAAAATGTGTGTGCTGCCATGTTTTTATTAAATAGTACGATTTCCTTTTAAATCTTTTTTTTTATACAAGGAATGTAAACAAATTCTTAGGCTTCCCCCTCCCATAGTTCTTTTTTCATAGTTACATATATTTATTCGTAAAATTAAACATCCAGATGAAAGCAGTTGTTTCATAGCTAATGGTAGACATTTTTTGATTCATTATTTAACGAAAACTAATATAAATTAATATATTTTTTCAAGAATTAAAGTTATATTGCGTTTTATTATTTATTACTAAATTATTTATTTAATAATAAATTCGTACATTGCCTGTTTTCTCGAGAACAAAACTGGATTAGCTTTGTAAATTTTTGATCTAAAATAGAAATTTGACAAAAAAAAAGATCTTATCTCTCGAGGAAAAAACCCATGAAAGGCTGGGCTGAACGGAGGGAAAATAATCTGTCTAACAAAGAGAAGAAGTGGAACAAATTTCTGAAAAAGGGATTTAAATGACATAAATATAGAAATCACTGACATCGCTCAGTAACACACACACAGAAGTACTGGTGTCCAGAGAGAAAGGAGAAATTTCCATCGGGATAAAATTGTACCCTCTGAAAAAGCCCTTGCAACGCCGAGCTAAGTGGCGAGAAAACAGACCCGCCCGACGGGACAAAGACGTGGAAGAAGCTTCGGAAAACAGTTTTTAATGACATTAATATAGAAATCACATACACACACCAGGAAGTGCTGACACTGAGAGGGGAAGGGGAATCTTCCAAAGCATAAAGCTGTACACTTGAAGAAGCCTGTGCAACGCCGGGCCATCCAGCTAGCAATACTATATAATATTTAGAATATTATATAATATATAATATTCATAATATATAATATTTAGAAAAGTTCACGTATATTTTATTTTTATCACGGTCAGTTAAAACCACTTAAATATGTATGTGTGAGAGAAAGAGTTTATTTCAATTAATTGTTCTGAACTCATCGGCGCAACAGCTCATGAAGACCAAGACCTACTGTGCCTATCTCTGTTTAAATGACCTTAGGCGCTGGGATGCATGTGCAGATGTTTCGGTCAAGTGGTCAGTCTGACGTGAAACCCCCAGTGTTCAGTTCCCAAGCAATCTTGGTACTCATTTATCGACCCACTGAAGGGATGAGAGGCTGAGTCGACCTTACCCAGCCCGGGATTTGAACCCCGGACCTGTGGTGCGGAAGCACGATACACTACCACTCAGCCACTGGGCTTCGATTTCAATTAACATGGTAAAATAAAACTGCCGAAGATTTTTCAGTGTTAATCAAATATGACATGAATAGTTGTACAAAAAAAGTTTGTTTTTAAGAAACTTATGCCAGATTGTGATGTTTACTTGTTTTTCAGAAGCATTTAATGGTAATTACGTATTAACCACATTTCAGCGGTTTATCGCCAAAGATTAACTGCGTAACAGAAATTAACCACTATACTAGTTATGGCAACCTATTTCATTTCGACTAATCGGTCTTTTGGCTATATTTTGCAAGGAATTATTCGCCAACGGTTGTTGATGGCATAGGGTTAATACATAATTTGGACTGATTTGGATTTAAGTCTCACTCTGAAGCAACACAAAAGCTATTGACAACGGGCCTCGTAATTTAAAACCTCGGTCAAGTTAGAGAGGACGACACCTGAGCTGGTACTCCATTCTCCAAACTTTAGCACCACGCTATCCGGGTTAATACAGAAGAACCAAACAAATCACCATCAAGCGCACAATGAGAGACATTCCCTTACATAATTCAAAGCTTTTACTTAAAATATGAGAAACTATCTCCTATTTGAATTCCTCTCATGTTTCAGCTGCGTATATTTAGTTTAGTTTAACTTTGTACGGGAGCTCTGGTTATGAAATATTGGCGTGTTTGAGATAATCACGAGGAAAAGATAGAAGGCAAAGTATAAATAATTGATTTCCGCATAACTTTACTTTAACACTAGACTCATATATACAGTCGTAAAAAAATAAAATGACAACCTTAGTAATTTCTGCAATTATTAAGCAACTAAACAAAATTTGGTATTAATGTTAAGAGTTCAAAGTAGTTTAAACTATGGGGTAAATAAATTATTTACTAAAATAAAATTCCTCATTACCACTATCTGATTTTTATTCTGAAGAGAGTTAACCTAAATTTCAAATTTCACAAGATTTTGCTTCATCAATTGAGTTATGAAAGGGCAATAGAAATGGATTCCTTATATTTAAACGAATGGTTCAAACTTTTCCCGATAAAAAAAAATCAAAAAAAATCTGATATTTATGTTTTAAGCGATCTTTGTGTGTGTGTGGCAAACTCAAACTAATCATGAGAAAATTTTAAGTTTAAAAATATAGACAAAAGGCACATAGGCTCATAACGAAATATGTTGTCATAATTCGTAAAATCATTGGTGAATAATCTATGGCATGCCGGCAATCTTTGGCGAGAAATCGTTGGCATCATTTGGTAAGAACAAAATTTCTACTAGACACTTCTCAAAGATTTTAGAAATAAACGATATATATTTTTACCCAAAATCTAAAAATATAAAAAATAATCAAAGTAGTTTTGTTAAGAAGTCTGTATTATCAAATATAGTTACTAAAAAAGTGAACTGTATAATATATATTTTTGATTTCTAAATCTCCACGAAATTATATACTATTCCTTCCAATAATCGGAGCATACGATTGAGAATACTTATTATCCATCTTACTTATCGCATGGTGTTAAAAATAAAATAAAAATTGTAAACCATTTGTGGGTAAATAGCAAATCTAATTTTTAGTCTTTTAATATTTGTTTAATGTTTATAGAATTGGTGTTTGGATACGAATAAAAAATAATACGTTTGTTATTTAAATTATACTTAGTTCTTAAAAAGGTAGAGGGGAAGGAGATGCCAGGGAAAAGGGTATAGTGGAAAATTCTTTTTAGAAGTTAACTAATCTCTCAAAATTAGAAATTAAATCCCTTTGAACCACTAAGAAGTTTGCCAATTTTGTCCAGCATCAATGAATCATTAATCCTAGATAAGAAGTTCAGACTTATCACACGTTGATTCCAATCCCAAGCAGTAGTCTTGTACGACAAAGGAATACAAAAAAAAAAAAACTATATATATATATCTCTCGTGATGTGATAAGTGTTATAATTTCGATGATTCTAAAGTTGAAGAGTACCCGAAAGATTACTGTGTCTCTCTTCCGATAAATTTTCCCTGACACAACTATATTTTGTTTTTGTTTACAGTCCACGAAATTTTACCACATGGTGGATCCTCGCATTCGAAATACTACCATTTCTTCGAACTTTAACGTCATTCCATATAACTGACTGGTCAAATTTCTTTTCTCCCTCTTTCAAAGTATTGTTATATACAAGATCTAGATGTAAAATGATTTAAAAGGTAGAAAAATCAATATTTAAGCAGTAGTTAACAGGGCGGAGGGTCAAAAATACGGAAAATTCGTTAGAACAGGGGGTGTAGTCTCAACCAAAGGCAGTAAATTCCATGGAAGAGAAGAATAATCATTCCACCAGGTCTCATTAGCCTCTTTCCCATTTATCTAAACACAAGCATTTGAATTGGAGACAACTTTGAGACTTAGAAGCTCATGTGAGGTTATCTCATTATATCATTCAACTGTCTTCGGTAGAAATAAGTTTCAAATCCATGACTCACAAACTAATAGACAACTGCTCTACCTGTGGGCTACCGAATTTTTTCGAAAGTGAAGCGTTTTAAAATAAGTCTCCATCTAATTTTAAGAAATGAGAAGCAAACTCTGGCCTTTTTTCTTAAGTGGAACAATATTTCTGCAATAAGCCTTATACTGAAACCCCTCCCCCCCCTCATAGTTTATAATAGGGGTCTTCAATCTTTCACATTCGAGGGCCAAATTAATAAATTTATGATTATTCGCGGGCTACATCAATTAATTCACAATGATCCACAGGCCATACGACTGCCAAAAAAATATTGTAGTCAGGATATTTATGTAAAATAAATTATAGTTTAAAAGAAACACGCTTTTATAGTGAATCGAACTAAAAAGTAAAAAAATAATTCTTAATATATAAGAATAAAATGATCATCGAGAAAATTAACGTCACTGGTAAAAGCGTGGGGTGCTTTGTACTACATTTTTACACCAGCTCTGCATTTCAGAATAGAACTAGTAAGAAATTATAAGTTAATATAAAGCACCCCGTGCTTCGACCAGAATGACATTAATTTTCTCGATGATCATTTTATTCTTATATTAAGAATTATTTTTTACTTTTTAGTTCAATTCACGATAAAAGTGTGTTTTTCAGTTTTTTTAAACTATCATTTATTGATTAATTAATCTTTTTTATTTGTTGTATTTGTATTAACCATGAACGTTTTCGCTTTAGGGTTGTAACTTAATCTTTTAGTCACCAAATCTGGAAATGGGAAATCGTTAATCCTGATGATCCTGATCAGGACAACGGAACAAAATTATTGAGGCTGTTTTCGTCATATGCAAGACAGTGTGAACTTAACGCGGAGCACATTTTCAGACAGAAAAAAATGCCTCAATTTTTATAAAAATCTGTCACATTGTAACTCATGAATTTGTTTATAATATAGTGTTTTTAAAATTTCAAAATATTTCATAAATTATCCATTTTTCCTTTTAACATGTAAAGGGATAGCTCATTTAGCATTACGGTATAGAAAAAATGCGAAACACGTTTTATAAAAGAAAAAATGTATCAACTCGGATAAAAATGAGTAGTTTGATAAAATAAGTGATTATCTACAGGATAGTGAAGCCAGAATATAGTATTAATATTTGGCTTTTTTCTGAAAATATTCCAATTTGGTTTATTCTTTAAAAAAATTTGCCGAAGACAGCCTTAAATTATTGTATTGTCATCGGTCCTTGATAAATGAGCAAAATTTCGAATTAATCTGACATTTTAAAGTGAGTAAAAATCGAGTTAAAAGATTCCGTTACACACAGGTGAAGCTAATAAAAGCGTGTTAAAAAGGAAGATTTGTTTTACAAAACACTACAACTGACTCTAAGGGAAGAGATGATGTTTACAGATTCGTATATATATCGGTTTCAAAAAAGTTAAATGGAAGAATTAAAATACTTTGCAAATCTGTAATAAGAGTCCACCTTTTTTCCAAAAATTTCTGAGATTTTACGCATAGTCAGATTTTTTATATTTAAAATACAATAAAATTTTTGAAAAATTTGTCTTTTTTAGAAAATTTTATCTCAAATGGACATCAATCATATCAGTGAAATGTTTTTAATATCAAGAATAACAGAAAAATTGCGTATTTAATTACAAAAAGTGTGAACAAGGCAGTTTTTTTAAAACTGCCTCAAATTTTAATGAGGAACCATTAAAATGCCTTCAGGAGGCCACGAGTTGAAGATCTCTAGTTGATAGATAGCAGCTTATTTTAATATGTATTATTCATAAATTCTTTTCTTTTATAAAGTGTATCATATTTTGATTTGTATGCTGAATAATATCTAATGGATTTTTTACTTTACATTTTACACTACAATACGATTTTAGATCACTTATAATACAAATTGACTATACCTTTTAAAATTATGCATATATGTAGCTAAACTTTTTCTCTCTCAACACGTTTCCCGATTTTATATTCTTTCTAACTATAAAACAAACTCAAGGCTCGCAAAAAAAAAATTTCTGAAAAATTCTTACAAAAATTCTTTTGAATTAAAAAATAAAGGCTATTATAATAATACAGTCATTAAAAAGTTTTTATATATCCTTTCGTAATGGAAAATAAATCTTCAAATTAACTAAATATTTTGAGAAAGATGCAGATTTTCTTTTATACCTCGATTTCTTCTTTTTCAAAATGTTTTCTATCTACCTCAAAACAGTGGAGATATTCGGTCTGTTCAAATTACCTGTGTTTGGTTCTCTTAAAGTACCTGTAAGTCCTTTGTGTATTGTACTACCCTTAAGGCTAAGCTCAGGTTGAAAGAAGCCGTAATATCTGAAATCACTACTACCCAAGTCGTTAGTTAAAAGCGTTCTTTTTCTATCATACATTAAAGTGTTTGCAGCGTAATTGCTGCATGGGACCCTGGCCTGGTTTTATCTTTATCCCAGATAAAACTAGAAAAATGAAAGTAAGTGATGTTTACCAACTCATTGTAAGAGAATCATTCTTTCAAGTTTTAAATAAATTTCAATAGACGAAAAGTATTCATAATAATTATGTGGTTTTACTCACTCATCGATTGGGTCAATAGGTTTTCCTTGACCGCCATACCCACACCAATTGCCGTAAGGTATGTAATCTGTCGGGTCAAGACCTGTCAGCATGTCAAACATGTCTGCTAAGTCCAGGAGGTCACGCCGCCGCCGAATCTTACCTGAAATATAAAATGATGTGTTAACGAAGTTTTTAATTATAAAGGATTCTCTAATGAAAATTTTTCAAAATGGCATGCTTTTCAAGAGCAATTAAATTATTCATAAAAGTTCATGCTTATTTATTTACTATAATTTGGTAAAAGTTATTTCTTTTAAACCTTTTAGGAAATAATCATCGAAAAGAAGCACATTTTCTCTCAATAAGATTATTATATATATATATATATAACTCAGTTTTTACTCAATCTTTGATAATTATATATGTTTTATAGCTGTATGTTTTTGTTTTTTTTTTGGAACGGAATAAATAGCCCATTAAAAAAACCCAAGTACAATTAACGTATTTTTCCAAGGAAAAACTTATCAATGACTACCAAATACAATTTTATAATGATCCCATAAAGTACATAATTCATATTTATAATTTTTATGTTATTAATGCCTCCTGATCGGCATGTGCCAGATCGAGGCCCACGAAATTCATCATGTCAAACGGCTAAGTGACGCCTGTTAGCCGAAGCCTTGAACACCATGTAGGTGACAGTACATTTTGGTTTGTTTCCACCCCAATTTTGAGAGAGAACACCCTGGAGAGATAAGGGGCCTCCCACCCCTTTTCACTAACCACGCGAGAGAACTTGCGACACGACGGCTATTTTAAGTACCACCCTGCCGTGAAAGCACTACTCATTTACAAACATCCATGCTTTCTCCGGGATTCGAACCCAGGTTCTACGGCTCAGCAGTCAGCGTCGCTAATCACTACAGGCTTAGAATTTTATATTTTTATTATATGAATTTTTATATTTTAGATATAATACAGGGTAGGCGAAATTAAACTTCTGCTACTCAGAGGGACCTAGAGGCCGTTCTATTGGTCCGAGGTGAAAAAATATTTGGACAACAGATACTTCAGATAATGCGCTCGAGATTATTGAAATAAAAAAAAAATAGTTGAAAAATTTCGAATAGATGGCGCTGTAGGCCAGCAAATTCCAGCAAAATATGCAGATATTACGTACAATAAAAGGAAGACGTTGTTCTTGCCACAATCAGATCAATTCTGCATAATGTAGACGCTGCCTGAGAGAGCACTTCTTGTGAAACTATACTACTACAATAGTGAGAATGCAGCGGCACCTGTCACAGAGTTCCGCTGTCTCAAGAAGCAACGACGTGGATCGATGTCGGAGCGTTCTCTTGAAAGACATGATGGTAAAACTCGAGAAAACAGGATAGCTAGGCGTTCTTCCTGGAAGAGGACGAAAAAGTCAACACCGCCGATGCTACAATGGTTGTGGAAGCAAGCAGTGGATCGCTTCACGGAACTGTCAGCGTACTGACAATTTCACGTACCCTTGATATGCCCTACTCCACAGTCCGACATATCATGCGTAAAATTTTGAATTTCTACCCGTGTAAGATTCAAGCGGTTCAGCATTTGAAACCGCATGAACCAGACACTCACAAAACCTTCGCGCTAGAATTTCTCGCAAGATTAGCATTCGATGATTCATGGCTATAGAACATACTGTGGACGTACGAGGCCTACTTCCTTCTTATGGGCAAGTGAATAGCCATAATTGTTACATTTGGGTAATAACCCCTCAAGTGGTACGCGCCAAAGCTTTTCATGATACGAAAGTGACCATATGGTGGGTTCATTCATTCTCGGACCCTGTTTTTTGAACGAGAGACCTCTCAAGGACTTGCCACTTGTTCTGTTTACGAGGAATGGTATCGTGATATGTTACAGACCTACCTAATTTCTACTCTCAAGCAACGAGGCTGCCTACAAGAAACCATATTCATGCACGATGAAGCCCCATCTCGCATCGCGAGCTCGGTCCAACAATTGTTTAGGCAGACATTTACAGACGCACGTGGATCAGCCGATCTTTCCCAACAGCTTGGCCTCCACGATCACTCGATCTTCATGCCTTGCGACTTCTGGTTATGGGGCTGTTTGAAAGATAACGTTTACCGGAAGGGTTTGACAATTGCGTTGGATTTTAAGAGCAGTATATTATTCGCTGCCATATAAACAACTTCCATGTTGACTCTCCGTTCAGCGATAGAAAGCTTGATCTTCAGAATGGAGTGCGTTGTCGAACATGATCGTTCACATATTGAACCTGTTTTGAGGCACTGATTTGCATGCTAAGTACAGTATTTTATCAAGAAAAGTGCATAATTTTTTTTTAATTGCAAGTGCAACATTGTAATTGTCTATTGTTCGTATTGCATTATTTTTGTGTAAGACCACTCATTAAGATTACTGTTTCTTGATCTCAGTTTGTCCTTTCTTCACATGATAATTCATAGCTTCATCTAGAGGCTAATTTTTAAACTATTTTTTTTTTATGTGATAACTTCTATTGGCGCGATTTGCCGGAGAGTGAACTTGAATGAAAGTCACGCTCGGGAATGTAACGCTGATTCGGTTTTTTCGTCTTCGTTCGGACATACATGCCCCTAAAAGGTGGAGGGACGTTTCCCCACACCACTCTGAAACCGGTAGTTTGTCCCCTCCCCACCAGTAAAAGTAAAGTTCCTAGCTTCGATCTAAGTGGCCCCCCCCCCTTTCCTCGCCTCTTTCTAGGGCAGGGGTGACCAACTCAAATGACCTCGCGTGCCATTTCGGGAAAACTTTACAATCCCGGGGGCCGAATGTAAAAATATATATCTTCATATTAGATTTGGATCAATTACAAACATTTGTTGGAGTGAAAATTTAAAACAGAGTGATACATTATTATTGTTTTTCATGTATGCAAACATAGATAGTATAATAATGCAATGGTCAAATAACGTTTAATTTATTTAATTAGTGAGATATCCGTTTCTCAACTCTTTCACTTAGTTTTTGCAAGTCCGTCTCAATGCATGTGTATTTGCGTATCGTAATTGATATTGCAGATTTTCGTAGGTTAAGTTTGAGCCCGATTTATGTTTGATAAATTTCAATTTAGAAAAAAAAAAAAAAAAGATTCGCAATAACAGGGAAGCAATATGATAAAATAATAACAGTTATGGAATTTATTTTTTTACAAAAAAAACTCTTTTTAAATAAAAAATATTTACAAAATTCGACTATTTTGTACAAGTTGTAAAGAAACTCGCGGGCCGCGGGTTGGACACCCCTGTTCTAGGAGAATGAATGAGGAATTTTTTCTAATCCTAGTTGAAGCATGAAAATGAAACGTAATATTTTTAAAAAATAGGCTTAGAGAGAAAAAGAAATCCTACACTAAAATTAAACATAAAATGTAGAAAAAGGACAAATTTTTATAGAACTAAGTAAATAGTATTATTATCATTAGGAATATTTCAGTGATCTTAAGAATAAAAATATATTTTTGTGTGAAGCGAATCGGAATAACAATGAATAAATATAGTTCTATTAATCACATTACTTAAATATACTTTGAGTCTAAAAAGAAAATTAAAACAATTAAAAATTTAAAATAACAAAATTAAGTGTATACAGGTATTAAGAAAAAGTTACATTAAATAATTTAAATACAAGAAAACCAAATATAATTTCCTTGCAGCAGCACTGAATATATTTGTGCAAAACTCTTATACAATGACAAAAGAGCTAGTATAAGCCAGAGAGATTATGTGATATAAATTTTCTAATTAAATCCCTTTAAGATTTTGACCCAGATTCCTCTCTTCCCAATCAACTACCAGTCATACTATCTATCCCTTTGCTTAAACTAATTCATGGATAGAATTAAATATTGTTAAATTACAACCAAAATTCACAAAGCCGGATCGGGTCTTCTGAACAAATTACCAATGATTTTAAGTGGGAATATTAAAGTAGAGTTTTCAAAAAACAAATCAAAACCTTTAGTTGATTTTTTAAGATCAAAATTCAATTTAGTCAAATGATCCAAATGAAGCACGATGAAGTACGGAACAACGCTTGACGGAGTTTTTTATAGATATTTAAATAAAATTTTGAATCTAAAGAATTTATAACCTATTTCAGCTACCATAAACCTATTGTTTCCTTCTTAGAATACAATTAATTCCCAAATATGATTGTATATTTCGCAAAAAAATATTACTTTATGAGTAATACGCATGAATAAATAATTCTATAGGACAATACTAACATCTCCTTGTTTTTTATTCACCTAACTAAACCCTGAAATAACATTATAAGATTTGAAGTTATTACTTCTATCGTGTGTTCATAAGCACACACACTTTTTTTTATTTCAGAAACCTCGAGCGCATAATCAGAAATGTGTCTGCCCAAATACTTTACTCTACGAACTAGCAGAACGACCTCCAGAGCTTTTAGTAACGGAAGTTTAATTTCGCTAACCCTGTATATTAATAATTAAATTATTTTAATATAGCCTAATTATGAATTAAACCTCTTTGAACGATTGTTTATTTAACGTCACATGCAGAAGCAAAGGGAAAGCCATTGGCGACAAATTTCGAAAATTTGAAACACGGTCGAAACCAATTGTAGAATTTGAAACCAACAGTTGATGATATACTTACGAACATATAATTTTTTTGATTTTTGACGCATAACAGAGAAATTTTCCCAGGTTAAAAAAAAAAAGGATTTTGCTCAGATTATATTCTTGAAATTCTCAAAAAGAATATTAAAATAGGATTCAAAATAATTGGAATATTAAAATTGGATGATGCTCTTGCTTCTGAGGATTAAAATATACTTTTAAAGTTCATTGGATAATAGATTCACTAGATTTGAGATAAGAGCTTCAGAATTTATTGTATTAAAATTCCTTTACTTTAAAATGTTTCAAGGAACATTGTGATCGGCTTATAAACATTCCTCAAACTAGTCTATTAGGTCTTCAGATGTCAAACATAGCATATGGATAATGAAATATCTTTCCTCCTTTTACACTTACCTTTGAGGAAATTTTACAAATAATTAACTAAATTTTAATAGTTTTAAAACAAGGATTTCGCTTTCAAGGTGATTCGTTCAAACATGCATATTAAAATTGGCACCAATTGTACTATTTCTTTTAATGCTATATTTGCTCTCAGCAGTTGTCTACGTTTTCCATTTACAGTAAGACCACGTCTCAGTGAATGTTTTTTAACGTCGCACTATAAAGCACCACCAGGGCTTTTGGCAACGGACCTTATAATTTTGAACCATTTGGACAGGTGACAAGGACGACACCTGAGCTGGCACTCCCTCTCCTAAATTCCACACCAACGATAGATTTCCCGTACATCAGTTCCTCTACACGGAGGGTCTTCAGTGACAGCACTCGTACTCATAATAAACCGGTCACAAGTTCGTGAGTGAGTGAATATTAACGTAACACTATTCAGCTACTCGAGGGCTTTTAGAAACAGACGTAATTTTGAACCATGGTCAAGTGATGAGGACGACACCTGATCTCTAGCACCCTCTCTCCTAACTTCTCCATCACACCAATGGGAGAACGTTTGAGCCTCGACAAATTTAACGTGCATCGGCTCCTACATTGCGTGTCTTCAGTAATACAGGCTGGAACTCATGACACGCCAGCCACGAGTCCGTTACTTGACCACTAGGCTACTATGGCCACGCCACGTGTCCATGACCATGACGACGAGATTTCTGCGGCCAACTGTCAAGCTGCACGAAATTAGTTTAACGTTGAAACGTTTTTAAATAACAATTAGCATTTTAAATGAGTCAGAAGTGTTATTATTTAATACAAAAGCATATGATAATATAAAATGAATAAGAAATGCTGGTGTTATAAAGTTGCGCAAGATGTCGGCTGTTTCCCTTCGCTTTTTAATTGTTCCAATAAATAATTATATGCAATAATATGCTTTATGCAATATTTTCAAGGAAAGAAATCTTTATCTAATTAAAAATGTAATTACTGAATTTTGAAATGCAATCACATAATTAACTTAAGAAACATTTACCTATTTTACTGCGAATATTGTTCAAATAAAAAAAAGTGTTAAGAAGTACATTTAATATAAAATCTACGCAATGCATTCTTTTTGATTGAAGTTTCTTTACTCGCCTTTTCACACTTTTTGTTTAAATATTCAATTCATATCTTTACAATTTACTTTTTTAAGTCATAGAACTTTTACTATCTTATTGGAAAAGAGTATTTCCAAATTTAAATTAATTTCATTTCTCACCCAAAATTTGAGGTTTTTACATTACGAAAAAAAGAGAGAGAGAGCATCTGCTTTTTACATATTTCTCTAATAATTCTTCTGGGACAGGATATCATGAAAAGAGACATTTTGAGATTTATTGGAAATGCGAGGATGAAATGAATAGTTTCATTTTTAAATAAAAGAACACAAAAATGAAGAAACACTCAACTATGAACTTTTAAATTCTGACACATGAAAATGATTTACAAATAAATAATTTTTCGATCTAATCGTTTTATTATTAAAAGAGCTTTTGTTTAACATGAAATTTTATGATTAAAATATTTAACACATGTAAATCTATTTCTATTCTTTTTTAACCAGCCATATAAAAGAGTTAGTGTTTGTTAAATCTGTCGAGGCTCATGGTATTTAAGTTGGCATGATGCGGGAACTTGAAGAATCTGTTTCCAGCTCAGGTGTCGTCCTAGTCCAGCGTTTCTCAAACTGTGGGGCGTGAGCATACTATGTGACCTGTCTTCAGTGGCACCAGGACTTGAACTCAGAACTCGACAAACGTCGATCCCAAGTTCGTTACCATAAGACTACCATGGACAAACTTTCAAAAACATTGCCTTAATACAGTGGTCTTCAAACTGTGTTCATCCGCGAATCCTGGGGTTCCACGATCATAATTAAAAATCGAAAAGAAAAATATAAATGTATATGCTAAATGGATTCACGTTCTCTATTAAGTTCCAGTTTTAATCCCACTATCAATAAGGTATCCGACTAAGTTAGGAACCGTGATTTTAAAAAAGCGCATAAATGGATAATTTTCGTGATATTTAGTGTCACTTAGATTAGAATTGATGTATAAAATTGTTTTAAGGACAGTTTGACAAAAAAAATTATTTAAATACACTATTTTGGCAAAAAATTAACTTAGAATAACCTTTTTTTCAAAATGTTCTCCTTTTATAAAAAATGCTTCTATTATAATAATATTTTGTTTATATAAAGTAAAGACTTCTCCAGAGAGAGAATCTGAACTATGATTTTTGAAAAATTCACATTATTTTCAGAGTTACCACCCATTGAAATAATTATCGGCGTTTTTTTCTTAAAATTTCTCTCCTCTGTTGTCGTAAAACATGGATAAACCCACTTCTAAGTTACATATTTCAAAAATTCTAGTTGAGTCTCTGTACAGAGGTCTGAGCTATATATACAGGCAAAATATTATTATAATAGAAGCATTTTTCACAAAAGGAGAATATTTTGAAATTGGGTCTTTCTATGTTAATTTTTTGTCAAAATATTGTACTTAAATAAAATTTTATTGTAATACTATTCTTAAAACAATTTTATATACATTTTCTAATCTAAGTGACACTAAATATCATAAATATTATCCATTTATACGTTTTTGCAAAATCCCGATTCCGAACGTAGTCGGATACCTTAAAGCCGAAAATTTTGTATAAAACTTAGCTCCTAAATTTTAGATTACAAATTCTTGTAAAATACGGTAGCATATTAATAAACATTTGAGTGCCACTCAGAACAATATATTTAAGTGAAATATATTTTTCAACGTGAAGGGCTACAAAAACAAAATAAAAAAAACAAACAAATGAAATGCACCTTCACATAATCTCAATTGACTTAAAACTTCCAACATTTTGTATAAAAAAAAGCAAAATCCAACATATTCCGTTTACTAAATATAATGCTTTGATAGATGACACTTGGATCACAATTTAATATTATTACAGCGTATGAGTAAATTATACTAAAATTATATTAAAATTTTAAATAATAAATACAGTACATTTTTTAGTTGTCTATATATAAAGTACTCTGTCATGATCCATTTTAATATTAGTTTAAGATATATTCTTTTAAGTATGGAATGGGGTTCCCCAAGACCACCTTATAGTTTCAAGAGTTCCACGAGTCAAAACAGTTTGAAAACCACTGCTCTAATATATAGGTATATTTTGAGTACTAAACCCATATAAAAAGAGACTCCCTTGTGTATATAACATTTAGAAGATATCATAACAGTAATTCGCGCTTTCCCGATTACAAAGTTTCTTTCAAAATGTAACGCTGAACATACAAGATGGAAAAAGTAGTATATATATCATTGTAATAAAATACATAACTATTTTTCTTCATATAGAACCAATTTGTTTAATTGAGCCTGAATGAATCATTGATTATTTCAGAAATCATACTAGTTTTTTTTTCAGTAGTAACTATCCCGTGCAATATAAATACTATAGTAAATATATAGATCAATAAAGATTTTGTGTTTTAAATGGCAATTACTGGTTATTGTATGTTTTAATACACACTGCTGGTTTTTAATAAGGAAATTAAAATTCCTCCATCTTTTCTTAAATGCAGAATTCTCTATAAATAACGAAATATATATATCAGAAGTATTACTCTAACATGGAAATACACCAATAGACAAATTTATGTACTACTTGTGAAACACAGTCGAGATTACTCTAAAACTCCTAAGAAAAAACCCAATAGCTTTGGAAATGACCGGGGTTTGGGGTTCCTTCAAATAAATATATCACTAGAAAATGAACGAAAAAAAAAAAGTATAAGAAAATAATTTTTAAAGTTTAAACCACAAAGGTTTGTACTATCTATACCGAGATGGCGAACCATTTACGCGTCCCATTCAGGGCCCGTGCCCAAAAGGGCACGCCAGCGATCAAAATGGTTCCCATTTTTTTAAAAAATAACAAAGTTCACATTGAAGTATTACTAACAAACACAAGGGATCGGTCGTGGTGCAGCGGGGAGCAAGCACACTGGTTTGTTATTGTCTTGCCTTAGTTACGTCGTGGACAGCAACGGTTTATGATGCAAAGTTTTTGTACGTATAGCATAGTCAATTTCATTGACACAATTGTATTTTAAAGTTTGTATTATATTTACGATTTTTAAGTGTTATTTCACATGGCTAGTTCAGCAAAAGAATAAAAAGGGCAAGATAGTAAGAGTGTTAACAGAGAATTTCAAATTTGGCGAATCTAGAAATGTGGCATTATTGTAAAGACGTCGAAGTAGTGTATTGTTTTATTTCTGGATTGTGGTATGCAAAAAAATCGTCTCTAAAGGATTCTGAATCAAATCCAAATCCCGTCAAAAAAATGACCACAGCAAAAAAAATTAATTTTTAAAAAACCATTGGAGGCCCAAATTGGATCATTCTACTAAAAATAATTCAAATCTAATTTATTTATTTTATTCAATCTGCACAGCAACAAATTCACAATAATATTACTTTAATTTGAAATTTCCGTATAACTAAAACATTTTAAAATTTTTACAATTTTTAACAGGTACTTTTCGTTGTAAGAGTTTTTTGTTTTGTATTTAAGTTTTATTATTTTCCCAAAATCACAAGTCAAAATTATTTGACGGTACGTCTATACCTCATTAAACATTTCTTTAGAAAAAATGGCACTTTGCTTCCTAAAGGTTCGCCTCCCCTGATCTATACAGACTTAGAGCCACAAGAAATGAATAAAATTTAATCTCTCATTGATGATACATATTTTAAAATAAGCCAGAGCAAAATACATTCAGAATGCAATTTGCACTAAAATTGTGCAACAAAAATCCCAAAAGAAAATCTCAAAAGCAAGAGAAAGAAGAAGAAATTTAATCAATTAGACAATGGTCTTCAAACTGTGTTCTACGGAACCCAAGGGTTCTACGAGTCAAAATAAAAAATCAAAAAGAAAATTATAAAGGCATGTGTAAATTGGATTCACATTTTTTATGGACTGGATTAAAAATCCATTTTATTATTTCAATAACAATCAGAATTTATTGCTGATATAACAAGAACGAGTAATTGAACTATCAACATATTCTATATTAAAACACATATGAATGAGAAGATCTTGATTTTTGTGGTTAAAAATTTACACGAAATAAATATCCTCTAAAATCTAAATTTTAGCAAGAACATCTAAATTTTAGGTTGCAAATTTATACAGAATACACAGGATTTCTCCCACAGCAATATACATTTTAATGCCATTCAGAACATTGCATTTAAGGGAAAAATATTTATGTGGTACAAATATATAAATGCATATATATGAATTTATTAAACCCAGATTAGATAATGTGACTACATATAAATTCAACAGACTAGATTGTGATAGGTAATGTAAAAAAATGCAAACTCATATCCCAGTTACTAATTAATATGGTCCGGCACTTCCATATAGGAGCCCATGTTAAATTACGTAAGTTTATGTACTTTTTTCTCAGAAACTTCTGGCTACTAATAGATGACATTTTCACAGTAGGTTATATGTACTATCAATAAAACTTTAATGGAGGATTTTGTCTTTTTGCAAATAAAAAAATTATGAATTTTTAAAATGCTAATTTTTCCCTTTAAAAATTTTGTTTAAAAAAACAATTATCTAAAACAGTTCACTAGATATATTTATTTCCTCCATTTTTAAAATGTGTAAACATGTTGAAAGTAAAGCTCACTGAAATTTTTTAGGATCCTACATTAATTAGTTTTTGAGAAAAAGGTCCATAAAGAGAAAAATATTGCATTTTGAGAAAACAGGATTTAAAGTAAAACTTTGTAATTTGTCAATGAGGGTGGCTTCCTTTTAAAAAATAAATAAAAATACTTCTAATTATCGTATTTCTATATATCATATATCATTTTAAGCAGAAATGTTTGAACTTTTAAAAAATGTAAGAAAAAAAGTAAAAATCGATAATTTTTCAAAAATTCATGTGCCGGTCCCCCGTAAGCGTAGGTGACATCTGGTACATATATTAATATTATGAATGGAAATTAAAAAAAAATATTTTATAAAAAATTTTAAAAAT